>SNQJ01S0003898.1:79219-153593 GCA_010110895.2 Picea sitchensis | reverse complement strand
ACATGCTTAGGATATTTTAGATCCTTGATTACAACTTGGTGAGGTGAAAACTCTACGGTTTTACCTTCACCTGAATGAGTGATTTGATATATTGATAGAAGGTTACAAGAAAGACTTGGAACACATAATACATCATTGAAATGTCCATTTTCTACTTGAATTGTTCCAGATCCTTCAACACTAAGATATCTATCATCACCAACAAATATTTTCTTGGTGTTACATTCATTTAGAGTAGAAAATATGTCTCTATCCTTAGCCATATGATAAGATGCTCCAGAATCAATAAGCCACTTAGCCACTTATCAGAAGTAGAAGTAGAAGTAGAAGGTGTATTGAAGGAGAAACCGGAAGCAGAAAGTGCATGTCCATGAGAAGAAGAAGAAGAAGTAGAATCAATACTGATGTTGTGCTTCTTCATTGTTGCTTCTAAAGCTGCCATCTTCTTGAAACATTTGGACTCATCATGACCATCTTTATCACAAAAGTTGCAATGTCTGTTAGTCTTCTTATTTTTATATTTTGCTCCTTTGTCTCCATTCAGAGCCAAAGTTGTCTGAGTGGGTTTGGGACCCTTATATTGCTTGTTGTTGTGGCAAGGATGTTGCTTCTTGGGATTCTTGGGTTTATCTTCCTGTTGGGAAACTAAGGCTTTGTTGGAGGTACCTGTAGTGTTGATCACTCCAAGTTGTACAAGCTTATTTTCCTTTCTAATCAAAGCAACACAAAAGGACTCAAGAGTGGGTTTTTCATAAGCTTTCCCTAGAGCCTCTCTCATGGCATAAAAAGTAGATACAAACACAAAATATGCACTACCTAGCTTAGAAAGAATAAGATAGATGCAACGCTCTTCTTCCATTTTTATCTTACATTCTTCACATAAAATTCTGAGTTTTAAACCTAGATAGATAGTCTCCAAGGAAAGAAAAATCACTTGGACTCAAGGTCAGTACTTGATTTTCTAATTGTTGTGCTCGAATAATATTGAGTTTACCAAGCACAGATTCAATCTTTTCCCAATATTCTTCGGGGTCATCCATTTCTTGAAGGTGGTATCTTAAATCAAGAGAGATGGACATTCTAATTAGTCCACGTTCTTCGTCACTCCTATTAGCCCATTTGGAGAAACCATAAGCTAAAAGTGCATGTCCATGAGAAGAAGAAGAAGAAGAAGTAGAATCAATACTGATGTTGTGTTTCTTCATCACTGCTTCTAAATCTGCCATCTTCTTGAAACTTTTGGACTCATCATGACCATCTTTATCACAAAAGTTGCAATGTCTGCCAGTCTTCTTATTTTTAAATTTTGCTCATTTGTCTCCATTAGGAGCGGAAGTTGTCTAAGTGGGTTTGAGACCCTTATATTTCTTGTTGTTTTGACGAGGATGTTTCTTCTTGGGATTCTTGGGTTTATCTTTCTAATGGAAAAATAAGGCTTTGTTGGAGGTACCTACAGTGTTGATCACTCCAAGTTGTACTAGCTTATCTTGCTCTCTAATCAAAGCATCTCAAAATTTCTCAAGACTGGGTTTTTGATAAGCTTCCCCTAGAGCCTCTTGCATGGCATAAAAGGTAGATACAAACACAGAATATGCACTACCTAGCTTAGAAACAATAAGATAGATGCAACGATCTTCGTCTATCTTTATCCTACATTCTTCACATAAATTTCTGAGTGTTTTAAACTTAGATAGATAGTCTTCAATGCAAGAAAAAAAACTTGGACTTAAAGTTAGTACTTGATTTTCTAATTGTTGTGCCCGAATAATATTGTGTTTACCAAACACAGATTCAATCTTTTCTCAAGCTTCTTTGGGTTTATCAATTGATTAAGGTGGAACCTTAAATCAGGAGAGATGGACATTTTGATTAATCCACGTGCTTAGTCATTCATATTATCCCATTTGGATTTCTTATCAGCATCAGTGGGTGTTGCTTCCTTTCCCAAGGTAATCTGATACAAGTCTTTAGTTCTTAATAAATCTTCCACATGGGATTTCCATTGGAAGTAGTTGGTGTTGGTAAGTAAGAGACTACTTGTAGAAGCTATATTAAATATGGAGATAATGTGGATTTAAATACTGAAACTGATGATATGAATAGAAATATCTCAAAAAATTATGCGGTTTAAAAAAAACGACACTTAAAACAGACTTTGGATGTGAGAGTTATGCCCTTTTAAAAAAAGGCATAAACGGTAACCAAAGGACCACGTGGTGGTGTAAGTTGCTTTATGAAGTGAGCCACTTTTATAAAGAGAAGTGGGGATCACTTTTACAATGAAGTTACTTCATGCAAAATAAATAACTCTAAAATAAAATATTAAAGCTACTTATAGTGAATCACTTTTATACTTGAAGTGAAATACACTTTACAATTTTAGCATGAACTTTTTAAAAAAAAAGTAACAAAAGAGACACTTGAACTCAAGACCTCTTACTTAATAAGGCAACTTTTAATCAAATGGTCTAGCAAAACATATTGTAATGTTCATAAGGAGGATTGGGGTCATTGTTGTTGACCTTGGAGAGCGTGCTAAAAAAAACTCTTTTCACAAAAGAAAAAAAAATCGCTTCTCAATGACAATAAGGGTTAGATCTCGGTTAGCTTACCCAAAAGATGCACCTTTTCCTATTTGTTTCTGATTTTCCAAGATCGCACAGGGCATGGGGAAAATAGCACACACAAATCTAAAAGAGTAGCAACTCAGAAATAAATAATACAAAACCAAAATACTACTCTGCAAAAATTTAAAAAAATGCGTATTCAAGTTGTATACCTCTGGATCTGACTGTAATGGTCGTATCTTGGGAAAACGAAAACCTTTTTGAGTGAAACAAAAAGTGTTGTTGAATGAAACGAGTGCTTTGAATGCAATGGAACATTCCTCTCAGCCCATAAATTTACTAAAATGACAGAAAATGGAGATGAGGCAACTCATCTTCACGATCTCGATCTACAACAGGAGCAGATCTTCAAAGAGGCTCAGATACCATGTTTGACAACACATGTATTCCAACAGAGGACAAACACCTTCAGTAACCACTCACATAACAAGATCAAAGATCAACACACCGATGTTTTCACATGATAAAAACCCTATAGGTAAACATCCACGGTCGGGGATGATTTTAAGGATGGAAATTTATTTTAAAATGTAGAAACCTTGGTGAATATTACTAATCCTTCATATGCCAACTATAAATGATTGGCGATATTTTTGTATAAATATTCAAATTTCTAAGGATTTTATATAGTTTTTATAAAATTTTGGCGATTTTTTAGGTAAAATAATTTTATCCTATAGAATTTGGGCAAATCATTTTTAAAATAGTGAATCTCATTTTTGGAAAAACCATGGAAAATTAGCCCATGAGCGAAATTTATCCCCTAAAATCATCCTTGTGGACCATGGCCCCAACCAACGCGGCCACTTGGAGCAGTTTATTAATGCAAAAGAAAAAGATTACAGAGAGATTTTACAAGAGAGTTTCTCACAATCAATCATCGGCAAATGACCCTCCATGCTCTTTAAATAGAGATCATGGACCAATTGGGTGCTAAGCCATGGATCAATGGCCATTAAGATCGAGGAGAGTATGAACCATCAGATCACTCTATGTCGGGAACATATAGTGACCGTCGGATTTCCTAACTACAAATGCATACTAAAGAAACACACTAAGAAACACACTTTTACCTAACGACACATTAGACCAAGTAGATCTTAACTAACTCCTAAGTGTCTAAATATCCTAACACTTAACGGTAATAGAGGGTGGATAATTGGTGTTATACTTGTAATGCACAATAACAATGTTAGGTTGTGCTTTCTAGAACATATCAATGCATTGTGAGAGAGAGGCACATTACCCGTAGATGCAGTGCATTGATGAGGTTTGGTAGAATTTGTCCCAATGTGTTGATCATTGATGTCCTGGTAGCATTGTGTCTCGGTGAGTCATTCCTATACACATTGATGTGCACAATAAAGTTGAAAAACACTAGAATAATAAAACATGGTCCATATCACTCTAATGCATGCACTGATGTATCTAGGAACCAATGCATTTGGTCATTGATGTTAATGCACATGGAAGAATCACCATCATTGAACAAGGTATTTTGATGTTGCAAAAGTGCACTGCAAATGGAAGACATGTTCAATATGCCAAGTTAGTGAGGCCAAGTGATAATTTATCATTGTAGATAATGTGTTGATTCATTCATGCATGCATTACTATGCACTGTAAAATGAAGTACACCAAAACATTTCTTGCAATGCATTAACATTTACATTATACATTGGTAAGTCTATTTCAATGACATCCATTATCGTCGCAAGGCACGTGTGACTTGCATTAAGTGGTGTAGATACATGGATATGAAGCCCCAATCATGGTGCTACCTAACATTTGAAGTGCTTTGAATAGCCCAATAAATATGCATGTTAACATTTTTCAAATACTTGATGTGTATGAGATGATAAGGAGCATTGCTAGTGATGTGACTTGTAAAAGCACCACTAGTGAGCCTGGACAAAAAAATATCTTCATCAATGGCATTTGTAATTTAAAAAATGAAAGAAGGGGGAATTTAACTATTGAAAAGGAAAATCAAAACCGTAAAAATGTAAATTAAGTTATAGCAAATAATTTCGTAGAGGCATGATTTCCATGGAAATCACAAACTAATTCTTAGGGGATTTTGGAAAAAATGAAATTGAAATGAAATCCAATGTGGATGAATAATTCCAACTAAATACAACAATTCACAAGCAGGGGACAATAGTGTGCTCATAAGGGAACAAAGAGCATCAATGCTTGAAGGTAGCAAAAGCACTAGTGCGTGGTAAAAATGAAAAATCAGTTTGATTTTATTTTTATTTTAATTTAACCCTATTGCATTGCACATTGTATTTTAATGCACCAATGTGCATACATGCATGCATAAATACATATGTATTGTTAATCCCTAGACAAAGCCCCATGTTATGTATAAAACCCCTTATTGATTCCCTAAATATTGCATTATTACATTTCTACTGTTATATTAGTANNATTAACATTTGGTATCAGAATTTACGATCCTAGGGTTTCGCTCCTCCAACTAAGACATCTTGGAATTTTCACTATAATTTTTTTCTAGGACATTTCAGATCATAAATTTTGAGGATACTGAGGTGAACTATCAAGGTACATGTGGTAAAAATTTCAAGGTCTGTTTCCTTATAATTTCAACAGTATAGCTTATGTAATATAGGTTTTTGACTCATCCTAAATTCAGTTTTAAATTAGTCATCTTGGAATTTTTGCTATAACTATTTTTCTAGGAATTTTCATATAGTGAAATTTTGAGGAGACTCGGGAGAAATTTCATAGTATAGGTGGTAAAAATTATAGATTATGGTTCGCTATAATTTTGGAGAAATATTCCATGAAAGACAAAGCTTGTGACTAATCTTGAAATCAGTTTTAAAACATCCATCTTGGATTTTTTGTTGTAACTTATTTTCTATGACGTTTCAGACTCTGAAATTTTTAGAATCCCGAGGAGACATAACGAATTACATGTGGAAAAAATTTCAAATTTTGAATCAATATAATTTGTGCTATAACCTTTTATCAGTAAAGGTTCAGACTGTGAAATTTTCAAGAGTTTAAAAATTCATATTAGAGTACTACATGCTAAAATTTCAGACTCATAAGGATTCAAAGTTCAGAGATATATCAGGACAAAGGTCATCCATCCATATATACTCCAAATTAAGGTTTTGAAAAGGTACATAACTTACATTGGCATAACTTTTGATTGGAAGATCTATTTTTGGTGACTCAAAATTTTTGATAAACAAAAAATAGAGGAGTATTATTATTGTTATCCCACATAGCTCCAAAAAAATTATCAACACCAAATAAACCTCCATAAATCTCACACGAGACATCAGAAGAAAATGAATATTTTGAAAACAGGTTATTCCAATTAAAGAACCAAGTTGATGAAATGAGCGGTAGTATGTTGAAACTAGTGGATTTATCACATTCTCAAGAATCCCTAAAAAAGGAAATGGAAGATGAAAAAAATATAAATAAAAAAGATGAATGAAAATAAGAATGAACTAAAAAATAATATGGATGAAAATAGGAAAGAAATGGAAGAGATGAATGAAAATAGTGCACATATATTGTTTTAAGATGAATGAAAATATGTATCAAATGGAAAAGAATATGAATCAAATGCAAAAATCCATATTATCTATGCTCTTATAGAGGATCTCTAAAAGGGATATCGAGATCCAAGGAAATCTTGAAAATAAGGAGAACAATGGTGTTGAAACTCAATCACATATGGGGAGTATTTTATCACAATTGGATAGAACCAATACTAAATTTCACAATTATTCATCACTTCAAGATCCACATCATCGAGGCTTCAAGTCATCACCAAGAAACCACTTCATTCCAAAGATCAATATGAGGAATTGTGATGGTAAAGATCCTATAACATGGATATTCTAGATGGAGCAATACTTTGATCTACACCAAGTTCCAAGCTTACAAAAGGTATCCATTGCATCCTTGTTTTTAGAAAATGATCAATTTGTTTGGTTTCAATGGCCTTGTGAAATGAAAAAAAATGTTTTATCTCTTGGTCCATTTTTATGGATGAATTGATATCATATTATGGGGATATTAAGAGCAATACATTATTTAGTTAATTGATAAATCTTCGGCAAAAGGACCAATTATAGAACAAATTCAACAATTCAAAAAGCTTGGTCTTCGGGTAAAGAACATTCTTGAGGATAATTTGTTAGATCTATTTATGGGCACCTTAAAGGAGAACATTCAACATGAGGTGCATCTCTTCGAACCCAAATCCCTAGTGCAATATTTTAATGTGGCAAGGAAAATGGAAAAAAAAATATGGCTACTAGAAGAGTGGCCACTAATATATAAAGATCACTTTGTTCCTTCTCCTAGACCCACTCAACCTACAAGGTTGATACCTCAACAAATGGATGAAAGAAGAGCAAAGGGGCTATGTTTCAATTGTAATAGTAAGTACAATTAGAGGCATAAATGAAGTGAGAAGAAATTATTCTATATAGACTGTGAATAGGAATAAGATCAAGAATTAGAACCATCACAAGATCTAGATCTAGAAGGGACTACTCCAACGATATCTTGTCATGCATTGGCCGACATCAGTACTCCACAAACCCTCAAGATACAACGATACATAAAAAATAAAAAAGGTAACGGTGTTGATTGATTTTAGTAGTACCTGTAACTTCATCAATTACAAATTAGCAAAAGATCTCATTTTTTTTGTATTTATAGCACTAGAGTTTCAAGTAATGATTGCATATGGAGGTACCATAAATTGTTTTGGGAAGTATCATAGTATTAATCTCAATATGGGGGAGTATTTATTAGACAGTCTCATGATTTCCATCTAAATGGGTGGTGTTGATGTTCTATTAGGGGTCCAATGGTTACAATCATTGGGAACAATGGCCCTTAATTTTCAAGATATTTTCATGATGTTTTCCTTGGAAGGCAAGGAAATTGAGCTTAGAGGTATCCAAGGGAAACCCTCTAAACTAATAAGCTCTAATAGCAAGACAAAATTACTCAAAAAGGGACACCATGGAGTAATTGCACAATTGTAGTCACTAGATGTTCAAACATCTATATCCTCTTCACCAATGGATCTCCAAACGGTTATCAACAACCATTCCAAGGTATTTGGAAAGATTCCCAAGGGTATTCCACTGGCTCGAGATCATGATCATGTTATTCATTTACAACCTAAAGTGTACCACCTAACAGTAAACCTTACAGGTATCCATATGCACAAAAGAGTGAGATTGAGTGTATGATCTAAGAAATGTTAGAGGTTGGCATCATTCAACCTAGCTAAAGTTCTTTCTCTTCACCAGTAGTAATGGTAACAAATAAGGTTGACTCATGGCATATGTGTCTAGATTATAGACAACACAACAAAACGACCATCAAAGATAAGTTTCATATTCCTATCATTGATGAATTATTAGATGAATTGCATGGAGAAAAATTCTTTACTAAGTTGGATCTTCATTCGAGATATCATCAAATTAGAATGAGGTAGAAAGAGATTTTCAAAACAACCTTTAGAACAAATGAAGGTCATTATGAGTTTTTGGTTATGCCATTTGGACTTACTAATGCACCTTCAAATTTTCAAAGCTTGATGAATTCTATTTTCAAACCCTTCCTTAGAAAATTTGTGTTAGTATTTTTTGATGACATACTAATCTACAACAAATCATGGGAAGGGCATGTACAACATGTGACAGAGCATTACAACTTTTGGAAGAGAAACAACTTTATGGAAATCCTTCCAAGTGTGCCTTTGGGGTTCAAGATTTGGGTCATATTGTATCTCATGAAGGTGTAAAAGTGAACCCTAACAAAATTAAATCTATGAGGGAATGGCCAATTCCCAAAATGTTGAAGAAACTAGGAGGATTCTTAGTATTGACAAGCTATTACCACAAGTTTGTCAAGAACTTTGGTCAAATAGTGACACCTCTAACAAAATTATTAAATAACGAATCATTTTCTTAGACTCAAGAAGCAAAAAAATCTTTTGAAAAACTTAAGGAGGTTATGTGTACAACTATTGTCCTAGCCACACATGACTTCACAAAAACATTTATTATGGAGTGTGATGCCTCGGGCCATGGCATTGATGTAGTTCTGATTCAAGAAGGAAGACCTCTTGCCTTTGAAAACAACCAAATTAAAGGAAAAAACTTACTTAAGCCAATTTATGAAAAATAAATGTTGGCCATATTACATGTAGTTAAGAAATGGAGCCCTTACCTACTAGGAAGACACTTCAAAGTAAAAACGGATCATGATAGTTTGAAGTACTTTTTGGAGCAACAATTATTTTCAAAAGAACAACAAAAATAGGTTACAAATATGCTAGGTTATGATTTTGAAATTATCTACAATAAAGGAAAACACAATATTGTGGTAGAGGCACTTACAAGGAAAGAAGAATAAACAAAGGGTTCACTATGTGATATTTCTATTCTCCAATATGATTGGGTGGAAGAAGCAAGGATAGAATGGAAGCAATACCAAGAGGTATGTAAGATCACTCAACAACTATAAGAGGACCCCAGTGGATTAAAATAATGATTTTCTATGGTATCATGATCGCCTATATTTATGTAATAATTATCAACTCAAACAGAAGGTCTTTTTGGAATTGTGCACTTCTCATATAGGAGGACATTCAAGGTTCTTGAAAACTTACCATATGATCAAGAAGGATTTTTTTCTAGGAAGGTCTTAAAACTGGTGTTCAAAATTTTGTGTTTGAATGTGTGGTCTACCAACATAATAAGGGAGAGATAATAAAGACTCCACGTCTCCTACAACCATTAGTTATAATACCAAGTCAACGTTGAGAATAAGTTTCAATGGATTTTATTATAGTTTTACCCAAATCTGAAGGAATATTTTCATCAGGGTAGTAATGGATCAACTAACTAAATATGCCCATTTCTCTCTCTCTCTCTCTCTCTCTCTCTCTCTCTCTCTCTCTCTCTCTCATCCTTTTAAAGCATGTACAATAGTGCATAATTCAAGAAAACAGTTCAAAATATACATGGAGTCCCCAAGACTATTGTAAGTGACATAAATCCAATTTTCACTGGAAATTTTTGGACTTAATTATTTTCTTGTTTGGGTACTTTATTGGCTCATAGCTCATCTTACCATCCTCAATCCAATGGGAAAACTGAGATTGTGAATAAATGTCTAGAAGGATGTATTCATTGTTTTACATATGATAAATAGACACAATGGTTCAAGTAGTTTCCCTTGGCATAATGGTGGTACAACACATCCTTCCATACTTCATAAAAAATGTCCCCATTTTTGGCACTTTATGGATATCATTTTCCATCCATCACATCTCCCTTGAAATGGATTGAAAAGGTAATTCAGGCAGTGGAGGACCACATAGGGAACCGACAAGAGGTTCTCAAACTATTGAAGGACAACTTGGTTATGGCACAAAATAGGATGAAACAACAAGCAGATCAACATCGTAGTGAAAGGGAATTTGAAGTGGGGGATTGAGTATTTTTTAGGCTACAGCCATATAAACACATGTCCCTCAAGCAACAAAATAAGGACAATAAATTAGCACCCAAATATTATGGCTCATATAATTTATTGCAAAAGATTGAAAGTATGGATTACAAATTGGAGTTGCCTCCATCTTCATCTGTACATCCAATATTCCATGTTTCTTGCTTAAAGAAGGTAATTGGTGACAAGGTCACATCCCAAACTATTTTGCTGGAGATTAATGAAGAAGGGAAAACCATACTATAACCAAAAACAATCCTTGAAACAATGATTAAGAGACTGAAAAATCGAATAATTATTGAGTACCTCATCAAATGGAAGAACCTACCAGTGGAAAAGGCAACATGGGAAGATGAGTTTTTCATGCAAAAACACCCATAGTTAGTCAAGTATTGAGGACAAAACTTGTTTGAAGGGGAGGGGCATGTTAAGCCCTAGAAAAATCTCGATGTTGTGTATAAAACCCCTTATTAATCCCTAGATGTTGAATTATTACATTTCTAGTGTTATATTAGTAGCCCAAATAGAACCCTTAATTGTACCCTTTCATTATAATTGTACCATTTATCTCATATATATATATATATATAGAGAGAGAGAGAGAGAGAGAGAGAGAGAGAGAGAGAGAGAGAGGACCATATTATCTCATTTCATATTGTATTATGAATTGGATATATTGTAAAATGAGATTCCCCCTCGAAGTGGACTGTATTCATTTACATTTTATCATTTTTAAGGCATTGGATCTTAACATGTATGTATGCATATGTATATGTAAACACACACACATGGGAAACAATGGGGTTATATATTTAGTGCACATTGTGGAGCTAGTTTTTTTATAAATAGGGTTTTACAAAATTTGAGCGTGGGCTACCATTTTTGAATTGTTATTATTCATATGCTTATAAAATCTCAGGGCATCAATGCATGTGTTGACATGGCACATTAGGGTGTCTAAATGTTTTAGGCACGTTGGAAATAAAACCAATAAAACCCTGCTTGACTTCGCGAAAACAAGAAAAGGGAGAAGTTCCTTCACAAAAACCTCCAAAAATCGTGTTTTCCTTGTAGTGTTTGCAACATCTAACAAAATCTCCAGATGTATATATTTTCTCTTTTCTATTTTCAATTTCATGAATATTTGTGGTCGATTCATAATTAGAGATTCAATGCATCATTGTAATGCACCTTGTGCACTTAATCAAAATAATGATCTAATATTGATTTGAAAGTGGCAGCATGATTTTTTTTTTCCACAACAAAAGACCATAAATAAGTCTCTTTTTCTATCCATAATGGACTTAGTTGAACACACCATCACAAACAAAAAAGTACTTTCATTGTCAATGAATTCACAAAATTTCCCACAACACCCTTTTCATAATCTAGCATCATTACTAAACAACATCATGACAAGGCAACCTCATATAGTAGACATAATAAATCACTTCCATTTATATTTAAGAACCAATTTTCTCCATGTAATTTCAGTAATCATTAGGTGACAAGCTAATTACACGATCGACTCTTACTCTTAATTGCATCGCCAACAAATTCATGAAAATCACTATTAGCATCGGCACAATGAATTCCAACGACAAACCAAGAATGATCTCAGTGAAGTCTCCATTCAATTAACTTACTCCATCATCAAGCAATATCATTAAGTCTTGTCTAGTAATAGTCAATAATCAATTCAAAATCATATCAAACCTCATTTTCATTGCTTTGCAAGCAAGTTTTAATGCATCAAGATTGAATCCACATTTTATCCTTTTATTTTAAAGGAAAGATTCATAATTTGATTTTATAAACGGACTATCACAAAAACATGTCAATTTCACATTGCAACTAAATTAATCGCTTCATACCCAAACCATCATATGTAAATCAATGATAATTGCTTCATACCTAAACCATCATATGTAAATCAATGATAGATACTAATCGAAATATATGGCTTATGCTTTAATTTAATATTAGTTAAACAATTTACATGGCAGCCCAAAGGCTGGACTCATGCCCATATTCAACTCAAACAAAACAACTTCACTTTACTTCCCAAATGAATGCATTAAATCACAATAATAATCAACATTTGAAAGCATGTTTCATGCAAATAATAAACGTTTTGCATATTTGGGTTATTTACTATTCTTGGGAAAAGTCTTTGTTGTTATGTTGATCTTGGGGTTTGCAAGTAAGCCATTATTGCTAAGAGGAGAAGTTAACCACAAAGAAACCATTTCTCTCATTCCAACTAGTAATTGAAATTCACAACTCATTTTAATGGAATATTAATGATAAAGGGTTCTTTCGAAGAAAACACTTTTTTCTTCGAGTGATGAACTTCTACTCAAAGCTTGGATCCTTTCGAGAATTAGCCACTAGCTTCGGGGAAACATAAGGTGTTGTAACTCCCTAGGCAAGTTTAGCCTTGGTTTATATGAATCATGAAGCTTCTACCATGGTTTCTAAAACCATGACTCTACAATAACTTTTGATTTTCCCGTTCCTAAATCGAATTACAAAGAGAAATCATGCTCAAAATGTAATGTGCATAAGGGTAGAAAATTACCATCATTAATTAGCTACTAAGTTTGATTGTATAGAAATTACATGCCCATAGATATTGCAACTATTATGCTATAAGTGATGAGAAAGATTAATTTCTACTGCTATTAATGTTATTTGTATTCAAATGCATTCTATACCAACCCATCTCCAACTTGCAATATCATTGCCTATCTTTAAAACAAGGTTACCTGTGAATTTAATCTAGTTGTGTGAAATATAAAGACATTTTCATGTGTGATATTTAGATCCCAAACAAGCCATATCTACTACTTGAGGTGTCATACAATCTAGTTTCATGGAGATTGTATTAATTTTGGATATCACAAGTTACAACTTAGAGAAGAAGACAATGAATAATTGTCACGGTGTTGGGGATCCCGGTTGAGTTGTGGAAGCTCAACATCCTCAGTCTCGTGTGGCAACGACATCTTTCGTTCGATGGCAAGGCCAAACCAAAGTACTTGACCCAGGCTACGCCTAACACTTAGTCTCATTTCCTTACTTAACTTATGTTTCCAAGTCTTATACTTAGTTATATTCAACAACAGTAAAAGAAGCATTCATACAAGTACAAAATGAAACTATTTGTGGGCGACCAAACTGGCCTAACACCTGAAATCTGATATAAAACAGAAGTGTCTCGAGCTCAACTCGTGCCACACAAAGAAATTTTGCAATGGGGAGCTTTCGTTACAATATCCTGTTGCGAAAACTCCAACTCTTCCTTGATGAGTTTAGCCAATGCATGCCCTTCTTCCGCAACTGCAGCTAGAAGACTTGTGTGAAACTCTCATCACCTTTCTTCATTGCTGAATTGTAGTTGTATTTCCTCAGACCAACCAACCTGTGATTCCCAGACTTAGCCAAATCTCAGATTGCCTTCTTGGAACCGAAATCCTTGATCTAGCAAACACGCCCTGGCCAAGTGATCTCTTTCCTCATGCCTTCTTGCCAAATGAATTGCCTTGCTCGGTTATATAAGATTCCCAACAGACGCATCCTCCCTCTTCTTTGCAACGTCATGTCCACATTTGTGAATCCGATGTGTTATGTGGGTGCACGTTTCCACCGAACGCGCCCCTCCAACTTTGGTCGACTTCTCTCTTCACGAAATCGACATCTTCCATGGGCGCGCGCCCATTCGACGCGCTCCACCCACCCTTAGCTGACTTCTTCAATTTCGCATCGCGGGCGCGCCCAAGCTAATATTCCATCAAATCTTCACTCTGTTTCTTGATGGCGTTCACAACACTCTTCATTTGTTGGCAACTTCCCTTGGTGCGCGCTCAAGGAATGGAGTGCCACCAACTTCATTTGGGCGGCTCCCCCTTGGCTTGTCCAAGGCCTCTAAGTTACTCTTTTGCACATCTGGTCGATTGGGCGCTATTGCTTCCAACGCACACGTCAATCCAACCATCTATCTTCGGTGAGGGCTCCCATGTCCACCACGGGGCACCCAACTTCATTTTCCTTCGGTTTCTTCGGTGAGGGCACCCATGATCACCATGGGGCACCCACTTGCTCGCAACCTTTAATAAGTCTCCGCGCACAACTCCTTTTGCAATTCATGGGCATGTGAATTCATCTTTGGCATGACAACACACCCAAAGACTCCCACTTCGTCTATAAAGTGACCGAATGTCCTCTATCTCGCCCGGTTAGTCCATCTCATTGCATGGAAGGAGCGTGCGTGCTCAGGTCTACTATTGAGACGTTGCATGCTCCCCCACTCAAAGTGTTTGTCGTCCTCAACAATCCCAACATACTTCATCTATTGTGATCGTAATCAACGCTCATCTATACCTCAAAATGTCATCCACGTCCACACGCCATGTTTCTCATTGATCTGGGCAAAGAATCACCTTTGGCCTCAATGTTACATGTTGTTGTTGCCTACTGCAATGATTACCGAGTTTTTTCCCAAGTCTTGAACTTCTCACGACCTTCATTGTATCCAGAACCAACCCAAGTCCATGTTTCCGCACATAGCTAGTTCCCACATCTTAGACTAATCGGGTGATCAGTCCAGTTGTTGCATCTAATCTGTAAGTACGCGCTTCTCCACGTTCCCAAATTGTTTTTGTCTCCAACTAGTGTCTCTAGGTTCAATCCTCAAGCTCCAAGCAAAGTTCTTCACCCTTGCCAAAATTTTCACCAAGTCTTCAACTTGGTTTTGCAACTGTTGTTTGCATCTTCATGTACTGACTTTATTTTCACAATCAAACTAATCTTTGTCTTCACTTCAAATTCTTCTTCTATCGCACCTTTTCACCAAGGTCACATTTCCCACTTCCTAGTAGCACGTCCAACCTCCACGCTCAACAGACCAAGTATTCATGAAAGCCACCACCAATGCTTCGAGAAAACGATGCGTCTGATCTATGCTTCGTCTGCAAGTACCTCAGGACCAATCTAACTTCCTTCGGTGAGCAGCCCAACTTCTCAAGTCATTTTTCACTAAGCTCAAAATCATAGATCCCCATCGCATGTCTACAATAGTTCACGATAGTTGCAGGATCTCGGTATTCTATGCCCACTTCTTCCTCGTCCTCCAAGCTGGTTGAGTGAGTGCCTATGTGCGTTCCTTCGTCTCAACACTTAGAGTTTGTGGTGCAAGTGACTTGCCTGACCAAGCCTCCTCAACCTCATCGCAAACCTACTGGCAGCAAGGTGATTCGAGTTGCATTTCTTGTGTAGTGACTTCTGCAAGTGTTGTGATGGATGACTTCAGCTCATCCTCCCTAGCTTGCTTTCAGTCATGAGAGATCCGCAACTGATCTATCTTCTTCACAATAGACTTCGTTGAAATCTCCAATGTTTTCAACCTCTGCATACTTCGTTCCCTCTGTTTCATGACACCCAAAGAACACTTTGTTGGAGTTAGTTCTTGTTGTTGCTTCATGTTATGGGGTCTGTCTGCACTTCCGCAGACTCCCTCAACCAACCTGATCACAGAACTTTTAAGATTCCATCCAAGCTTCCTCTTCGTTGTCATGGGAACACTTGGCGTTTTGGATTCATCCAGAAATACCAAGTAACCCTCATGCGGTACTGGAACTTCTTTGGCATGCTTGAGAAAGTCATGCCCTAAGATCATCACATGATCATCCAACAGAGCTACCATGACATCCCAAGTGCCAAACCAACTTCCAACTCTCAATGGTGTTGAACGAACTACACCTGCCACCGACTTCATCTCTGAGATGACTACCTTGAATGCAACCATACTTCCTTCATCCTTACGATGCAACGATGTCACAGTCCATTCACTTATAAAACTGTGAGTTGATCTGGTGTCAACCAACACTGCCACCTTCACCCCACTCACCGTTGCATCCACAAAACAAAGTCTACCATCCTTGTCTTGCGATCACTATCCATGCTTTTGTGTCTTGAACTCATCCAGTTGCTTCGTCAATCCCTCAACCTCTTCCATTATTTCCTTTTTCGGTTTCAGTAGCTGTTGGTTTACTTCACCCAAGACTGCAAGCTTTTGTGTCGTAATTTGCTCTTGGTTTTCAACCATTTGTTCCAATGTCTCCTTCAAAGGAAAATTCTTTGCGAAATGGTTAAGATTGCATAAGAAACAACAAATTGGCTTACCTCTGTGATCAATTAATTCAGCCTACTTATTTTCCTTGACTCTGCCTCTATCATGGGCGTCCCCCTTGGTGAGTGACTCCACCCCTGTTGAGTTCATCTTTCCAATTCCTTCCTTTGCCTCTTCGCTACAGGATTCTTATTGTTCGCTAGCTTGCTTTACTTCTCGGAAATACCCTGCGAAATGGTGACCTGAACCTTCTTTGCAAATGATGGAATTGATTCCTTCAAGGAAACTCTATTGTTATGCGATGTCAACGATAGTGGTTGTGGCTTCCCTTTCCTCGGGCAAACATGTCACCAAGACTTCGCAACCTTCATCCGCAAGGAGAGGTTTCTTAACTTCATACCATGCATCCCATATTGCAATGAAGGATCTCATCCTTTCTAAACTTTCGTTGGTTGCTTTCATCAATATTCGCCTTTCTTCATCAAAGCTCAGCTTCATTTCATTATCATTCACCTTTCCCATCAATTGTTCTTCACTCTTTTCACAATTGTATGCCTTATGCAGTTGTTTTTGAAACTTTGTGTTCGTGCCCCCTTCTGTCACCATAGAACTGCTTTTTCAACCATCTATTTTGTCAACATATGCACCCCTTCCTTCACAAATGTTTTGACTGCAGTAGCGAGGATGGACCGAATCTTCGAGCTTCACCGATCCGTCTCCAATCAAATCGTCTCCCATACCATCTATCACGGAAGTGACATTGGTGAAGAGCTTTCCAAATCGTCCACCAGAACCACTTCCATGGTCTTCTCTGATGTTTTCTCTGATACCATCTGTCACGAAAGTGACAGTGGTGAAGAGATTTCTAAATTGTCCACCAGAACCACTTCCAAGGTCTTCTATGATGTTCTCTCTGATACCATCTGTCACAGTGCTGGGGATCCTGGTTGAGTTGCAGAAACTCAACATCCTCGGTCCCATGTGGCACCGACGTCTTTCGTTCGATGGAAAGGCCAAACCAAAGTACTTGACCCAGGCTACGCCTAACACTTAGTCTCATTTCCTTACTTAACTTATGTTTGCAAGTCTTATACTTATTTATCTTCAACAACATTAAAAGAAGCATCCATACAAGTACAAAATAAAACTATTTGTGGGCGGCCAAACCGGCCTAAAACCCGAAATCTGATATAAAACATAAGTGTGACAAGCTCAACTCGTGCCACACAAAGAAAGTCCGCAATGGGGAGCTTTCGTTACAATAGCCTGTTACGAAAACTCCAACTCTTCCTCGACGAGTTTAGCCAATGCATGCCCTTCCTCTACAACCGTAGCTAGAATACTTGTGTGAAACTCTCATCAGCTTTCTTCATAGATATATCGCAATTGTCTTGCCTCGGACCAACCAACCTAGGATTCCTAAACTTAGCCAAATCTCAGATTGCCTCCTTGGAACCGAAATCCTTGATCTAGCAAACAATCCCTGACCAAGTGATCTATTTCCTCCTGACTTATTGCCAAATGATTTTCCTTGCTCGATTATATAGGACACCTAACGAACGCGTCCTCCCTCTTCTCTGTAACATCATGTCCACATTTGTGAATCCGACATGCGATGTGGGTGCACGTTTCTACCGAACGTGCCCCTCCAACTCTGGCTGACTTTTTTCTTCGCTAAACCGACATCTTCCATGGGTGCACGCCCATTCGACGTGCTCCACCCACCCTTAGTCAACTTCTTCAATTTCGCATCACGGGTGCCCAAGCCAATACTCCATTGCATCTTCGGTCCATTTCTTGATGGTGTTTGCAACACTATTCGTTTGTTGGCAACTTCCCTTGGTGCGTGCTCAAGGAATGGAGCATCACCAACTTCATTTGGTTGGCTCACCCAAGGCGTCCAAGTTACTCTTTCACACATCTGGTTGGTTGGGCGCTCTTGCTACCAACACACCCGTCCATCCAACCATCTATCTTCGGTGAGGGTACCCATGTCCACCATGGGGCACCCAACTTCGTTTTCCTTTGGTTTCTTCGGTGAGGGAACCCATGATCACCATGGGGCACCCACTTGCTCACAACCTTTAACAAGTCTCCGTGCACTAGCAAGTCATGGGCATGTGAAGTCATCTTTGGAACGACAATGTGCCCAAAGACTCCCACTTCGTTTATAAAGTGACCGAGCATCCTCCAACTCTCTTGGTTAGTCCATCTCGTCACATGGAAGGAGCGTGCACACTCAGGTCCACTCCCGAGACGTTACAATAACAAAGTGAGTAGATATTAAAGAAGAAATGTGATAAAGTGGATTATGAGCGTTGTTCTCTTTAACAAATTTGTAACATAAGCTACTTGTAAATGGTATAAGTGGAGAGGGATTAATGGATCCTTTTGAGCATCTTATCAACTACCTGACTTATGAACATTGATACCCATTGTGCATTAAGCCCATGTATAAGTAGAATAACACATAGTTTTAGAAACCCCCTCTCTTGCATTCTCCATGGTTGAGTATGGATCATTGCCATCCATGTATGTGTTATACACTTCCACTAGAAAATAAATCTTAGCATTAAACAATCAATAATCAAGAATTCCAAGGTGAGGCAGGTGCGGGGGGGGCGAGGGGGGGTTATTTTCGGGCCTGGAGGACATAGAGTTTTGTATTACTTTTGGAATCTGGGGATGGAAACAAACAATAAAGCAGAGGCATACACCCTCCTCCAAGGGATGCACTTGGAAAAACAAAAGCACATACAAAATCTAAATGTAGTTGGTGACTCAAAGACAATAATAAGGATAATGAAATTTGGCTCCTCTCCTCTTAACTCGAGTTTAAGGAACCTAATTTCTTGTATCTTCCTCCTCGCAGGTCCCATGTGCATCAATTATTTCCACATCCTCGGAGACAATAATATAGAAGCGGATAAATTGTCCAATAAGGCCATTGGAAAGGCCTCAAGTCACTTGTGGGTCAACGGAAGTCACTACTCAACCCCTTTTCCATGAGGTTACACCTCTCTCCAAAGTCCAGGGCCCACGAGATATGGGGGGTGACGTGTGGTAGGCCACTGCATCACTTTCACTCTAGCGTAAATGTTGGGGCACGAGGGAAGGTTCTTTTACTATAGGTGAGAGATAGAGTGGACTGTGAGAGGTACAATCGCTCCATCATGAAGAAGGGAGGAGGTACTCCTCACACCAGTGTGCTCGTGCAACTCGGGGATGTGGGTTCAGATGCAGTGAAGGTGGATTTATCTGGAACGGGTGGGATGACGGTGGTGATCTCAGCATGTGCCATATCTTGTTCTCCACCACCTTTCAAATGCGCTTGGCACGAGGTTCCCTAGCCAGTTAAGGTACTATCTTCCTGGGTTCAACTCCTCTGTATTTTCCCCGCGTTTTTGAATCATCACAGGGTCCGCTTCGACAATATGGTGGATTATGGGAAGTGGCACCTAAAAAATCTCTTTAAACCTCGATGCCTCCTAATTTTGGTCTTTGTTTCTTTCGCTTGGAGGTCTATTTGGCTCCCCTTTGTCTCTCTTCTTTTCGACTTGTGATCCTTTCTCCTTCTGGGTGAGATTTACATCATAGTCTGGCGTCTTGTCCACCTCTTTGTTTCCCTTCATCTCAACGCATCCCCATCTCTTAGCATCGTGGCCAAAACTTCATCCTTGGTGTCTAGAAGCAAATCCCCTCCAAACATCAGGCTTTTCTCAGACCTTTCCTTTCAAAGAAGCGTGGATGCCAAGGAAGAAAATGTTGGGCAATTCCGGTGGGATCCTGATTTCTAGTGCGCAGAATGTCAGAGGCTCAAAATTAAGTTTGGGCCATCAGCTCCATGGTCTCCTTCGAGCTATAAATATTGTCTCAACATCGACATCTCATTGGGTAGATACAGGATGAAGTTTATGCTTAGCGAAGCCAAATTGAAGACCTCAATTATCGACTCGAACAATGCGAGCAAAATCAACAACAGCCTTCTGCCCCGGCCAACCCTGGAAATGCATCAAGAATTGCTTCAGAAGCCTCAATAGCCCGATCCCTGACCTCAATGAACCAACTGAAGCAGAACGGGGCCAAAAGGAATTTCAACACGTCAAGCAAGAACCTAGTAGCTGATTTGTTTTCTAGTTATTGTTGTAATGTTTTGTTTATCATTATGTATTGATGGTATTTTTTACTGGCAGTATACCTTCCAGATTAGAAGTAGCATAAGTTTTTGGATAATCCTCAAAGACTTAGACATAATTTTTGTAATTGTTGAATAAGTCCAGAGTTTTGGCGGTCCTCGGGACCTATAAATTTTTGTATATTGTATCTTAGTGGTCTCGACCACACCATTTTAATGAAAAATTCCCGAGTTTATGTGGAAAAAAAAATCAAGAATTCCCAACACATTCCACAACCATAACATAAATTCCATTCAACAATCAACAAGAAAGAATGTCAACACATCCTACAAACATAACATATAATGCATTCAACAATCAATAAGAAAGAATGTCAATGCATTCTATAGCCATAACATAAATTCCATCCAACCCACTGTTAAGAAGAGCTAGTATTCAACCATCTTTTGATTGTATTTGCAGCAAAAGAAAACCCTTATACTCCAGCAAACTCAAAGCCAATATAAATATAGATTGCATCTCCAATGTAGGTATTATTTTTTAATAAAAATCCACAATTAGTATTCTACTACTCTTAAACCTATCCTCACAAAATAATTTCACCATTTACGAATAATTCCAACAATGAAGTATAATTTGTAATTGCTATACACCAAGCCTGCTTTTTATTTCGNGTATTATTTTTTAATAAAAATCCACAATTAGTATTCTACTACTCTTAAACCTATCCTCACAAAATAATTTCACCATTTACGAATAATTCCAACAATGAAGTATAATTTGTAATTGCTATACACCAAGCCTGCTTTTTATTTCGAGAATAATGCTTTAGAGTAAAATAAATTCCTCATATTCACATTAGGTTAGAAAACTAGAAATATACCAAAATACATAGGGAATACAAGAAATGTTATACAATTTCACAAAAAGTTTCCAACAACAAGTTTACGAACATATCGGTAAACTCAAAGCAAATTCTCATACATAAAACATCTTTATATTTTGAGATAACAAAATATTTCCATAACATAGTCAAAATAAATATCTTATCAACAAGTTGATCCAAGCAACTAACTAAGTGTGAGAAATTTTCCACCCAACTATAGGTAGTACTCTATGGATGCCACCCCCTAACTAGGCTATGAGACCACCAAGGTGAAGGATAGAAGTTCAAGACTCTCATGTCACTCTTTCCAACCCAAAATGCTTCCAACATCCACAAGAAATCCACTACCGAGTTCTTTAATAAATCATTCATACATACCAACTTTGGAACTCACTCTACTACCCCATWMAACATAGGAAGACACTCCCTTCTCTGTGTTGTAGTCCTTTRTGAATTACTCTTACTCTCTATTCTATYAAGTATGTGTAGCAAGATTCCAATCACTATCTACTTTGATATTGAACCTTTAGCATATTTTTGCTTCTTGGACAATAGATTTTAATTCTTATATGACCCAAAAGGTCAGCAATATACAAGGATTTAATAGAATATACCCCTACTCGTTCTTAGTCTCKAATGTCACATAACAGCCCYTATTCCATATCTCCATGGATAATAAAAGAGACATGCTYGTTTTTCTTCATAAACTCCTCTCTTCCCTTTTCAAGAAATCTCTTTTCCTTAACATCATCTCTCCTTTTCGAATTTCCTTCTTTGCATGAGTGAGGAGAGGTAAAGGAAGAGTCTTATTCCAATTCTTCCCCTTCCTTAATGAAAGGGACCAATAATCCTAATTAAAATCTTCCTAATTGCATGAATGTAAGAGGTGGTTAGCATCTTCTAAAGAAATGGAGTCTTGTACTGCCATCCCACTCTCATATTCTCTATTAAAGTGAAGATAGGCCTTGTACTAACCATCCACAACATTACAAGGTGAGGATTAGAATAAATTACATGATAAATAAGATATGTGAGATTAAGAGACATAGGTAACTAGAATTAATGATCATCCCCTTGGACCCCCTTACCTTTCCCCTCTAGTGGACTCATGACCCCTTAGGTAGTCTTTCCCATCAACCAACTTTGAATCTTTTATTATTTGTCAAAGATAGTGTTTATAAGCTTTCAAAATTACCATGGGAAATCCACTTCCTAGTACGTAGAAAGAAAATAATGAAAATTACAAGTTTACAACACTTACAACATATATATAATCAGATCCAAAATACAACACTTACGACTGAAATTGAGATGTTATAGTTGTCAAAATTGTGTTTTTCATGAATTTTCGTCTTTGGTGTTTTTTTAGTATTTAGATTATGAAGATCGTTTTCATTTTTTAGGCACCTATGCTTCAATTAAATATTGGAGCACCAATGTTTTTAATTGGAGCACCAATGTTTGAACAAAAGTTTCTTTATGTTTTAATATTGCCATATAAGTGCTTTAATTAAACCCTAGAGCATTGGTGTTTTGACTTCATATAAGCACAAGAGTGTGTATATATGGTAGGATCATTGGCAAGGGAATGCGTGTTAATAAAGATATCATTTTACTTCTACACATTGTAAACTAAATTTGTAGTGCATCCAACATCCTTAGTAGCTTCCGTACCACTAATTTTTTTGTTCACATATCATCCTTATTCTTTATATAATAGGGTTTATAAGTCTATCATTCAAAAATCTTAATCATCCTCTTCTTCATACTTTTAACCCCGTGGAGCCTCATGAGAAAGCACTGCACAAAGTAACTTCAATAATCTTTTAAAACATTTTTAACTCTTTTTATCCATACTTTTTTTGGTATCTTTTTATTTGTTTCAAAACATATGTAGTGCATGGGGTTTACAATTGGTGCATCACAATGTTATTGTGCACTTAACAATAACTTCATTCACTTATGCATTGAGATAATAATATAGCATTGGTGTTCCAAAATATTAACATAACATTGATGTTATTTTTGTAAATTCATAATTTATATTTTTAATGATAATTCATATTACTTTAATACTTTTATGTTTTAATGAGTTTTTTTCTCATCAATTTGTAGAGTTGCACTACATCATGGAGAGGAGATGACAATCATGCAAGAGTACATGGAAAAGCTTACCACACAAGTTGTCTTAGCACATTCTCTCCTTTGTGGCAATGGTCTCATTAATTACGTCAAAGGCATTTTTTTATGGGGACATTCATCTCGACCCTTTGTCGTCTCCCTTTCTCCATCTAAAACCCGTCATCTGTATTAAATTTGATGTATGATGTATGCGCATAATGTTCTAATTCATTGTTCTTCCATGGGCATGGGATATATGTGCAGGATGTTGTGATAAGGATCCTAGATCTACACGTACATCATTTACTAACGACCTTCGTGCACCATTTACTAACCCATCAACTTCCATTGCCAACACTTTCTACTTCCTACATTCTAAAGGATTTTAAGGATTTAATTTAAAGAACTTGACAACACATTTACAACTCCTATCATCACATTTAAAATTGTCAGGACATTTAAAACTACCTGAGGCAATTGAGGACGACAATCAAATCTTAGCCTGGCATCAACTAAGAAGTGTAACTACTACACTCAATCAAGAAGTCGGTTTATGCAATCGCTAGTAAGTTGGTTAGCACTAAGTCAGTCATGTGATCTTCTCTATTTTTCTATATAAAGACTCTTGAATGGACAATTTCCATTTACATTATCAAACCTTTTCTCTCTCTACATTCTTCTTCATCCATTCGATAGTTTTGAAGATCAGTTCCGCTCAATTTCATTTGTTCATTTGCAAACTTGCCTACGTATATGAGGTAGGCCAACAAATTTTACATATATAAATTTGTAATCTTATTTTCCTTTCAAGTCAATTGTCCTATATATATATGTGTGTGTGTGTGTGTGTGTGTGTGTGTGTGTGTGTGTATGTGTGTGTGTGTGTGTGTGTGTATGTATGTATGTATGTATGTGTGTGTATAGTGTAATATTATTTTCCTTTTATGGCATTTTTCCTCTCATTTTCACATATTTGTAAAAGTTTTCACCTCACACTATTTGCCTTCTTTTCTATTCGTAATAAGTGTTTGTCTTATTTTCTATTCATAATTCTTCTTATGTAAGAAGGTCTGATCAGATTTCTATTCTTTGTTCGTAAATCCTCTTTCATCTTATCATGTTTAAAATCAATCCTACGATTATGAAACTAAAGTAACCACATGACTAAAAGTTAAAGGACCAAAACTATCAACTCATAGAAATTAGCATCAAAATCAGAAATACTCTTATCTGGAAACTCCTCTTATGTGGAAAATCCTTGTCTGAGGGAACATAGAAGTTTTGTCTAAGGAATTGCAGATGGGCGTGAAAACATTTGTAAGAATAATTTCAAAGTGGACTAAATATATAAAATACCTACAAACGTGAAACACAAAAGATAGTTGTAGATAGGTTATTGGTTTTTGTAGGCTGACAACCGGTTCTACATCTGCGAGGATATGGGAGATCCCAAGTCTGCTCCCACTAGAAGTGAAACGGCTTGCTACTTCAGTGCCCCCCTGTGTTCTCGAATTCCATGTCTCCTTGTATTTATTTTTCTCAATCCACTTGAAGAGGCATTTATTTTTCTCAATAGATCAACTATGGATTTGTGTGCAAATGTGGTTGCAAAGAAAGTAGAAGAAATAGTGTATCCAAAATATAGTTAGCCTATTAACATTTAGTAGAATCCATTTCATAATGATATTTGGCAAACGACTTCATAGGAAAGTGTCTCACAAGATAAATGTTTCACTTGCACTTCTGAAGAGAGTACTACAAAATGGCCCACTTTATAAATTTTTATAAAGTGGTTTAATGTTTTATGAGATCTCTTGAATAGAAGGGATATTTTCCGTGGGTCTATTTCACTGTTAAAGTTTACGAAAAGTTTATAGAAGTATACATACCTCGCCCTACTCTGGATTTGAGCCTGTAATTTCTAAGGAGAAAACATGTGTTCTCATCACAGGTTCAAATCAGAGTAGGGCGGGGTAATTTCTTATAAATAAATTAACTTTATTTGGATGATAAATAATAATAATAATCTATGTATAAATATATATATGTGTGTGTTATAATTTTGATATCAAATATATTTATACAATTTATAAATTTATTGGTTGTAATTTCTTATTTGATAAAATAACTTTATAACTTTATTTGGATGATAAATAATAATAATAATCTATGTATAAAGAGGATTAGTTTTGAATTTTTTTAAATATAATTATGATAATTTATTTCCTTTTTTTATTTAAATTTAGATTTATAAAAATTAAAATTCATTATTGATATTGAGACATCAAAGTAAATAAAAGTTGTTATTTTACTTTATTTTTAAATTAATGTGTGTCAAATTTGGCTAGCATGATTGGTTTGAAGATTTAAAATCCACCCAAATAAGAGTTGGTATAACTCAAGTCTAGTGTGAATAGGCTAGAAAACAATATATATGTGTGTTGTGACCGAATTGGTCTATACTCTAAATTAAATTAATCTACTAGAATCATGTGAAATTATATATATATATATATATATATATATATATACGAGAATCATGTGAGTGGTCTAAGAGTCATGTGTTGCTCTATACTTTATATGACTTATTGTAAGTGGAACAATGTAAATGAAGAACACTCCACTTTTTCTCTTTAACATCAAGTTTTCAATAGTCCGACAAATTCTGTGTTGTCTATTTTAAAGATTACTTAAGAGGGTCCATTTTTTTTAAGAAATTAAGTGAACAAAAGGTTCAAGTTTTAATTGATTTGATATTTTTCTAAAAAATATTTAATTGATTTGATATTTTTCTAAAAAATATCAGATTTTGGATCTATTTAATAACCATCAAATTTGATAGCTTTTCAAAAAAATCTCAGGTTTTGGATCTACTTAACAATCATCCAATCCCAGATGGGGTGACAAGTGGATATTAATGGACGACATGTAGTGATATGCAACATCGGGAGTTATTAACTCATGCCTCCAACCTCCCTTCCCTCCAGATTGAATGACCCACACTCAACTATAAGTAATGGTAGTGCACTCGTCACTCCAAGGTGACTTAATGGTGCCTTGTGTGAACCACGTTGGGCGTACTAAGCAAGGTACCAGAACCAGGCTAGCAGCCATCTCGACTTTCATGGCATTCATGGAATTTTCCCTTGTCAACTCGCAGGGAAATATGAAGGCATGTGCCCTGGAGCGCTCTCCCTTTCTATCTTTGCAGCATGCTCTACTGTTCTTTGGATCTCTCTGTCTCCTGAAATTTTGGCCTCCCACCGTCAATCCTCCATTGTTTTTCCTGCGCTTTCTCTTTCTCATGCCCAATCCCACCTAGAACGCCCACACCATGCCTAGAGAGAGGGGAAAATTTAGAAGGGTTCCACTATATTACAACGCCCTTACTAGACATAATAGACTCCTCCCCTCTCAGCTTTCCCTCATCACTACCAGCAATCCTGACCCAAGCCATAATTGGCCTCAACAACCCCTACCTCCAACCTCTAATCCCATAATTGACTATGGCAGCTGCCCTATCGAGGAGGAAATTCTCCCTCCTGAGGAGCTCGCTCCTCCGCTTAGCCTTCATTCAAAAATTGCCCCTCTCAGAGCCCATACTCCGGATCATTTTTATGGTACCGAAGAATGCATTATGGAGGAAGAAATTCCTCCCAGTTGGAAAATGGAAATTCCACTGACAGCTACAGACGCGGACTTGGAGATGGATGTAGAGTTGATGGAGGAACCGCCTCCGCCCACCCCGCTTCGACTCCAAGAGGAGCATCTTCAACTCATCTTTGAGCTACTGCAAAAAATTGACGACAAGGCGCACATCCAACGAATTCTAGGACAAAGAATGGACCTCATGTTGGACACCATTACAGAAGCTCCAACAAGCAAGCGATGCCCAACCTGCGGCCATGAATTCATCCCAGCTTACAGCGCTCATGGCAGCCCGAGCTCGCATTTGGACTAGCTCCCCTAGGTCTATGTTTTTCTTTTGGCTATGTCAATTACGCAAAGAATTGGGATTCTTTATCCTACGATGTATGTTAGTCGGCCATGGCCACTGGTTAGTCAGCCACTGTGACCAATTTTGTCAGTTAGGCATTCTCATTGTCTTGTTCAAATAGTTACAGTTGCTCTTGGATTTTGATGGCCACCTGTTCTGGTTTCCCAAATGTGGCAAGACAGATGGCAGACTCCAGATTTTGTAATGCCACGCATAATTGTGAATATTAATATATAGTTCCTTTTATTTGCAAAAAAAAACAAAAAAAAACAATCATCCAAAACAGGGTATGAAAAAAAAAAAACTTTGAGACAAGTGGATTTTCAGATTTAGATTTTGGAATTGGATTTTATGGAAATATTATGGATATTTAGTTATACTACATTTATAGTGAAAATAAAACTGTATTGACTTAAAATCCAATTTCATTCTTTATCATAAAAAAATAATTCTGCTAAAAT
Organism: Picea sitchensis; assembly: GCA_010110895.2. Taxonomy (NCBI): domain Eukaryota; kingdom Viridiplantae; phylum Streptophyta; class Pinopsida; order Pinales; family Pinaceae; genus Picea; species Picea sitchensis. The sequence goes on along the minus strand of SNQJ01S0003898.1, from coordinate 125,708 downwards.
TTATATGAAGTTCTATAATGAAATTGTTTAATTTTTTTATTTTTATTGTATATTCACTAATTTTGATGATTTACTTAATATTCACAATATTTAAATTTCATATACTAACTTTATATATCTTCAATATATAATTTATTCTTTTTTCTTCAAAACTCTCCAATATTTATAAAATCAACATGAAACTTAAATAGACCTTTGTTTCATTTACTTCAAAACTCTTCAATATCCCTGAAATAAACATGGAAATTAAATAGTCATTGTTTTAGTCTTCTTTGTTAGGTTGATGGAACCATTACAGAGTAGCATTTGATAGTGCTACTCAAACTCAGAGTTTGATGGGTGATAAATGTTATCTTACGTAAGGAGTAAGGGTTGTGTGGAATTATGAAGACCCCCTTACACATCCCAAGTTGGATGGTAGACTGACAATGGACATTTCATTAACCCCATTTAACAAGGGACTCACCATCAATAATATACCGTATTATACATCTTAAGTTATATATTTTAAGCCCAAATAGATCCTACTCAATATTGATAAACATAACCATCATTATTAGTTTCTTCTTGTTCTTTTACGAAATCTATGAATATTTATTCCACTCCATTTGAAGTTCGATCCACCATATTTATTTTTGTACATTAATTATTGCCCATACTCTTCATTGTTTTGCTTGAGTATTCTTTATATTCTCCTTCAACTATAGATTTTAAAAACACATTTTCTACATTACCAAAAAAAAAACTAACTATGATGTTTACATTGTTTTGAGCGTATTTCATATGCACATTTTCGCATTGCAAAACTATTGGTGTACTTAGCAATGGAGGACAAATTAACACGACATACAGTTTGCATTTGACATCTTGTTGATGACCTCCAACTACATAGAAGACAATTTCAAATCTATGTTATCCATCCAAGAAAGGGAAACCTTTCAAGGCCAGAGATAAAAGAAGAACTTGCTAAGAAATTTAATATTTCTGATACCCAAACAATATCCATCTCTTCTTTTCATACAACTGGCCCATTCTCTAAAGGATTTGGAATATTATATTATATCGTGAAAGATGCATTGCAATATGAACCAAAACATTGCTTAGCTCAAAATGTTCTTAAAGATCATGTTGAGAGGTCTACCAAGGCGAGTTCAAGCAGAGCAAAAAAAATTCGAGGAATTAAAAAAAATCTCAACGAAAACCTAGTGAAGGCATAGTTATAGGAATATCATGTTATAGAAAACAAAGTAAAGTAATAGAACACAATGTTCAAAATTTCGAAAAAGTCATTGCCTATATATATATAAAAGTGAAATGCATTTCCATCTTTTCTCATGTAAACTACAATTTTATATATAGTGTATATGTAGTCTACAATGCTCATCTTTAATGTGTAATGTAAACTACTAAACTTCATGCACATGATGTAATATATTGATTGGCATCTACATTTTCATAATAGTGATAAACTATTTTTCATTTGCATTTATAATTTCTCTTTGAAACTTGCATTTATAATTTCTCTTTGAAACAAATCATTTGTTAATTGTAACACATGTTTTAATATTTGATAATAAATATTGAGTTTTATATTGGAGTAAACTAAAACAAATATATATTTATATCTTTATAATCCAACTATATAAACATTTTCAATGTGCATATCTCTCATTCTTTCCCTTTATATGTGTATATCATCAACATAAAGTTTTAAAGTTTTGTTATTCTTACCCTGATGCAAATATTTTTCATATCATCAGCATACAAATGTCTTTCTTTAAATAATAAAATATATTTATAGTTTTATGTTTTACATTTCCTCTCCTACTATATCATGCTTTTCTTTTCCTATCATCTCATATTTATTTATTCTTAAAGTCTACACAACTACATAAAATATTGTTGTTCAAATAGTTATAGCCATACACCAACAAATATATTGATACTTTAACACTTTTTTTCCTCTACTTGCATATGTATTCTCCTTTAATTCAATTTGTGTCCATTATATTTTACTTTTTTTCCAAGTGAAAATTGGCTCAAAATTATATTCAGATATAATTTTGTTTACATACTATCATCCAAGGACATAGTCCAATCCAAAGAGCATGACTGGATATAAGCACCAAACATTCAGTCAGTTTATACAAGAGCATAGTTTAGTAACATCGAGGAACGAAACATTCAAAAAGAAACATTCACTTCCAAAAGTTATAACAGAAAACGAAGCTAGATCAAAACAGGAACAAAAATAGTTCATGCCTTAAACTAGATAAAATCAGAAAATTGCCAGATGCTTCATTTGACCTGCCCCTCCAGGTTCCCATTGATAATATGAAATCTTTCCTTCCGGTACCAGAAGAGCATCTTTAGATAGCTTGTCTGCCTCTTTGTTGAAATCTCTATATAGATGGTGGAAACTGATAAGCTAGAACTTCTTGATCAAAGCTTTTGTACGAATCTTCCAACCTTCAATGGAGCAGACATTTAGCTTACCTGTGTCATTGAGCCACTCGATAATCACTATGGATTCACCAAAGGCTTGTAATCTGGGAAGAGAGGGATGGCTTGCTAATGTGAGTGTTGCCCAAATACCCATGAGCTCAGCATTCGTATTAGTACCTTTGCCACAATTTAGATGCCACCTATAAACAATATTTTCTACAATTTTTATCACACCCCCCACTCCACAAGATAACTTGTCACTTATTGTTGCCCCATCAAAAAACGCAATGGAGGAGCCCTCTGCATATGGAATAATACATTCCTTAATGAGAACATGAGCAAGAGGTGAAGAATGTGGTTTATATAGACCCAAAATCTTATATATCACTGAATGGGCAGAGGGTACCACATTTTCAAAGGTGGATCTAGTCCTCTCGAGCCATATAAACCAGCAAGCTATAGTTGTGAGCGCTGGAGAAACCGATTTGTCCCCAATCCATTGACATAAGAAGTCAGTTAAATCCCTTCTTTCCCAAATCCTTCTAAATTTCAAAGTGTATTTTAATCTTGCTCAGATATTTTTTGTAAACTTACAGTCTATACAGAGATGATTTAAATCCTCTGAAATTTCTTTGCATAAAACGCATAGATTGGGTCCTTCCCAACCTCTCTTTTGTAATATTGTCCCAAGTTAAAATCTTTTATGAAATTTCCAGCCATATAAAGAGTTTAATATTTAAATGGATATCCCATTTCCATATTTTTTGTTTCCAAGTGGTCGAATGTTGAAAATTCAAAGTAGAAACAAGAGACAAATAAACATTTTTTACCGAAATTATGCCTCACGAATCACCACCAGTCCACATTACTTGATCGGGGTTATCTCCGAGTGATACACCAGCTACTATGAGTTCTTTTTTATAATGATCCAATTATGTTGCAAGATTACCAGTTAGGCCCAGCGCTTCGCTACTGATCCAGCTACCTGCATGATAATTTGAGTCCTGAGCCACCTTTGCTTGGGAAAGTACCTTAATCTCTTTCCTATGAAGATGATATATAAGGTCCTGTGATAGCAGAGATCTATCATGCACTCCTAGAATAAAATATTTACCAATAGATATATGATGCCCCGAGCCCGACATCCAACTAAGCCAGCAAGTTAAGAGGTGAACGGACTTTAGTAAATTATTCCAGATCCTGGATGATGATCTCTTTTTGAAAATAGCCAATCTGAGCCAGTTTATAACAGTTGAATGCTTTAAGTATTTATCCAAAACAATCTTGTGCCAGATACCTTCCCAGAAAAGAACATGCCAAAGTGTGTTAGCATTCAAAGCTAAATTGAAATGTGATAAGTTTCTTAAACCCCAACCTCCACAAGATTTTGGCCGAGATAAGATCTCCCAATTGCATAGATGGATATGGCTGGATACACAGTGGCGTTTCCACAAAAAGTTGAAACTTAATTTTCGAATTTGGTTGATGATAGACCATGGTATAAGTTCCACTGCCATCCAATATATCGGTTGGCTTTCCAGTACTGATTTGAGAAGGATATACCTGCCGCCCAATGAAATCTATTTATAGCACCAATTTCCAATCTTCTTTTCAATTTTAGTTAATAGCCAAGTCCAATCTGTCACCCTCTGAGGGCATGTCTTCAAATGAAAACCCAAATACTTGAAGCCTATGTGTAAAGAAATAAAGGTGTACGGGAGAAAAGTTCTGAAAGGTAAGAGCTCTGTTTCAGAGAGGCCCTCAAAGTGCACTGTAGTTTTTGTTGAGTTTACATGCAGACCAGATGCTTTACAAAACAATACAATGAGGTTTTATATCTCCCGCCACTCAAGAAGATCAGCCTTTGTCAGTATTAAAACATCGTTTACAAAAAATAAATGTAGGATGTTTATCATACTAGAGACTTTTACACCAGTAAGCTTTCTTTCCACTTTATTCTTTTTCAATAAGAGGTTGAAACCTTCCATCACCAAGATGAATAATAAAGGTGACAAAGGGCATCCCTAGCATAAGCCCCTCCCACTACGAAAGAAGTTTGTAGTCTCCTCGTTGATTAATACAGCATAGGTAGGAGAAGTTACACAACTCATTATCCACTTTGTCACTTGATAACCAAACCCGACCTGTAATAGAATCATATGGAGAATATCCCAATCGATGCAATCATAAGCTTTACACAAATCCAATTTTAGAATCATGGATTTATAATTTTTTCTTCTTGAAATACTATGTAAACATTTGTGAGGTGTACCAATAGCATCCCAGATTCTTCTACCTTTTAGGAACCCTAGTTGTTCCTCTGAAAGATTGCATGACATAATAGGTTTAATCATGTTGGCTATAACTTTAGATATCAACTTATAACATAGATTGCATAAGGAGATAGGTCTATAATCCCCGAAAGTAGTAGGATTATTTTCTTTAGGTATTAATGCTATGAATGTGGAATTTAAACAACCTGGAATATTTCCCATTCTCCTAGATTCCTACACCATATGAACCATATCTTCGCCAACCAAATCAAAAAAGGTTGAGAAAAATTCCACAGTCCAGCCATCGGGGCCTGGACTCTTGTCCCTTTTGAACAAATCAAGGACCTTTTTAATTTCAGCAGCCAACACTGGCTCAAATAAAATATTAGACTCCTCATTCTGACCCATTCTATGGAAGAGGTTAGTAAATTCAACTTTTTCATTTGTATAAGAATCTACACGAGCCTTGAAAATTGTTTTGAAATAATGTGTGGTTGCCTCCTTTATATCATTTTGCCATGTATGTCGAGAACCATCTTCATCATAAATTTCCCAAATATGTTTATGAATGCACCTCTAATTCGCAAATTGATGAAAGAATTTAGTGTTGTGATCACCACTGCTTATCCATATCGCTTTGTTGCGTTGTCGCCATTTTTCCTCATTGTAGCTCAGTAATTTGTTCCTTTCCCTTTTCAGATTCTCGGGCAATATTTATTTTTCAGCTTGAGTGTTGTCCTCCACAAAATTTAAAAAAGTGTTCTTCATCTGAGATTCCAGGTATGCCAAACGCTTCACTGGGATGTCTTCTCTCTCTTTTGACCACACCTTTGTATGTTGTTTGAGATCTTTTAACTTCCATACCAACCTGCGTTGGTAACCCGCTTATGAACAGTATTTAGGATCCTTCCATACTTTATAAACTAAAGCCTTGTAATCAGGTTCAAGTAACCAAATCGAATTCAGTTTAAAGGGGTATGTTTTGTAAACCATTATATTTTACTTAATACATCCTTTCCTTATTTTTTCCATGTTTGGTCTTTTAGTTCCCTTGTACTTCCACTTTTTACACAAAATATCCAATTTATGGCATCTATGTTAACAACAAACTCGCTTACAAGAATTGGAAATGGAGAGATTATTTGCAATCTTGTTATACAAATTATGGACTTCAAAGTAACATTAGAAGATCGTTACTCAATAGTCCTATCCAATGGAGATAGTACATTGCGAAGCTTATTTGCCTCAACATTTGGTCACTATTTCGCTTCATCTCAAATAGAAAAAGGGTCCTTGGCTGAACTACAGGACTTCACTTGTAGATCTATCCAAGACAACAAGTATGTCTCCACTCTACCTTCTTCGCATGGCTCAAGCTTAGTTATAATTTATACAACTATTATCTTGACTTTCCCTCTACACATTCCTTTAATTTTCGCATGTATCGCACACACCACCCACATTTTACATTGCTTACTATGTGACCAATAGTGTAAGTACTAATTGTACATTGTTTTTATTTTTTTTTAAGGTTCCAATAGTGCATGAAATCCAAGTACATACTTTTAAAGAAGACATTATTGGTGCCCCAACATTGATAGAAGATGTAAGTTCTTCTACAAAACGACCATTAGAACCTACTAATACACCCCCCAAAATTACACCTATTACATCCTTACATTCATCCCTAAAGGTATGGACTCTGAAAGTCAGAATAATTTCAAAAACCGATGTACGCACCTTCACCAATGCTAAGGGACTTGGCCATGTATTTAGCTTCAATGTTTTTGTGCAACAAATGGTGAAATACGCATTGCATGCTTCAACATCCAAGTGACAAACTTCCATCCTTCCATACACATTGGTAAACTTTACGTCATCTCAAAAGGGTACATCAAACTTGCTAACAAAAAATTCAATCATTTAAAAAATGATTGGGAAACAACTCTAGATATTACCTCAGCCATTGAAGCTTGTTTAGAGGATGATCATTCAATAGAAAAACACAACTTTGTGTTCACTCCTATTAATATGGTACCAACTTTAGTCAACAATTGTATAGTTTATATTATTGGAGTTGTTATCTCCATTATCCATTTAGCAACCATCATAAGAAAGAATGGAACTGAGAAGTTATATGAATATGAATATGAGGCAAATACCAAAAAAATCACAGACATGTTTGGAATGTTGTTCTTTCATAGTTATTGTTCAAACTACTAGTGCATGAAGAAACATTTTCCAATAAAAAAACAAATCAAATGCATCGTGATTTCATGTGATAAAATTGATCACATGTCAAAGCCAAAAAAGGGCATTCCAATCCATGAATTGTTGGCTACATAGTGAACACAAAGTGTTATGGTTGTTTCTTTCAAACACCAACTTGTAATTTCCCTACTTTTGTGCATATACATATTATATAAAGTGTTTATGTTTCCAAGTTTTTTTCCTTCATTATAACATTTATATGCAAGGAAATCCAACATATACATTCACTTATTAGATCTTTTAAAAGTTGCATCTATTGCTTTTGTAACTATTTTGGGAATATGCTTAAAAAACATCATATCAAACATACAAAATACAAAAAGTGCTATCAAGAAGTTTGAGTTTTAACTAAAAATTGTTCATTGTTTCTCTTATAGGCAATTCCATATGGCACACAAAATTCCCCCACGTTCCAAACAACACCGACAAACACCACATGTGAGGGACTCTCAAGATTAGTATAAATGGTTGTTCTATTTCAACAAGCCATCACATCAAATACTTCATATATAAATTATTATCATATTCAACTTTCCAACAAGGCTCTATACAATCGCCAATGCTATACAATTCAAGCTACAGAAATAAACAAAAAAACAAGATATAGATGGAACAATGACACTATTAATACACCACTCCTCTATCTACATCTAATAGCCAAAAAAATGAGCAACGTCGTATAAAATATGGTGGAAAAAAAAACTAAAATGAAAAGACTTAGAGAGACTTCACACATAAACCAAAACCAACCTCGTGTGGACTTTCCAAGACATGTTCTAAAACATCAACCCCATACAAATGTTTCCCAATCTTTCTGAAAACGTATTGATGTATTGTCTAGCATACATACATGTAGTGCATGTATGGAATCATATCCTGGCATTCCTACTCGCCCATCTCCAAATGGACACATTTGTGCTCGATGTCATAGAGAAAATAATGGTCATCATTTCTCCAAATGGAATAATATGGACCCCAGTGACCAACCCACGGTCTTGTCAATACTGACACAAGTTGAGGAAATGTTAATTGCTTGAGTTAGCTCCATCTTGCAAGTTAGGCATGCTCAAGGTGGACAATACAAATATAGTGTCCACACTATCAGCTTTCCACAACAAATTGTTCAAATAGCAACTTACTTGCCACATCGCCTTTCAGATCTTGACATCTTGGTCGTCAAGAGACATGGAGGAAAGGGTAAATGTTATGATTGTTATGTGACAAAATCTCATGTCATGAATGCATTTCTCTACAATATGTAAAATGACAAATATTACAATGATGTCCAAATTGATCAAAACTCACATGCATCACTTCCCACCACTCGCACCAATGCCTCCTCTCACCTCCATCCTGTCTCTACAAAAACTCTCAATTCTCCCAATGAAGACTCACATATCATAGATATAGAAAACAATGTTGTTCTCCAAGAGGAGAAACTAATGTCTTCCTTTGCCTAATACACAACAAGAAATGGAAAAAATAAAATAATTTGTTGACACTATGAATGAAAATCCACCGAAAACAATTGAATGGACGACAATTGGCCTATCACCAATCAATGAGTACAAAACAGAGGGTTTATTCAACACAAAATTTCCTACTCTTTTCCCCACTTGGGATGCCCTGCCTCACCAACCATGCATGGGAAACACCGTGCTTGATAGCTATGTAGTACACTTGATGAGATATCATGACAATTGGTTTGGTAGCCATCCTTGTTTCGAATGCTTCCTCTATAATTTGATTATGCACCATCGAAGTCAATCAACAACTACTTTCTTTGTCAAGAGAAGACAAGATCATAACACACCCACCATTATCCAAGAGTTGTGTGTGCACCTCAAAGAACTTCCTGTAGACAAACTCCCAGAACAAGTCATGTGCTTTGGAGCACACCTACGTGGGACTAGAGCATTATGGATTTTGCACAAGATCGAACCAATAGAAATGATAACACAACTTCAATGCCCAACCTTATTTTTCACTCTCAGTGTAGCCGACACAAAATGGTCAGACTTACACGCAGTTATGCAAAAGGGTAGACCTCATGACCCAATGCTTCACAAACATTGGCGTACACACAATGTCATTGATCGCCCCCACATTGTAGTTGCATACATGCACAAAAGGTTTTCAATATTACATGAGGAGATACTTCAAAAAAATATGCATGCAACTAACTATTGGTATAGGTACATAATCTATAATACTTGAAAGTACCTCTCCCCAACCTATACATTTATATCCTCTATACGAATCATTTCATATTCCTTTTGTAGGTATGAATGGAAACATCGTGGCTCTGCACATATACATGGATTTCTATGGCTTGATGGTGCTCTAAACATGGAAACATTAAATTGGGAAGACCCAAATAAAATCTATGATGCAAAGAGTTTCTATGATAACTATATTACAGCCTAGAATCCTAGAGAAAACCATGACACACACATGGATATTCATCAATCCATTCAAGATGGCCCTTGCTTGCTAGATACAGAGGAGATATTTGCTTCCAACCCACTTGAGGACTATGAACAACTCTTAAATCGAGTTCAAAGACATATAAAGTGCACTAAGAAAACATGTCTTCGTAGAAAAAGGACTACCCTTGAATGCAGATATAAATTCCCTTGGAAGGTACAAATGGATTCGTCACTCTACATTGATGAACTAGGTCAAAAGACATATCACCCGATACACAATGATGAGTTCCTAAACATCCATAATCTTAACATACTCCAAACATGGAGAGAAAATGTAGATTGCCAACCAGTCCTCTCTCGATATGTAGTTCTAAAATACATTGCCAAATATGCTTCCAAAGCAGAGGGAAGATCAAAGACGTACCACCATATGTTGGATATAATTGCATCTACATCACATCTTGAAGAACCTACCTCAAATGCTTATCGACGTTTGCACTCAGAAGCAATTGCAGATCGATACATAAGTTTCCAATAAACTTTTGCAGATCGATACATAAGTTTCCAATAAACTTTCCATACAAAAGTTACCCCTCTTTTCACACATGAAACCGCAGACCTTCACCAAACCTCAATGTTGGTCGTCACGCCCACCGAAGTTTCTTATGATTCTCCTAACTGCTTATCTGGATTGAATTTCATTGATGCGTATCTATTATGTCATGTTTTTCTTTCCCCTTTATGTTTGATTTACCTTGCAAAAAAATGGACATACAACCAAGCACGTAAAAAAGAAAAGTGGAAAAAAAAGACACCTCCCTGCAGTTGTCCATATATGGCCCCTTTTTACTACAATACCAAACAAAGATTCCAATGCCTTTGTTGAGTTTTGTTGGAGTGAGATACTTTTTTAAAAAATGTTTTGTTCCTTCTCTGAATATATAGGTCTTTCAAAGGAAGACATTGTGGCTAATTGGGATATCATAAAAAATGACTACCATGTATGGCATGTTCATCGCACCCCTGTGCACACTCCTAATGAGAAAACATCTGAATATGAGGATAACCATATCACCATACAACAAAACATGGAGATGAATGAATGGCAGTCTTTATCAAGGTTGGCCCCTACAGGAAATATCAACTTCACTTCTCTTGATATGTTGGGACTCTGAGAGATTGACACTTCCCACCCATGGGATCGGCTTGCATTATCACAACATACACTGGAAACCGCACCAAACTTCATCAACTATAATCGAAAGAATGTAGAATTCATACAAGAACTCAATCCATTATTTCCTTCCAGTCAGACATTTTCTACACATCAACAATGTGCCTTCGACATAATCCTCCAATACTTTCAAGTAAGAGAACCAAAAGAACCATTGAATATTATCATCCAAGGCACTATAGGCACAGGAAAATCCTACCTTATACACTTCATTAAAGAAGCACTATATTCTCAAGCAACAACTGGCCATAGCCCAATATTGTTCTTTCCCCTAGTGGAGTTACAGTGTTTAACATACATGTAACCACTATACATGCAGGACTTAGGATTCCTATCAAGGACATGACGCCTTTACATGGTCATTCCATTACAATGTTCCAAGAAGAGATGAAACATATTCACTACATTCTAATTTAAGAGATGAGCTTCATAGGATCTAAACGTTTTATACATAATGAAAGTCGCTTGCGTGAGCCATTTCCAGAAAAAAAAAAACCACGGCTCATTCGGTTCTCGTTCAATAATTCTTGTGGGAGACTTGGGTCAACTACCACCAGTAATGGACAAACCTCTTTATGCAGGAACAACTCTAGGGAGGAGCTTATAGAGAACCTTTACCACTGTAATCAAGTTGGAAACAATATTCCGACAACAAGGCATATATGGCACCCAGTCTCACTTTCGACAATTGTTAACCAACATTCATAATGCTACACCAACAATTGATGATTGGAACCTCCTTCAGTCTAGGAATGACAGATTCTTATCCATTGAAGAATTTCAAAGGTTTGACACTTCAATCCACATCTTTGCAACAAACATTCTTGTGGACAATCATGACAATTTCATGCTTCAATCCTTGAATATGCCAATTGCATGAAGTGTCGCAGAATTACTTGGCACTTCAGAAGCACACCAACAATATGATGACCAGCTAGAAAAACATGTATTGCTATGTATAGGCCAATGAGTTATGCTATCCTCCAATTTATGGGTCCAAGCAGGCTTATTCAATGGTTCTCTTGGAATAGTCATGCAAATTGTATATACACCAGGAAGTCGCCCTCCAAATTTTCCAACATATGTTGTTGTGGAATTTGATAAATACATTGCCCCTCCATGGGACCACACCCAACCAAATCATGTACCAATTCCACCCATACAAAGGGGTAACAAGAAACAAATCCCCCTTAAGATGGTCTAGGCATTGACTATATATAAATCTCGAGGAATGACCTTAACAAGGTCTACCTTTGACATTGGAAACACTGAACGTCAAGGCTTGACCTTCATGGTAATGTCACACACTACTACTATAGAAGGAATGTGAATAGCACCATCGTTCTCCTTCAAGTGCTATGAAAAAATGAAGGATATTGGTTATGTCTCACTACGGAAAAAAAAAAGGAACGCTTATGTTCTCTGTCACTTAGCTTCTAGATTCGTCTATGTTGTAATCATACTTCTATACATGCAATGTTCGAATTTGTCCATACTTCTATACATGAAATTTTCGACTTGTTCCATACTTATACACATGAACTATTGGACTTGGACCATACTTCTATGCATGAAATGAAATTGTGTCAAATATTTGCCAACAAATATCTATCAATCATACTTTGACCTAACTACTTTGCAAAAAAACATTTTTCCTATTCTCCTTTATGCATGGAAATGATTAATATACCACTACAATGCTACTCATGAAATAATATAATTATAACAAAATTTAAACAAAATATTCTATATTGTTCTCTTCGACGTTTACATTCCCCCGCTTTGGGGGTATGCTAGTTATGTTGAGGAGGGAGTTTTGTTGAATGTGAAGAATAAATTCATATGATAATTGATTCATTGGAGGGATCAAGGACACTAGTCATTTTGGGTGGGGGTCTACATTGGTTCAAGGCATCAAAGGATGATATTTATTTTATCACCGGATGATCTAGTAGGGGGAAGGATCCTCCTCATTTATCTTATATGCTTGGTTGTGTTGTTGCTTCTCGAAAGATGGGCAACATCAAAGAGTATTGTAGTATTGATGTAGTTAATAAAGCACAAGCATGTGAGAGAAATTAACATTATTCTCTATACATTGATTCATTCCCTTAGTGACGGGAAGTGGATAGAGTGCATGATACTTTATTAAGTTGATCAAATTATTAAGTATCACACGGTTTATAGGTGGATCATGGTACCTTTGAGTTGTTTTTATTATGAATAAGACCTAGATCATTCTTCTATCACTAGTGGGATTCTCTTATGCATCTTAGTTATTCTACTTATTTATAAGAGGTTTCCTACCACTCAGTCTTAGGTTAAGTGTCTCCCTCACTTTGAATTAACCACTTTCCATGTGATTAATTAGAGAGTTTAATGCCCAAAATGGGAAAACCCTTCAAGCCATGCAAACTCATAATTTGTTTATTGATTAAAATTATTAAAATGTGTCTATACAAATCTCACTTAGATATTTTACCATAGACCTATGTAGCCATGTATTAAGGTCCAAAACTTGCTTGATCATGAGCAAGTAAATGAAATATGTAAATATAATAATATACTATATAATTAAGATAATTTGATTTATACCATATCTATTTGATTTCTACCATATAATTAAAATAATTCGATTTCTAATATGTATCTATGTACAAATATTATTTATCAATTTATTACTTATCTTTGTTGTGTGAGTATGCAAATGCTTAAAAACATCAATCATGTAAAACCTCCTTGCATGCCTCCACATTCCACACTCCAAAAGTTCCACAATCCATGCTTTGTGCGTGCATGTCACACTCCACACTCCAAAAATTCCTAATGGATAAAGTTTCGTTGAACATGAGAGTATTTAAAATTAGTGAAAGAGTGGAATCAATTTTGTAAACCTTAGGAGATGTTGTGTCTAGATTGTTTTGGGAATAGAGTCTGTGAACCTAGAAGACCATTACGTAGATATTAGGATGACAGATCATAGCAAAAAAATCACATTATGAAAATGTTACCTTATTGTTATCACCAAGAAACTCATCACATCTTATTTTCATATGATCACCAATTCCTCCAAATAACTATCTAGGTTTTGTAGTGGGATACAAGTATATTGGACCATAGGTTGGAAGTACCTGAGTTGTTTCTTCGCAGCTCGAGTAGCCTCATGTAGAGAATCCATATTTTCATCCACTGCTTGGATATCTGCAAAACTTGGCTTGTTGCTCGATAGGATCCTCGATAGTCTGCACTTCTTCTTTCAATTGATTAAGCTAGGCACACAACTCCTCAATCGGCTTGCTGCAATGCTCCAATAATCTGACCCAGTCATTGACCATGTTGAATAGTTCTCGGCATTCACCGACCCAATAATGGAGGGATGAGCAGACGTTATTGCCTTCGACAATTACATGGATGATCTTCTTGTGCAAATCCTTGGGATGCTCTTGCTCCTGAAGTTTAATAGTCTCAAGTTGGTGTTGGAGATTGTCGGCCTTTCCTGCAAGTTGTGTCCATGCATCTACAACAAGTGTGATCCGTTCTGCAGGTGCAACCAAGGTAATGTCTTCTAGAAACTCTAGTACTACCTATCTAAATTTGGTCCAGACTTGAAAAACGCTATCTACCACGACCACAATGGTGGATTCGACCTGGACCCGCAAGCCATGCTCATATTCACTGCGAAAGATAAGAAGACTAACTCTTGGTGCAACTATTGTGACTGTTGCATGAGAACGTCGTTAACCTATTCAGTGGTGATAATCATGTGCTCCAATTGGTCAATGGATGTGCGCATGAGTTGTAAGAGTTGGGGGGTAGACCAAGCATCAAGCTCTTCACTGGTTAGGGATTGATCCAATTGCAATCGTGAAGCTAGTGGTTGGCCACTAGCAACTTATTACTCAGATAGGATGGGGGTGCCAGCACCATCAGGACTAGGTGACGTAGTGCAGAGACTGTGGGCAAGTTGATCATGAACCGTGGGAGGAAGTGTCACAATCACATCAATGCACTCAAGGCACAATTCCAAGATTGTGCGACCCTGTTGAGGATCTTGTAGCATCGACTCAATTTGTTCCTTAATGGAACTGATACTATGAGCCAAGAGAGTATCCTCCTGGGTGTCCATTTGAGTATTGAGCAGATCCTAGTACATTTGTGTTTTCACCTTAGGCCCTTTCTCCAACTTGAAATGGAGAAAAATGGATGATTGTGTATCCAGAGGGACTTGGACCTATGGAACCTGGGGCGAAGCAAATCGAAGTGGAACAATGGTCCCTATAGTCATTGTGAATGGAGAAATAGAGACAGGTGCGGCAGTGTACATATGATGATGAGGGGATGAGGGAGTGGAAGATGGGGCATCCACAATTGAACGAGGTGATTGATGGTTGAACTCCTCTATGATGTAAGTGGGATGGTGTTGGACTAGTGGATCATCAATAATAGTGATGATAGGAATGGATGAAAGAAAAGTCGTGGTGGCAGGGTGAGTCGATGGTGGAAGGGAAGACAGAGGAGTGGATTTTGTGATAATAAGGTTGGAAATAGACTTAGATGGAGAGTCAGTGTGTGGTTTCTTGATAGGGAAAGCAGAAGCAAAAACTTCATGCATATACTTACCCGAGATAGTGGCATCATCCACAATGGAGGAGAAAGGAATCTAAACCGGCCCCTGAGGTAGTGCTTCCTCTTCACCTTCATCTTCTTTGTCCTCTGAACTGTAAGGTGTCTGATCTCTCTTTGTTGAGTTGGGGCTTGAACCATGCATCTGCACAGGAGCTGACCATTATGAAATGGGAGGCATCGAGTAGGTAAAACCTAATCTCTTATTTTCCTTCATAACTCCTGGCCATCCCATGACTTCCTTGTCCAGAATTGCCTCGTCCAAGTAGAAAGGAAATGGAGGGGTGTGAAAAATGGATGGAGTTGCAGCTAAAGGCCTCACAAATGTGCATTCATGGTTCATACCGAACCAAATATTATGGGTGTTCATGTTAAGTAGCGCCTATGGAATCCTTGGGCATTGTGTAGTGGAAATAAGACCATTGTGCCACTATAGAAAGGCGTCATCATGGTCCTTGGAGTGAGTAGTAATAGTGCGATTGCTCCAGGGGTCAAAAATCTTGGCACTCCAACTATTTGGTTCATGGGAAAGGCGTCAACCCTGAGGTAGCTTCCACTTCCATATAGAAAATACAACCAATAGGTAGCCATAGATGAAGTATGAGGCCCGCTTATGTACATCGGCACAAGCCTGTAGAATCTTTGTGAGTAGATATTTGCACCATTTTAAAGGTGTAGTTAAACTCAGCCACTGCAATGGCATCAAGTGTACACTCACCCCGCGAGTAATTATTCATGACCTTTCCTGCAATTATGTAGCAAGCACAACGGACCTCCTTGTCATTGATCTCGTCAACGAGTGCACCACGGCCTCCTCTCTTTGTGCCATACTTGTCATATAAACTGATCTCACCCTTCTTACGGTCGTGCTTCCCTGATCCCTAGAAGCCTTGTGTGATGTCTTGGCCCTCCATGGAGAGACCAATCAACTTATGAATATCCTCAACGTGAATGGGGTAGGCCTAAGCCAACCACAAAGCACCATTGTGCACCCTGTTGATGTGAAACTTGGTGCACCGAGCAACTTCTCCAGTAGTGTTGAACACATGTAGGTCGCACAAATTTAGCAAGGTAGTTTCCCAGAGGGGGATGAAGGACGACTTCCAATCCCATTGTAGTTCACCAGTCAGGAGGGTCGAGCAATCCATAAATGTATGGATCGCCAAATTTGGGTACTTTGATGCCTCTATCAGATAAATGTTAAGAAACCAAGTTTGCTCAACCTTTCCATGAAGATCCCCCAAGACTTTGACATGGGGATAGATAAAATCCTCAAGAACAACAAATTTAGGAACAAACCCCTGACCAAAAGTGCAAACCACCTTAGCTGACCTACGTTGATAGACAAATAACATTGGTGGACAAAGGCACAGATGCAGGCTTACTGAACGTTGAGGGGGGATCCAAGACTAGATATGCAACGAACTTGAAGGAAACACAATAACATTGAGCAATCGAGAAAAGATGAGTATATAGGAAACAATAAGGAGGTTATGTGACTAGGATTCATTAAGAGATACATCATGGAGGTAATGTGGCATTAATGTCGGTTGTACCCATCGAACGTGGCAAAATCTAAGAATGATTTGGGTAATTAAGAGCATTAATGGGAACATGATAACGAGATATTGAAGCGAAAAGAAAAGTAATTGTCATACCAACGATTAACGGCAAAGGTATTGGCAGTTGGTGAACTTTAAATGATGCAGAATAGTAGTGATGGGACAACGAGCAAAAAGGTATCGACGGTAGTTAACGAACAAAGTGACAGTGACAGGGCACAGATTTCAAACTCGAAAGTTACTAAATACGCACAAATTTGATTTAAACCTCTTCGACTACAAAGGTGATATCCGGGTTGGACAAATTGAAAATGACAACTAGACTCTACGACAAGTGATAGTTGGACATGTCACCATTTTATTAAAAAATAATAATAATAATCAAAATCCTACCTACGGAAGTCACTCTCGGCGATAGGAGTGTTGTGAAATTTATCATATTAAACAGAAATGTAGGGCTTCATGCGTGCATCATTCACCCATCCTGGACGAAGAATGCCATCAAGTTGCATGAGTCTAACAACTTTAGATTCATGAATTTTCGCAACTATAAAAGGTCCAAGCCAATGCATCTGCAGTTTCCCGAGATGCTTTTGATACTTACTATCATATAAAAGAACTTGATCACCCTGCACAAATGTCTTGGTCTTAATGTGCCTATCATGCTAAGCCTTATGTCTAGCCTTCTCGACTGTTTGATGGAAATAATCCAAACATAGAGCTTCGTCCAATGCCAACAACTCTGTGAGTTGTTTCCCGACTGATTCGTCATTTGTCATGTGAGTGACTTGTGCAATATATAAACTTGGAGTGATGAACTCGGCGGGGACAACTGCTTCTCTGCCATAAACTAGGTGGAATGGAGTATATTTATGTAGTTTCTTTGTAGTAGTTTTGTAGGCCCATAATATTGTTGGAACCTTTTCATCCCATTAATATCTATTAGCGCATTTAGTCAATTCCTTCTCTAGTATTTTGTTAAAATCCTCCATTGTACCATTGGCCCGCAAATGATACAAACTGCTCTTATGGTGTTGAATGAGAAATTATCGAGTAAGCATAGCAAAAGTCTCACTGATAAAGTGGTCTCCTTGAGCGTTAGTTAAACTCTAAGGGCACCCAACTCTAGTGATGATGTTCTCAAAGATGAATTGAGTTGTTGTATCCATAGAACAATCTTGAACAACTTTTGCTTAATCCCGACGAGTTAAGTAATCATGTGTGGTGATGATGTATCTAGCCTTTGACTATTTAGATGGTGAATTAATGGGACCGATAAATTCCACAACACACTTCTCAAATGTGTGTAATGCGCGAACAGGGTGTAACGTCAACTCATCCCTGCGTGACCACTTACCAACCCGCTGATAGGCATCACATGTTCTGGCATAGTTTTTGGCATCCTTGAATACAATCGGCCACCACAATCCTACCTGTAATATTTTGTGTTATTGCCTTACCTCCTACATGGCCTCCCGTAACTCCACTATGACACTCCCACAAGTTATCCAATATTTCGTGGTCAAATACACATCGTCTGAGGATATTGTCCAATCCCAACTTGTACACTTGACCTGCAATCAATTGATAGTCTGTTGCACGAACCACTAGGTGTCTCTTTTGAGTTTCATAATAGCCTTCAGGGTAGACACTTTTGCTAAAAAATAAGGCAATGTCAGACATGTAATTGGGAATAACTTTAACTTTGAAAAGATCGACATCTGGGAGCTGGTCATCTACAACTCCACCACTCTCTCCTGACTCTAATCTAGATAAATGGTTGGGACCCACATTTAATTTACCTGGATTAACAATGACCTCGAAATAAAAATCATGAAACAACAACAACCATCTCAAATTATGCCCTCTGGCATGGGCTTATTAACCAAATATTTCAAAGCAGAATGATCATTAAAGAATTTAAAATGACCACCCAACAGATAATGTCTAAATTTTCGTAGATCATAAACCATTTCCAAACCTTCCCTTTCGGTGGTAGTGTAGTTGTGCTCGGCAAGAGAAAGCTTCCTGCTAGCAAAGTAGATGGGATGATCTAGGTTCCCTTCACCAAGTTGTGCAAAGATTACCACCTAAGCAATACTAGAAGAATCAATGTGTACATGGAATTCTACTTGCCAATTTGGGTCTACCAAGATAGGGGCAGTACTCAACTTTTCTTTAAGGGTGTCGAAAGCTTGATCACACTTTGGCTGCAACTTGAAAGCTTCTGATTTCTTCAGCAGTTTCTCCAACATGGAAGTTATGCTTGCATAGTTTATGATAAAACTACAATAGTATCCAGTGTGACCCAATCTTGACCATAATTGTTTAGCAGTGGTAGGCGGAGGCATATTTAGTATCACAATGACCTTTGCAGGGTCAACTAAAACTCCTTCCCTGCATACTATATGTCCTAGAAATTTTTCTAATGGTACACAAAAAATACACTTATTCAAGTTTAAGGAAATATGTAGTTATCTACAACGATCAAACATCAATC
Source organism: Picea sitchensis (assembly GCA_010110895.2). Classification (NCBI taxonomy): domain Eukaryota; kingdom Viridiplantae; phylum Streptophyta; class Pinopsida; order Pinales; family Pinaceae; genus Picea; species Picea sitchensis. The sequence goes on along the minus strand of SNQJ01S0003898.1, from coordinate 106,371 downwards.
GGAGCAGGCCTATGTGCTCCTCGAGTAGGCTATACACTGTCCAGTCATCCATATACACTTCAATAAATTTATGAATAAAGTCACGGAATGCAACAATAACTATGAGAGAGAAAACAGTTGGGGCGTTCTTCAGCTCGAAGGGAATCACATTATAAGCAAAAGATCCCCATTCTATAGTGAAGGTAGCCTTTCTTTTATCCCCTTCACAACTCTAACTTGATGGTAGCCCAAGAATTCATTTGTAAAATAATATGCTTCATTGCCCACCACTTGATCAAGAACTTCATCACTAAACAGGGTAGGAAAAGGGTTATGCACACAAGCTGAATTCAAGCTCCTGTAATCCACACAAACTCTAATATCTTCAGTACCCTTCTTGTTCTGGATTAGGATTACAATAGGACCGATCCACTCAGCCTCATCTACAAGAAAAATCATCCCAACGGTTAACATTCTATCAGTCTCTTTCTTAACCTTCTCTTTTACTCACAGACTAAGATGGTAAGGTGTGTGTTTAACCGACTTAGCCTCAGATTTCAAGTCAATCTTCATTTTTCCTAAATATCCCTTAATCCCCTTTAGTTATGAGAAACTCTTAGGAAATAGATCATTGTACTCCCAAAACAAAGCATGTATCTTTGTCATAGTTTATTCATCCCAGTAATCACCCATGGACGTCATCTTAGGGTGTTCATCACTCCCTAAGTTTACTTTCCAAAACCTCATAGGTTGGGTGTATGAGCTACTAATGTCACCTGATATGGTATCCTTGACTTCTCTTGTTCTGGTGGACTCTTGAAAGGTTAAATGTCTGATTTCCTCTAAGTCCTCGGGATCTTTAGGCTCTCTATCAACTTTACTACATGCCATAGGTATTCTCATAAGGGATGGATATAATCTATATTCAAGCAGGTGTTCATGCTCAGATCAAATTGTAAGTAGATATTTAGGATTAAACTCAATACTAAACAACATATTCTTAATTTGTTAGAGCACAATTGTGATTTTAGGAGTCTTACCAGAGAGCGAGAAATCATGGCAGAACTAATCTTGAACTTTCTTCTAGTATATTGTTTTTCTTCTTGCTTCCTCATGCACTTACCAATATTTGGGAATTGTTCCCAGAGAATGGAAGAAGTGATGTGTCCACACGGAGGACGAGAGTTGTGCATCCTTACACACTTGTAAACAATGTTCAATATGTGTAGTTGGGTTAAACTTACCATCATATATCTACAAGGATAACAACCGATTTTTCTGCTTTCGATCATATTCTAGCTCGGGTATCTGTGTTAGTGGAAGGAATTGATGTTGTATAATGATCTTGATTTCATCCCAAGAGGACAAAATTGCTTTGTTATTAGCCCACCACCTGGCTGGAGAAGATTTCAAGGCTAGGTCAAGTGTTGAGAGTCTGTGTTTTGTCGCAACCCTACCCTTTGTATTAATGAGAAAACTCTATAAATCTTAGGTACCATCACATGTCAGACACTCCTTGATCTTCGATCCAATCCACCTTACTACTCGGACAGTTGCGCAACATATTGAAAATCTCTCATAGCTTCCTTGTTTCCATTTGTCCCAAGCAGCTTCAAAGTCTTCCTGATTTGGATTATTTTCGATAAGAAATGAGAGCGGAGATATAATAAAGCAATGCACAGAGATTTCTCAGATATCCAATAATATAATGGAAATGTATTAGAGATGAAACCATAAACACAGAGATACAATAATACACAATTTTCTATTAATGAGAGAAAATGTACAAAGACTGTAAAAATAAAGAGTGAAAGACTCACTAGAATGGTGGCAGCTTATCTCTGAGAAGAGATGTGTTTGCTACTCGCATTCGCCAGAAGATGATTTTACAATGAGGCTCCAAAGGCCTTTTTATCATAAATAAAATCCAAAACCCTAACCCCGGAATATGAAAAGCAAACAATTTTGTGGACCCCGTTTTGGGTAGTTTGGTGTATCAACTTCTCGGGGGAGTAACTTTGGCATGCAATCTTCGTTTGGGGCGCACGCTATCTCACTGGAAAGGTATCGTCGAGGATATTCATTTTCGAGGCTCAATCAGATCCTTTGGCTATCATTGCAAATCTCTATCCCGTAAAACCTTCATTTAGGCGCTCAAAATGGCCCCGAAAAAATTGCTAAAAATAGTAAATTGCCAAAATTGCCAGAAAATTGTTTTGAGCCCGTTGGAAAAGGTGGGTGGCCACCGATATCTGCTTGGATCAATCCTCCCTCCTTGGGAAGAAATGGTCTCCATTGCATTGAGTGCCCGGGGGAGAGGGAAAAGCGTTTGTTGAATATGCATCTTGATGAGTTGCTTGCCTTGTTGGAGAAGTTGTGTTGCTTAGCTTGCTGAAGGTTGTCATGAACCTGTAGTTGGAAGGGTTGGACCTTTTTAACCAGTCTGGATACATGATATGCATGTGTGCAGAAGGAATCCTTACACTTTGTTGCAATCTTGTCGACCTGCTTCTATTGGATAGATGGTGCTTGGATTGAGGCTACAGTGGTGTTCTTTTGTTCACGCTTTGAACAGACTGTGAAGAAGCTGAATTTTGTAATATGAGATACTAACTTGTGGCACTGTTTAGGTGGGACAATAGTCAAAATTACCTCTAGTATCCTGTAGATATGACCCCCTAGAGTAACAATGACACTACGGGGTCGAGAATCATAAACAACATGGTGCTTCCACATATATGGCTGGCCTAAGAGAACATCACAAACATACAGGATGGAAACATCACATAATACCATGTCCTTGAAGGGTTGGATGTCGTATGACAATGAACATTGTTGGCTGACATGAAGATCTCAATCCCTTGAGAAGCCACCTGATGTTGTATGGTTGCAGGTGTGGTGTTGTCGACAATCCCAATTGTTTAACGACCTTTTCCAAGATGAGGTTCTTCTAGCTTCCGCTATCAACAATAAAATCACCCACATTTGTGAATGAAAAAGGTGCTCCCCCTCTTCAGAATCTGTTGGTTCTTCTGGTTGAATTGTTGCGGTCACGACAATAGTTGTGGGGTCTACGTCGATGATCTGTCTTCTATCATTATTTTCATAATCAAATTATGAATCAGGTTTTGGCTCCTTGTCTTTTATCTCGGCCACAAATCACTATTTTGAGCGACATTCAGCAATGTTGTGCCAGGGGATTTTGTGGAAATCACACCATTTTCCATTGTCTTTCTTCGTCTTTCTGTGACCCTTTTTTTCCTGTGGCTTGGACTAGTTTTTAGGATGTTGTTTGTTAGGGTCATATCTATCATACTTTACTTCTTGTGTATTTGTAGACCCAAACTCGTGTTTGTTCTGGTGCTTAAACTTCTGCTTGATTTTAACAACATATCGATAAGCATAACCGAGTGATGAGATGTCCAAAAAATCCATTTCAATTTGGATGTATCTGTGTAGATCCCCACGGTATTTCAGAACCAAATGTCGTTCAGAGTCTTTGATACCCAGATTGGTGTGCAAGGTATGGAAGGTATTGGTCAACTCCGGAACTGTTTGGCCCCTCTCTTGCCATAGTGTGGTCTATCTCATGTATTGGTCCTCATAGTTTCCAACAAGGTAATATTGTTCCTTTACCACATCCACAAAAAAATCCCAAGCGGGCTTGACCCCATATATTCCAAACTCCTCTATGGAACTTTGTTCCCAGTAAGTTTCCCACCAATGTTTGACATGGGGGAGAGCCTTAAGGAGTGTGAAGGTGATATTTTCCTTGTCGGAGAAATTATGAACAGAGAAATAACCTTCTAGCAGATTTAACCATTTTTCTAAGGCATATGCATCTATCTGTCCTTCAAATATGGGAATAACAAAATTAACTTGTACCTTGAAAGGTGAGGTGCCTCCAAAGTGGCAACTTGATGAAGACGTTCATGTTGTTATCATCAAAAATTGAAGGATGTGGACAAAATTCTCCATCATTCTGTCCCTTTGTCACATGAGAGCTTCCTCAAGCAACAGAGTAATAGAATCGTCTGCTCTGTCATTTTTATTTTCTTCCACCGTGGAGGATTTATTGGGTGTGTGAGAGAGATTGTCCTCGAGAGAGACAATATCGAGACCCAACTTTCTATACTTGGACCTCGTCGGGGACATGCACTGAAAAACGATCAAGAGCAGCCTACTCTGGTACCACTGATCCTGATTATTTTTGGCACGAAATGAGAGCGGAGATATAATAAAGAAATGTACAGAGATATCTCGGATATCCAATAATATAACAAAAATGTATCATAGATGCAACCATAAACACAGAGATACAATAATATACAATTTTCTATTAATGAGCGAAAATGTACAAAGACTATAAAAATATAGAGTGAAAGACTCGCTAGAATGGTGGCAGCTTATCTCTGAGAAGAGATGTGTCCACTACTCACATTCACAAGAAGATGATTTTACAATGAGGCTCCAAAGGCCTTTTTATCATAAATAAAATCCAAAACCCTAACCCCGGAAGATGAAAACCCAACAGTTTTGTGGACCCTGTTTTGGGTAGTTTGGTGTATCAACTTCTCGGGGGCATAACTTTGGCATACGATCTTCGTTTGGGGCGCACGATAGCTCGTTGAAAAGGTATCATTGAGGAGATTCATTTTTGGGTCTCAATCAGAGCCCTTGGACTTCATTGAGAAGCTCAATCTCGAAAAACCTTCATTTAGGCCCTCAAAATCACCCTGGAAGTTAAAAACTGCTAAAAATAGTAAATTACCCAAATTGCCAAAAAATTGTTTTGAGTGAGTTCAAAAAGGTGGGTGGCCATCGATATCTACCTGGATCAATCTTCCCTCCTTAAGAAGTAATGGTCTCCATTGCGTTGAGTTCCCGGGGAGAGCGAAAAGCATTTGTCGAATCTGCATCTTGATGAGTTGCTTTCCTTGTTGGAGAAGTTGTGTTGCTTAACTTGTTGAAGGTTGTCACGAACCTGTGGCTAGAAGGTTGGACCTTTTTAACCAATCTGGCTACATGATATGCCTATGTGCAGAAGGAATATTTACACTTTATTGCAATCTTTTCGACTTGCTTATGTTGGATAGAAGGTGCTTGGACTGAGGCTGCAGTGGTGTTCTTATGTTCACACTTTGAACAGACTGTGAAGAAGTTGAATTTTGTAGTATGATATACTACCTTGAAACACTGTTTAGGTGGGACAATAGTCGGTATTACCTCTGGTATCCTGTAGAGATGAACCCCCAAAGTAACAATGACACTATGAGGTTGAGACTTATAAATAGCATGGCACTTCCACATATATGGTTAGCCTAAGAGAACATCACAGACATCCATGGGGGGAACATCACATAATACCTCATCCTTGAAGGGTTGGATGTCGTATGACAATCGACACTGCTGGCTGACACGAAGATCATGTCCCTGGTGAAGCCACCCGTTGTTGTATCGTTGTGGGTGTGGTGTTTTCGACAATCTCAATTGTTTGACGACCTATGTCGAGATTAGGTTCTTCTGGCTTCCGCTATCAACAATAAAATGCAGCGGGGTCCCCTTCACCCACATATGTGAATTAAAAAGGTGCTCCCCCTCTTCAAAATCTATTGGTTCTTCTGGTTGAATTATTGCGATCGCGACAATAGCAGTGGGGTTTGCGTCGATGATCTGTCTTCTATAAGTATTTTCATAATCAAATTTTGAATCAGGGTTCGGCTCCTTGTCTTTTATATCGACCACCAATGAATTTTTTGAGTGGCATTCATCAGTGTTGTGCCAGGGGATTTTGTGGAAATCACACCATTTTCCAGTGTCTTTCTTCGTCTTTCCGTGACCCTTCTTTTCCTGTGGCTTGGACTAGTTTTCGGGATGTTGTTTTTTAGGTCTGTATTTATCATACTTTGGTTGTTGCGGATTTGCAAACCCAAACTCGTGTTTGTTCTAGTGATTAAATTTCAACTCAATTTTAACAACATATCGATAAGCATAACCGATTTATGAGATGTCTAGAAAATCCATTTCAGTTTGGATGTATTTGTGTAGAGCACCACGGTATTTTAGAACCAAATGTCGTTCAGAGTCTTTGATACCTAGATTGGTGTGCAAGGTATGGAAGGTATTGGTGAACTATGGAACTGCTTGGCCCCTCTCTTTCTGCAGTGTTGTCCATCTCATGTACCAGTCTTCATAGTTTCCAACATGGTAATAGTGTTCCTTTACCACATCCACAAAAAAATCCCAAGTGGGTTCAACCCCATATATTCCAGAATCCTCCGTGAAACTTTGCTCTCAGTAAGTTTCCCACCAGTTTTTTACATGGGGGAGATCCTTAAGGAGTGCGAAGGTGATCTTTTCCCTTTCGGAGAAATTATGAACAGAGAAATAACCTTCTAGTAGATTTAACCATTTTTCTAGGGCATCCGCATCTATCTGTCCTTCAAATATGAGAATATCAAAATTAACTTGTACCTTGAACGTCAAGGTGCCTCCAAAGTGGTCTCTTGGTGAAGATGTGCATGTTGTTATCGTCGGGCGTTGAAGGATGTGGAGAAAGTTCTCCATCATTTCGTCCCTTTGTCGTGTGAGAGCTTGTTCAAGCAACAAATTAATAGAATCATCTGCTCTATCGTTTTTCTTTTCTTCCGCCATGGAGGGTTTCTTGGGCATGTGAGAGTGATTTTCCTCAAGAGAGAAAACCTCGAGACCCAACTTGATATACTCAGACCTCGTCAGAGACATGCACTGAAAAACGATCAAGAGCAGCATGCTCTCATACCACTGATCTGGATTATTTTCGGCATGAAATGAGAGCAGAGATATAATAAATCAATGTGCAGAGATATCTCAGATATCCAACAATATAACATAAATGTATTATAGATGCAACCATAAACACAAAGATACAGTAATACACAATTTTCTATTAATGAGTGAAAATGTATAGAGACTGTAAAAATCAGAGTGAAAGACTCGCTAGAATGGTGCCAACTTATCTCTGAGAAGAGAAGTGTCTGCTACTCGCATTCATAAGAAGATAATTTTACAATGAGGCTCCAAAGGCATTTTTATCATAAAGAAAATCCAAACCCTAACCCCAGAAGATGAAAAGCCAACAGTTTTGTGGACCCCATTTTGGGTAGTTTGGTGTATCAACTTCCCAGGGGCGTAACTTTGGCATACGATCTTCGTTAGGCATGCACGATAGCTCATTGGAAAGGTATCGTCGATTAGATTCATTTGGGGTCTCAATTGGAGCCTTTGACAATCGTTGAGAAGCTCGATCCTGAAAAACCTTCATTTAGGCCCTCAAAATGGCCTTGGAAGTTAAAAATTGCTAAAAATAGTAAATTACCAAAATTGTCAGAAAACTGTTTTGAGCCAGTTGGAAAAGGTGAGTGGCCATCGATATACACCTAGATCACTTCCTCCAAAGACTGAATACTTCACCAATTTATGGATCCATCTTCCATTGGGTTAGTGTAATCTACTCGGTTGTCTGCAATCATAGTATAGAGTTGATCCAGAGCATCATGTTCCATACTCTCATCTACTGGGTCACTATATCGAGGACCTTGATAAGGATATAGAGGTTGGGTTACTTTCATGCCATCAGATTCAAAGGTCATATTTTATTTCTTAAGAAATATTATAGAATAGTTCTCGTAGGCCCAGTCAATACCTAACAGATCTAGGTACAGATTCTTTCCCCCCATTATTTCGATGACTTCAAAGTTTACCATTGTTTTGATGCCATCCAAATCCACTTCGACATTTTGCATCATGCCTACCAGATAAATAGAATATTGATTTGTCATCTGCAACTGAATAGGGGAATATACAAGTTTGGGCTTACCCATCGCTTCCCAAGTTTTCTTGGGCAAGATATTGACATTAGAACCTAAGTCCAACATAATGTCCCTGATCTCATAATCGTTAACGTGGGCGTTCGGCCGAAATTCTCTCTCAATTCTCCTCTATATTCTTTGTATCCTACTTGTGTTCCTTGCTAGAAGGTTAGAAACAATGGACTCTTTTGAATTTCCTTCAGTTCCCAAGGCCCTTTTGAGTGTGTTCTGTAATGTTCCAGTAAGTTGTTCATCATCCAAAATGTCAAAAAAATAACTATAACCACATATCAACATCCTTTTGTGACTTACCTGGGGCCTCCATTTGAGTAATACATTCTCCAACAACACTTGGTGGGTGGGGATTTGGCTTAGAACTTGGTTCCACAACCTCAGGAATTGCATAACTCGACAATTGTTTGAATATCTCCACTGTATCTTTGAAAAAACTCTTATATCTTATAGGGTCATATTTGGTATTATCATGTACGCCTTTTTGGATTTTGATATGGTGAGGAATTTCAATATCGGCACCAGTCTTAGTTCCTCCTTCAGTGAAAATGTTAATATTTGGCTCTTCCCTTCAACTACAAATATAGGTTCAAAATTGATCAGATTCACCCCTCTTTGCCTTGCACAGTCTTCCCACTTGGAAATCAGATCTGGGGAATCTTTGTTGGAGTGGGTATTATTTCTGCAATGGGAACACCATGGTATTCCTACAAGCAAACAATCTCTTGCAATATTCCCTTACTCATCACAGTTGTAACAGTGGGTTGGTCCCCTTCCACCAGTCTGTCCTCCTCTGAAATTTCCTCCACCTCAATGGCCTCCTTCAAACCCTTGAGGAGTTTATTGACTTTAAATGAAGAACGACCTAATCTATCAGTGAGAGAATCCAGAGCTCTATATTGGTTGGTAGAATGAGTACGGGACCCGTAGAATTCACATTATACTTTATTCGGAATAGAGGTGTACTTTTGTAGAACATGGCAATGTCCATGACTTCTACAGATCACACAATACTCATTATTTTGGCCTCCTTGATTATTTGGGAAATCATGGTATTGAACATGAACATGAAATGACATTATAGAGGCGACTTGCACAACTCCTCTTAATGGCCCAACTGGTGGAGGTACCATCGGGTGAGTGGGGGGTCCTGAACCCCTCAATCTAAGGCATTCAGTTGTTGTATGACCTTTGGTATAACAACCAGTGCACCATACCTGCAGTTGAACTACTAGAGGAAGAGTGAACTCTCAAATCTTATCAATTAGCATGGAGATCTGTCCTTGCAATTGTGTGATGTTATGATCTTCAAGTGGTCTCAACACTCGCAAGTTTCCAGGATAGCTTTCCATAGCCTCAATCTTCATGTCTTGTTCCAACACCTCTCCCAAAGTATATATTCTTTGTTGAGTCAATGGGATTTGGGTTAACGATAACAACCGTTGAATAACCCATTCTCTCTAGTGATCCTCGTGGATAGGGTTCGCTAACTTCCCTATTGTATCCTCAAATATTTGGTTATATTCCCATGCAGATTCATCGTCTCTTTGTTTTATCTCCCGTAACTCAGATAGACCATGTTGCTCTAATTGAGGTAATCGAAATTTCGCTATAAACTTATGCATCACCTGGGTTAAAGAGAAAGGTTTCCCTTGAGGATTCCCCGGTTTGATAGATTTCATGTACCATTTTAGAGCTCGACCAATTTAAAGAGAAAGTAGTCTAGAACTCAACCAATTTACTTGCATCTAGAGTTTTGCGAGACCTCTAGGTGGCTTCACAAAGAAAGCAATGTTTCTCAATGTCCTCATCCCCTTAAAAAAAATAATTGGGTATCGGGTAAGAGATATTGTGTGTTGATGTGTCATCAATGGACTAGGATATCCTATTAATATGAAACCTAAAGGTCCTGGTTGTGATATAACTAAAACACTTGCCACATTGTTGTTACTACTACTACTACTTGAACTAGTTGGGCTTGACATAATAGAATTAACAGAACTTACATAAATATTCGTTGGAGAAATTACCATATTAGTGGATGGCATTGGGGGGGTGAGTGATTCAGGGTTGGTTCCTTTGCCTCCGTAGTGAATTTATTTGATCTAGGGGGTCACATTAATTTGTAGTGTTGTGTTGAAAGATGGATGTAATCAAGCATCTTCTCGCGTTACAGGTTTTGATCTTCCCGAAACTCCTTCAGAGGTTCCAACTCAGTATTCTTCGATGGTAGCATGAATTCTTATTCTTTCATTTGTCTCTTCTGATCTTTCTTCCTCGCATCTGTCTCTTTTCGAACCTTCACCTCTTTCACAAAATCTCTCTTTCAACCATTGGTTGGCCAACCTTCCTCGTCTTTTCAAAGCTCACAACTCTTCTAACTTTTTCCGATGACTACTCTCAAAGTCGATCTCCTTCATCGATTGATCAAACTCCTTCATCACATTTCTCATATGTTTCTGCCACCTCTTTTCTATGATGTCTCGTTCCCAAGAGTAGGCCAACAGGGAGTGACTTAGTAGTCTATTCGCTCACATAGACTATAGTCAAGCACAAACAGGGAACAAGAGGAGAAATAAGGGTGAAGTAGTGGCTAAATGATGAATTAAGCCAAAAAGCATAGGAAAAGTCACTTATGCCAAAGTCAGCGGAGAAATAGAAGAAAAAGGTGTTGGGGGGGAGACTTAATTAATTAATCACTCACCTTAGGAGGAAAAACACCTAGCTTAAGTGTTGTCAACAAAGAATTAGATCAAGAAGAGTATAAAGGGAGGAATTCAACCTAATTCCTCATTATGTTATGATTTGATGTTGAGACAGTTTCCAGAGGAGGAAATCGACCTCTTTGTTATTTTGTGGATTTCTAGAGGAAACCACCACACAAATCGGTTTCGGTGTTGGAATACACACCCTAGCCTATTGGAGATGCCATCCAGGTATTTCACTATGCCAGTTCAGGAGTATTCATATCTATTGCAATGATTGCGTAGATCATCCAGTCATGGCGCAAGGGTTAGAGAGGGTTTTGTGTAGCTGCACAAAACTAGTGTTTATCTTGTATATTCCTTTCGACCCAGTCGAGGATCAACCAGGGCGCTTCTTTTGAGCCACCAGTCATTAGATTATGATGGTGGAATCTACCAAGGTGAATCAGACAGCCAGATAGTGCGTAACTCTTGAGAAGGTACGTTTGGGGTTCCAGGAGGATTTTCGGATCAGGTCAGAGGAAACCCTTCCGACCCATTACAGAGGAGGCCATGGTGCACATTTCGAGATCAATATCATTGGATTTCATTAGGGAAATCACTAGGGCTCACTCATAGATCCTACAAGGTGTGAAACCCCCAAGGGATGACATCCAGAGCTTCAGAGGTCAGATATTCAATCCAATAGTTTCCAAGAGGAGCCTAGGGACCAGGGAACTCATTTTGGGACATTTTCCAGTTGATTACATCAAATATATCCTCAGGGCGAATTTTCCAGTATTTGCAGCAATTGTCGTGAGTCTCTGGAACTGCATTTTGTCGATCTATCTGTGCTTGATCAGATCTATCCACGTCTTTTGTTCACGGGTATTTGTGTTAGTTTCTTTGTATTCTAGTGATGATTCATGAGATCTAGCCGATGATTATTTTCTCTACTTCCAGCATATCATTGTATTCCCTGCTTTTTCCTCATAATACATATTATTGAGATGGTGTTTGTTCCTTATTTCACATGCATCGTATATAATACTTAAACCTTATTTGTATGACACACACATGTGAAAAATCACCAAATATGTTAAACAATTAACTCAAACGCATCCAAAAACCCCTAAAGTATCATATCTGAGAGACAAAACACTAGTTCAACAGTAGATATCTATATCAACTGGATCAGGGATATTTCAGTGGTATCAGAGCCTTATTCCTACCAGCCTATGAAGAAGTGGTTCTCATGACCCCATGATTTCGAGAACAGGTGAAGAATACCTAAAGGGCCGAGGAAATATTGGGGATGAGTACATTCGGTACCAAAGAGGAAATAGCAGAGAGAGGAACAAAAGGGACTACACTCCCTTCCACACTCAGTCAGATACCAAGCCAGAGTTAGAGGACAAAGAGCACATCAGCTCTGACAAAGAGGCAGAGATAGAGAGGAGTATGGGTCACAGACGAGAGACGCCATAGGGTAGGGTGAAAGTTTCTGAGACACATCCTGACAGTACGTAGGCCATCTTGAATTACCTAGCCAAAGGATAGTGAGACATGATGAATGTCATAGCACAAATGGCCATCAACACACAAATGATCCATCACAACGTGAGCACTATAGGTGCCAATGTCGCATGAGGAACGAGTGGTTCAGGAGGACACTAGGGAGGTGGGATCAGTGGCTCCAGTGGATCTCAGAGAGGAGTGAGTGGACACCCTTCACCTATCTGCACCTATAAATCATTTGGGAGGATTCCCCAACCTCTATATCCACAGTTCCAGGGGGGACAGTCATTGGGATAGACAAGGCCTACAGGGGGACAGCTAGGTCAGGGATAGGCAGTGCCACAAGACCCATTCGGAGAGTACATGAGAGATTACTTGGCACTAGGACCGAAGTTCCATGCAAACATGAGTTTGCTAGACTATTGTTCGATCAGGTATCGAAACAGACCCCGGGAGACACAGAGGGGCAATGGGAAAACTCAAAACATGGATTTCATCAAGAAAGTGGGAAAGTTGAACATTCCTACTTTCGACGGGTCATCGCGATGCTCAGTTCAGGCATGGGTACAAAAGCTTGACACATATTTCAATCTTAACCTGATGACAGAGTCAAAATCTATCAACTTCACCACCTTGCACTTGGATGGGGAGGCCCATGAGTGGTGGTACCATGGGTTGGTGACCTTGGGTCACAACCACATTACCTCATACTTGGAGTTCACTGAGAGGTTGGTGGAGAGGTTTGACATGAGAGATCCAGAGCTCCATTTCAGGGACCTTACACAATTGAGACAAATAGGATCAGTTGAGGCCTTCATCATAGAGTTCCAGAAGAAGGCAGTGGCCATATCCGATATATCAGAGCACAAATTGGTGATGTTGTTCACCGAGGCATTGATAGAGCCATTGAGGGGTTGGGTTAAGGATTCCAAGCCTCACACCTTATAGGAGGCCATTATGAACACAAGAGACATGGGGGACTCGGTGCTAAAACCCAAAACCTTTACTAAACCCTTTGTACCACAGAGAGACAGGGATCAAAAAAATCCTTAAAGGGAATGGAAGGGTAAGCCCAAGCTGGACGATGGCACCAGACAAGAGTTGATGAGGAAGACGCTTTGCTTCTCTTGCAGATATCCTTGGGTCCCAGGGCATAGATGCATGGGAAAGCGACAAATCCACTACATTGAAGTGGAATCAGACAGTGGGGAGGAGGATGAGGATATTAGGGAACAAGAGACATTGATTCATAGGATGAGACCCCACATGAGCTAGAGTGGTAGCTGAAGAAACCTCAGATACCGACAGAGGCACAACTCGAGGAGACAAAACCTCGTAGAGAGGTGAAAGGGGGAACCATAACAACCATTTTTGGAGTACCCAGGTACAACACTCTCAAGCTCAAGGGCCTTATACAGGGTCAGTGCATGACAACTCTAGTTGATGGTGGGGCAACCCACATTTTCATAGATGCATCCTTGGTATCCAGGAGGGGGTTACACACTGAGGAATTTCACGGATTCCACATGGCAGTGGTAGATGGATACACAGTGACATGTTTGGACATGGTCCCAGTTCTATAGGTCAAGCTAGGCAACTACACCCTGATAGATACCTTCTATGTAGTCAACCTATCAGATATTGATGCAGTATTGGGGGTATAGTGGTTATATTCATTGGGGGAGATCGGATTCAACTATCAGACGTTGACCATGAGTTTTAGATATGCCAATGGATCGAGAGTGGTACTGATAGGTATACAAGAGCACCTCAAGAAATATCCGTAAAGAGGATGGAGCAAATCTTTCGTCACAATGATGTAGCTTATGTAGCAGAGTGGTTGATCATCACACAGAAGGATTCAGAGGGAAGAGAGCAGTACCATCCACAGATCAGGAATCTTATGAGTCAATATGAGCCAGTGTTTGGGCTAATACCACCAGGGAGACCACCATACAAGGGATTTGAGCATACAATTGAGTTGGATTCGGGGGTTACACCGGTGATCACCGTGCCCTATAGGCATCCCAGGAGATTCAAGGACGAGATTGAGAAAGCAATCAAAGAATTTCTTATGATGGGGCACATCAGTCCCAACATGAATCCTTTTGCTTCTTCAGTTGTTTTAGTAATGAATAAGAATGGCACATTGAGGATGTGCATTGATTACAAAGCTATCAACAAGAAAATGATCAAGAACAGGTACCCTATTCCACGCATAGATAAGTTGATGGATGAGTTACATGGGTCATTTTTCTTCACCAAGATTGATATGCAGTCATGATATCATCAAATCAACATCAGGGAGAAAGAAATAGAGAAGACAGTGTTCTGATGCCATTTCAGACATTTCAAGTTCTTGGTCATGTCATTTGGTTTGACCAATGCATTTGCCACTTCCCATTCTTGTATGAACCACATCTTCAGGGGGAAGTTGAGGAAGTACCTTTTGGTATTCTTCGATGACATATTGATTTACAGCAGAACATGGGATGAGCATATGGCACATTTGGAGGATGTCTTGGGAATTATGCAGGCACAATCATTATATTCCAAGGAGTCCAAATGTGAGTTTGGGATGAGAGAACTATTGTACTTGGGGCATATCATCAATGAGTAGGGAGTACAGGTTCATCATGAGAATATTAGGGCCATTTTGGATTGGCCAACACCCAAGAACCTCACGAAGATGAAGGGATTCTTTGGGTTATGCAGTTACTACAGGCGGTTTGTCAGAGGCTTTTCATAGTTGGGAGCACCGCTCACATATCTGACCACGAAGGGTGTTTTTCATTGGATGGAGGAGTCACAAAAAACATTTGATAAGATGAAGAAGGTTATGAGCACATGCCTTGTTCTATCCTTTCCAGATTTTTCTTGGCCATTTGTATTAGAGTGCGACGCATCGGGGGTGGGGATTGGAGAAGTTTTGATGTAGGGAGGCCATCCCATTGTGTTCAAGAGCAGGAAGCTCAACGAGTCGGAGAGACTCTACTCGATTTACGACAAGGAAATGTTGGCAATCAGGCATGCCTTAACCAAATTCAGGCAGTATATGGGGAGCAACATATTTGTAGTGAAGACTGATCACAACAGTCTGAAGTATTTCTTGTATCATAAAGACCTCGACGAGAAACAACAAAAGTAGGTCTCGAAGATCCAAGTATTTGAATTTTACATTGAGTATGTTAAGGGAAAAAGGAACTTCGTAGAAGATGCCTTATCCAGGAGGGCAGCAAGGTATTCAATGATGGATGTTTGCACAGACTGGAAAGCACATTTGTTGGTGGAGTACTCCAAAAACAAATTTTCTTGTGAGGTATTGGATGGACAAGTAGTTGATGGTAGATATTGGGTGCTAGACAATGTCATTCTCTACAAGTATCGGATCTACTTGGTTTTAGAATCTACCTTGAAAGGAAATATTTTAAAGGTGTTTCACGATTTGTCTGCAAGTGGGCACCAAAGGTACTTCAAAACTTACAAGCATATCAGGGAGAGATTCTCTTGGAAGGGTCTCAAGGATGATGTACTGAAACACATCCGGGATTGCATGACTTGTCAGTAGAACAAGTCTGAATAGACACACCCCGCGGGGTTACTTCAACCTCTACCCATTCTGGAGAAGAAATGGGAGAGAATTTCTATGGACTTCATTACAGGTCTTCCTTGGGTGTAGGGCAGGGACTATATATTTTTGGTGGTACAGGCTGACCAAATTTGCACATTTCTTTGCCATACCCACATGCTACAAGGCCATACAGGTAGCAGAGATATGTTTCAGAGAGGTATTTTGGTTACACGGGTTACCCAGGTAGATAGTCAGAGATAGAGATGGGTGGTTCATCAACGTGTTTTGGCAGGAGCTCTTTCGGTTGGTGAGAATAGAGCTAGCCACAAGTACCGACTACCACATGCAAATAGATGGACAGACAAATATTGTCAACAAATGGGTGGAGGTTTATCTGAGAAACTATGTGTGTGGGGGGGGGGGCAACAACGCACATGGATGAGTATTGTTGCAACACAACTTACCATATGTTTATCCAGATGTCACCATTTAGAGAATTATATGGATATGATGCACCCTCTTTTGTGGAGTCTGTGTTTGGGGATAGCAGGGTCCCAGGGGCCAAAGAATTGGTTGAGGAGAGTCAGAGGATCCTACGGGTAGTGAAGGAAAACTTATAGGCAACTCATAACCAGTAGAAGATCTATGTAGACAGGCAAAGGATAGAGCACAGTTTTGAGGTAGGGGACTTAATTTTTCTATGGTTACAACCATACAGACAATCCTCCTTAAAGAGGAGCGGGGAAGAGAAGCTGAATTCTACATTTTGTGGACCATACAGAGTCATCAGGAGGATAGGCGAGGTGGCATATGAGTTATAGCTACTAGAGGCTAGCAAGATTCACAACGTCTTTCACATTTTTTGCCTTAAAAAGGCAGTGGGACAACATGTCAGCATTTCATAGGAGTTGCCACCCTTGGATGAGGAGGGTCAGTTGGAGCTAGTGTCGGAGGAGGTTCTCAAGTAGAGAGAGTGCATTTTGAGGAGTAGGATCATCAGGAAGTGCTTGGTTAGATGGAGGGGACTTCCAGTGGAGGATGCCACTTGGGAGGGAGAGCATATATTTGAAAACCCAGGATTGATGTTGCTTGAGGACAAGCAATCTCAGGAAGGGAGGATTGTGATGTCTCATTCCCAAGAGTAGGCAAAGACAAAGTGACTTAGTAGTCTAGTCATTCCCATGGAATATAGTCAGGCACAAACAGGGAACAAGAGGAGAAATAAGGGTGAAGAAGTGGTTAAATGATGAATTAAGCCAAAAAGCATAGGAAAAGTCACTTAAGATAAAGTCAATGTAGAAATAGAAGAAAAAGGTGTTGATTTGGAAACTTAATTAATTAATCACTCACCTTGGGAGGAAAAGTGCCTAGCTTAAGTGATATCGATGAAGAAATAGATCGGGAAGAGTATAAAGGGAGGAATTTGACCTAATTCCTCATTATGTTATGATTTGATGTTGAGATAGTTTCTAGATGAGGAAATCGACCTCTTTGTTGTTTTGTGGATTTCTGGAGGAAACCACCACACAGATCAGTTTTGGTGTTGGAAGACACACCCTAGCCTATCGGAGATACCATCCAGGTATTTCACTGTGCTAGTTTAGGAATATTCAGATCCATTGTAGTGATTGCGCAACTCAACCAGTGAGGGCACAAGGGTTAGAGAGGGTTTTGTGTAGTTGCACGAGACCACCGTTTATATTGCAGATTCCTTTTGACCCAGTCAAGGATCAGCTAGGGCGCTTCTTTTGAGCCACTAGTCATCATATTTTGATGGTGGAATCTTCCAGGGCGCATCAGACAGCCAGATAGTGCATAACTCTCGAGGAGGAATGTTTGGGGTTCCATGAGGATTTTTGGATCAATTCAGAGGAAACTCTTTCGACCCATTACAGAGGAGGCCAGAGTACACATTTCGATACTGATATCATTGGATTATGTCGGGGGAATCACTAGGGCACATTCACAGAGCCTAAAAGGTGCACAACCCCCCAGGGGATGACATCCAGAGCTTCACAGGTCATATCTTCAGTCCGAAAGTTTCCAGGAGGAGCCTAGGGACCAGAGCACTCGGTTTGGGACAATTTCTGGGTGATTCTATCGAGTATAACCACCAGGGCAAGTTTTCTAGTATTTGCAGCAATTACCATGAGTCTCCGCAACTGCATTTTGTCGATCTATCTGTGCATGATAAGATCTATCCACATCTTTTGTTCATGGGTATTTTGTGTTAGTTTCTTTGTATTCCAGTGTTGATCCATGAGATCTAGTTGATGATTATTTTCTCTGCTTCCAGCATATCATTATATTTCCTACTTTTTCCTCATAATACATATTATTGAGATGGTGTTTGTTCCTTGCTTCACATGCATCATATATATTGCTTAAACCTTATTTGTATGACACACACATGCAAAAATCACCAAGCATGTTAAATAATTAACTCAAACACATCGAGAAACCCCAAGAGTATCATATCCAAGAGACAAAACACTAATTCAGCAGTAGATATCTAGATCAGCTGGATTAGGGATATTTCATTTTCAAGAAAAAAAACCCTCTTTTGATCTCGTTTGTCTCTTGCACTTTTCTTTTGATGCCCCCCCCNNNATATCTCCTAGTAAATCTCCCTTGGACTAACTCATGAACCCTTTCTTAAATCACCCCCTCCCCCAAGTGCAAGGGTTTATGCTGCCATGTTAGTGAAAAGTAAAGGCCACATTCCTTCTTTGACTAATAAAATCTTGATCCATAAAGGGAATTATCTTTAGGGTCATCTATGTTGACAACAAGAGCTCTGTGAAACCCTAGCTAGTTTTGGTGTCAGTCTGGGACCGCCATGGCAGGGGAGGACCTCGACCCCTCTCCTAACTTTGAAGCGGTAACCACTTCCTTCAAGCAACTGCTTGACTCACTGGGAAACCCTTCTAATCATCCCACACACTCTCAATTCATAAAAAACTGGACACAATTCGAGAAGTTGCAATCCCTCATGTTGCTCGTAGAAGAGCTCTCACATATGCAACAAAAGGACTAATCGAGCAATTTATAGGACTCTGGTTGTCCCCCAGACAGATAGATCTTTGGATTGTGCAGAACTAGCTACCATCAATCAAAGGGAGAATGAATCATTTCTTATGTGCTAAGGGTTTTTACATCTTTTATTTTGAGCTAAAAGAAGATAGATATCTCATTTTTCACAACGATCCTTACTTTTACGGCACAAAGGGGCTTATATTTGAATCGATGGACTATGGATTTTGACCCAGAAAGTGACATCCCATCTGCAGTTCCAGTTTGGGTCCACCTTCCACATCTTCCCTTTCACTGTTGGGGGGATGAATCTTTAAAAAGTATTGGGGATGCCCTAGGAAAATATATTGACAGGGCTGAGTCCAAATCTACAATGATCTCTTGTGCTCAAATCTGTGTAGAAGTAAATCTAGAAAAGGGATTTCCTGAAGCTATTAAGCTATTTATGGATGACTGGATCCATATTCAGAAGTTAGACTGTGAGAAGCTTCCCTTTACATGTAAAATGTGCCATGAACATGGACATTTTGCACGAAGTTTCCCAAATAACAAGCAAGCCTCAACTGAAATTGAAGAAGAATAAGGAGATGGTTGGAAGCAAGTAAGAAAGAAGGCCAACACAAGGAGAAATGGAGGATCAAAGAATGGGGAGGCAATCCCAATAAAAACTCCAACAACAATAATAATGGTCCAACGAAAAATTGATCTAGATCCTCTGAAGCGTCCAAAGATCCTTATCGGTCTCTGCTCAAAGGGAAAATGTCAAAATCCACAAACCCATATGAAGCACTTGGAGAATCCTCTACAGGAAGAGCAAGGACAAATAACCCCAACCCTATGGCTCTTGTTCATGATGATTCGGTCTTACTTCAATCAAAACATTCATCAGACCAGGCTGGAGAGGAATCAAGTAAAGAGGAAAACTTTCAGGAAGCAAATCAGGAAGAAATCCAAGAGATAGAACAACTAGATCCTCCAGAAAAAAAACTAAATTCAAAGGAACAACGAGGCCTGGTGTATAGGAAGGAGAAATCATAACATAAGAGACTAGAAACTCTGGATGACACACAAATAAATATGTGAGGGAGAACACATCCAACAAAGAAAAAGCGTTAGGGAAGCAATAGGCCATTGAAATTTTAGTAAGTAATGCAAGAAAACGAGGCAGAAACATGGGATTAGATCTATTTGTTCCTAGTGGACGCCCCCCCTCCAACCTTCATCAATGAAAATATTCTCTTGGAATTTCAGAGGCTTCGACAATATCTCCAAGGTCGAAGCTCTGAGAGATCTTGTCAAAATGGAGAAGCCCTCTGTAATTCTCCTCCAGGAGACCAAAATGGAGGATTATGTAGCATTAGAATACGTTGGAAAGGATTTGTGAATGGGTGAAGGAATAGCCAAAAGTCCATCAGGTTCTTCAGGAGGTATTCTTTCCCTATGGGATTCACAAATCTGGGAAGAAGAGGTAACTTAATGTGCTAATCATTGGATTCTCGCTATCTTCAAGAATAAAGAATCTAGTTGTAAAATATCTCTCATAAATATTTATATGCCAAATAGATACGTAGAAAAGATAGAATGTTGGTCCTCTATGTCCGCAATAAGAGATTCTCTTGACATGACATCTATAATGGTGGGGGTGATCTTAACACCTATTTATACAATCAGAGAAGAAAGGTGGAAGTCGGGTCAGGGACCCTCAGAGTGAAAAATTGGTTGATTTCATCTCATAATGAGATCTCCTAGATATACGACCTTGAAAAGGGAAATTCACTTGGAGCAATCGTAGATCCAGGATTAATCACATAGCAGCTCGCCTAGACCGCTTTCTCATCAACAATGATTTCCTTTTGTCTGCCTTTGACATCTATTATTGTAACATCCCCTCTACCATTTCAAACCATAAACCCATTACTCTTCATTTTAACTCTCTCCAAAACTTTGGCCCCTTGCCTTTTAGATTCAATCCTCTTTGGCTTGATTCTCCTCTCGTCTCTACTTTGGTACAACATGCGTAGGTGTCTTCCTTTATTGGTTCCCCAATTTTTTTTTGGGAAAGTAAGCTAAAAGTTGTCAAGCAGGTGTTCAAGGACTAGGCTAAATCCACTTATATTCCTCCAACATAGGAGAGACAATCTAGGTTAAATGAGTTAGCAGATATCCAACAAAAATTAGAAAATGAAGAAGTAATTGAGGTGGCTCTAATTAGGGAAAAAGAAGCCTACCAAAAACTACACTCCACAATGAGAAAAGAAGAAGAGCACTGGAGATTAAAATCTCGAAGTTTATGGCTAAAAGTCAGAGATTCAAACACCTCCTTGTTTCATAAACAAGCGCAACAATCAAGGAAAAAGAATACAGTCACAAAGATTCAAACATAGACTCGGAACAACGTAGAAGATTTTAATCAAATCAAAATCGTTGCAAGCAAACATTTTGAAGACTTATACACTCAATACATTCAAGAAGAAGACGATATAGTCACCCAGGAAATGTTGGAAAATATCCCTCACAACATAACAAAGGCTGAAAACGGTGCTCTTACTAAAGAGATCTTAGAAGAGGAGTTGCTTCAAGCCATTTAGAGCCTTGAACAGGATAAATCCCTAGGCCTAGACAGTTTCACTATCATATTCTTCAAAAAAAATTAGGGTCTAATAAAATTTTATCTCCAACATATGTTGAGTTATACTCTTTGTCATGYTGTTGTATTAAAGATTTTTTTAATTACCTGAAAACACTGAATTGTCAAACCAGGGTAAGTGAACTTAGAGTTGCTACAYTATATGTGCTGGTAAGATTCTAATTCCTATCTAAAGGTCATTCTGAGAAGAAAACACAAACTTACTCTTAGAAACTGAACCCTAATGATTATCTTGAAACTAATCATCTCTCGTCTAATTCATCAAATGGAAACAGTTCTGAGTTTAAGTACAGGTATTTCTATTCCTAATCTAATATAATCACCCAAGACTATCTACCATTATCTTAAACATCTAATCATCATCATATCTATCTAAACCATAAAAGAGAGATCATTTTAAAAACCTTTTAACCTAAGCATCAAAACAGTTCTAAATTTAACACAGGTGAAACAAGTAAATGTCCTATTTTACCCTACAGGTACTGGAATCTTCCTTTAATCTGACTATAAGCTAGCTATCCTAACAGAACAGAGTAAGTCTAAACTCAAATTATCTTTGAATCATGATCAAACTAAAAACTAAAAAAACAGAGCAAATCTAGATTAAGCACTTGGTTCATTCTTCAAGTTCTACAGGGATAAATAACGCATTCAACATTCATCAATCTATGAGATAATATCAAACTGGAAATGATCTAACCAAAAAATGGCTAAGCCAGAATTTAACAGAGTAATTCCAAGTTCAAAAACTAATTCACATGCAGATTCTAAAACTAAAAATAAACTGACTCTATTGTGGAAATGAGACAGCGAATTGAACCTGTTGGTGGGCCCAACCAAGAGGTGCAATCACCCTAAAACGAAACCAGAGCTACTCAAATTATTCCATGCAAACATTGTTTCATACTTCATGCTCCATAATTCATAAAACAAACTCAAATCATTTTAACAACGAATAACATAACGCATAGCAAGTTGTATTATCAGAAATCGTATCACATAGCATATTGTAACCAACGTTTCTTGAGAGTGATCCCAGTTTATATAGATCCTCCCAAAAATAGTTTTGAACATAGGTGCATTAATCTAAACGGATCTTAGATCCGAAAATGACTCATAGTCAGTTAAAACGAACTTCACAGCTTCATGACACGCAGTGTCAAGAAGCGTGGATCATAAAGCATTATAATAAAACAGTTCTACAATCTCGCCCTGAGTTAGCATATTGAGTTATGACTCAATCAATTATATGAATCGGACTGTCAATCCACTCTGGCCATGTCGTGCAAGTCTTTGGAATCTTCTTTGGCATCTCCACTAAGTGCGAGCCGGTACCTGGTACTGATAAGTTGTGTTTCAAAGGAACAAGTACCTAACTCATGTCACGTTAGTATCAATATTAGTTTAAAATATCAAAATACATTAAAAATAACTTGAATCATAGGAATACCTTGAATAGCCCCATTTAGTTGTAAAAAGATGTCAAATGTGTCAAGGTAAGGCCAGAAGGAAATGATACTAGATATGAAAATGGGGGTATATTTGACATGATATAGGCAAAAATATAGTCAAAACTGGAGACTAACACTTTTTGAAAGAAGAAAGTTGGAGGAGCTACCAACTCAACCTTTTTTGTCTTAATCCCAATTGAGACAACCCCCTTGAACTTCTCTAGATTTTGGCCAATCTCCCTTTGTAACTCTTCCTATAAGATTCTCACAAAAATTATTGCCATAAGGATTAAGCCGCTTCTCTCAAATTTGGTCTCAGAAAATCAAGGCAGCTTTATGGAGAATAAACAAATCACGGATAATATAAGTCTAGTTTAGGAGGCCATTCACTCCAGTAGAGGGCGAAGAGACAAAGGAATGGTGATCAAATTAGATATGGAAAATGCCTTTGATCAGGTAAAACACTCCTTTCTATTCAAAGTTTTAAAGAAATATGGATTCTCCGTAGAATTCATAGATATGATTAAAGCTTGCATTGATTCCCCATGAATAGCTCCTATGATAAATGGTCGCCCGAAACAATTCTTCAAAACAAGCATAGGACTTAGACATGGTTTCCCTCTATCTCCCTCATTATACATTCTTATGGCAGACTCTCTAAGTCATAAACTTGAGGCGGAACGTAGAATGGGGAACCTCCCTGGCCTTCAAATCGCCCCAGGTGTGAAAGCAATCAATCACTCCAATTTGTTGATGACACTCTTTTACTTGGATCTGCCTCCCCTATCATAGCCAAAAGGTTCAAGAGGGTGTTGGACAATTTTCTATCAACTTCGGGAGGGAAAATCAACAACAACAAAAGAAAAATATATGGTTGGAACATCTCATGCCATCATCAAGATATAATTTCCAGAATTCTTGGCTTCCCACTGATTGAAAATTGGAAATCCTTTAATTACCTTAGCATGCCTATCTTTCTCAACATCGCATCCTCTCAAGATTGGAAAATAGTTCTAGATAAATTGACCAGCATAATACAAAGTTGGGGCGCCCGTTGGCTAAACCCAGCAAGTAAAATTATTCTTCTAAAATTTGTCTTATCTGCTCTAACTATTTTTCAGTGTGCAGAATTGTTGGCCCCTAAAGGAGTTCTTGAAAAAATAGCAAGGAAATTTTGAGGTTTCCTCTAGGAAGGGGGGGAAACAAACACCAAAAAATATCACCTCGTCAATTGGTCCATTATATTCCAACCAATTGGTAAAGGAGGATTGGTCATTCTCAACCCTACTCTAATGAACACCGCATTGGGGGAAAAATTGGTCTGGCGTCTCATCACAGGCCCCCTATATTGGTGGAAGCAAGTCATTAAAATCAAATATTTTATCTCCTCTTGACTTCCCTCACTGGATGTCCCTCTCCCCTCCTCCAGCGGATCCCCAATTTGGAAACTATTAGAGGCGACTGCTACTTTGATTCAACTTAAGATCTCTTGGGCTCCAGGGAAAGGAGCTCTCATCAATTCCTGATGGACAGTATATTGGGTAGGGCCCCCTTGGATAAAAATGAAACTCTAAGTCCACTTAAACTTTGGTGCACATCTAATGGTTATTGCAAGCTACAAGACTTCACAAATTAGACAGCTAACAGTAAATGGCATTCTTGGAAATCTCTCTCGCCCCCCTCAAAAACTTCTCCCTGTTATTCACGACCTTTATAATCAGTTAGATGGATGCGCTCTCATTGATGTTCATCTAAAAGACTCTCGGTGTTGGGGTGCTACACACTATTTAGTAAAGTTGGGATTTTACAACCTTCTTTTTGAACTTCTAGGACCAGCCTTTTCCAAGATTTGGTCTTGTGTTTGGTTTGGGCCCTCCTTACCAAAAATCAATGCTTTCACATGGATCATGGTGCATGGTAAGTTACTCACTACAAAAAATCTTTAGAAGCATGGCATTATCAGCCCCTCCAGATGTGTCCTTTGTATGGCCTCAATCGAATCAACTCAACATTTATTTTTTCCCTTTTTCTTTGTAAGTGTGGGATCTCATGCTCATCTCTCTTCATTTGAATTTCTTCCCTCCTTCCAATTGGACTGAAATGCTTGTTCAGTAGAAAAACAAATATATTGGCAGCTTCAACAAAAAAAATCTCTTTGCAAGTTTATGGAGGTAGATCCCAAGATTCATTTGTTGGGAAATCTCGCTAGCAAGGAACAAGGCCTTTTTCCAAAACAAAACACTTACCCCCATATGGTTTTGTCTAAGGCCTGTGGTCTCATCGTAGAGGTATTATCCACCCAAAATAAACCTCCACTCAATCAAGTCCCCCTAATAGACTCAGAGCAACTTTGGATAACCAACATCTTAGGCAATTGCTTTGCAAATCAACTTAAAATTGTTCAATCTCCAAAGAAACTCATATGGAAGCTGAGATTTTCCAATCAGGAATTCCACCAATGGAATCTACAACAACACTCACTGATATTTATTTTTACGGAGCATCAGCAAGCAACCTAGGGGTGGCAGGTGCAGGGGGAGTTATTTATTACTCCGAAGGAAATAAGATTTTGGATTCCGCTTGGGGACTAGGGAAAACAACTAATAATCAAGCAGAGGTTCTTACAGTTTACATGAGAATTAGTCTCCTTCCTGATAACATATCTTCCCGACTTATGGTAATTGGAGACTTCGACCTGATTATAAAAGGTCTTCATAAAATTCTCAAGAATCCTCAATCTAGTATTGCTCGAACTTTTCTTAGAATCAAATATCTAGAACACAAATTCAGGGAAGTTTGCTACTTCCATGTGTACATAACCCATAATGTTGTAGCCGACTCTCTTCCCATGGAAGCAAAATGATTCAGTCAAGGAATCCTTAAACATGGAAATGAAAATGTTTATGAGCCTATCCCCTAGGCATTGCTTGCCACCCTTATATTTTCCTTTAATTTTTTTAATAAATCCTTTTTTGGCATTATACTCATATGCCCCTCTAATCCTTAGGCATTTGTTCCCTCTCCCCTTCACCATGTGCCTCAAGAACTTGTCACACAATGTATGGATTCTCAAATGTGCTCCATCGTCTTATTCGCATCCCCTTCATTTCATGATCAACTCACTTGTCTCTTTCAACACGCTCTCGTCCTTGACCTCATGTGGGAGTTGGTCTTCCGTGCATCCCATTCACCCTCACAGCAAATTAATGGCATCCTTGAAATCCATGGAGAATACGACCCTGAAATCAACCCCCATCACCCCCCTCGCGTGAATATCATTCACCCAACTTCATGACGTCGGTTTTCCTCTCTCGAGAACCCTTGTTCGGTTATTTGTTTGTGAAATTCAAAGGTGATGAGACACTCTAGTTATTTCATATCAAAGTTTATCAACCAGAACTAAGCGAGTCATGGGCTCTCAGCTGGCTATTGGATTACAATTCACTCTCAGTGACAATGTGGTGTTGAAATAGGTAAGTTTTTGGGTGCCATGAATGCACCGTAGGCATATTACATGAGAAAATCCACATGCATCAGGGGGAAATAGACGAGCTCATAAATCAAATAGAGCACCAGTCTCAATAGCTTCATGCACAGGAACAAAGAGACAATGAAGAATTAGTCATAGTTATGCACGTTTGTTAGGATATTTAGACACTTAGGAGTTAGTTAAGATCTAATTGGTCTAATATGTCGTTAGGTAAAAGTGTGTTTCTTTAGTATGCATTAGTATGCATTTGTAGTTAGGAAATCCGACGGTCACGATATGTTCCCGACATAGAGTGATCTGACGGTTCATACTCTCCTCGATCTTAACAGCCATTGATCAGTGGCTTAACACCCGATTGGTCCATGATCTCTATTTAAAGAGCATGGAGGGTCATTTTTCGATGATCGATTGTGAGAAACTCTCTTGTAAAATCTCTCTGTAATCTTTTTCTTTGCATTAATAAACTGCTCCAAGTGGCCGTGTTGGTTGGGGCCGTGGATGTTTCACCGTAGGGGTTTTACCACGCGAAAACATCGGTGTGTTGATCTTTGATATGGTTATTTGAGTGGTTACTGAAGGTGTTCGTCCTCTGTTGGAATACATGTGTTGTCGAACATGGTATCAGATCATGTTTGAAGACCCGCTCCTGTTGTAGATCGAGATCGTGAAGCCGAGTTGCCTCATCTCCATTTTCTGGAATTTCTGTACATTTCTGGGCTGAGAGGACTGTTCCATTGCGTCTGGAGCACTCGTTTCATTCAGGAACACTTTTTGTTTCACTCGAAAAGGTTTCCGTTTTCCCAAGATACGGCCATTACAGTCAGATCCGGAGGTATAAAGTCTGAATACGCATTTTTTTTAAATTTTTGCAAAGTTTTGATTTTATTTCGGTTTGTATTTTTTATTTCCAGGTTGCT
>SNQJ01S0003898.1:60446-74158 GCA_010110895.2 Picea sitchensis | reverse complement strand
CTACTCCAAGTGGTCGCATTGGCTGGGGCCGTGGATGTTTCCCCGTAGGGGTTTTACCACGTGAAAACATCGGTGTGTTGATCTTTGATCTGGTTATGTGAGTGGTTACTGAAGGTGTTCGTCCTCTGTTGGAATACATGTGTTGTCGAACAACGTTGTCAATAAGAACTCAACATACATCAACACTCTCTGATGATCTCAGCATCCCCATGCGCCCAAGAAAATCATCATCTAGTTTCATTTGCTGAATCAAGGGCCTCAAATGAAGCACTCCTCCCGCAACAAACTTAAGTTCCCCTTTGAATACAACAACATGGTGTATAGAACAACCAGACCTAGCTGCAAACCAGTCAAATGAGGATCAACAACCTAACCAAGTGGACACGTCTCTGCATCTGCATTAGCTTGGCATGTTCTCTAAAGTTTTGTATATGCTTTTTTTTTTATAACCATTTTTACATGGCAATTTTGTATAATGGCCACCAGTTCTAGGAAGAAACTTCAACTAGGTATAAGCACTCAACATACAATTATTTATTTTGAAAACTTAAAGTCAAAATTATGTAAACATGGTTGAACTTGCATCTTATCACTCTTTTTTCTAATATAAATATAATTGTTTATGTTAAAAAATAAAATAAAATCTTGATCCACAACGAGACTTCCCGCAATAATCTTATGAGCGCCTTCTTTAAATATTGCTTCATCCTTGGAAAAATATTGATGGTTCTCTGCAGAAAATTCAATAATATAACCTTATAAAGTAGTATGTACCCAGAAATCCACAGCTCGAGAGATATGTTGATTCAATCGATGAAGAGTTTTTAAACGCTCATCATTCTAGTTATATCTTCTCTTGACTCGATCTTTATATTCTGGTTCTTCTTGCATCTACTCCAGCCACTGAAATACCTCTTCGGGGAATCAAATCCAAAAAATATCCTTCCCATCACTCACAAGTTCTAAATAAACGACAACACTCTTCACAACCCTAAAAATTGTGTGTCATAACTCAGCTTCTTGCTATATAAACTCATCGCTTCATATTTCCCATTGATTCTCAACATCATATTTGAAGATCCCATGAGGCATCCTCTAAAAACTCACTTTAAAGCTCATGTCCCGACAACAGAACCATTTGTTGGTGCAAAATTGGAGACTGAGGTTCTCAGAGGTTTCCAACAAAGATATTGTTGCAGTCTAGGACAACTAGCATATTCAACCTTCCGTAAGGGAAGGAGTTCTCGCCCAAAGCATAGGCGAGACATAAGTGGTGAAGCGAGTCAAAGAGGATTCATCATCAGATTTAACATAACCATATATAATTACATACATCAATACACAAAAAGACATGCATAAACAATTATTAAATGATATGTATCCATAACAGAAGCAGTCACGCAACAAAGAAACTATGGATTCATGCACATTATAACAAAATTTTAGAGCCCGAATAATCTCTTATATTAATAGCTTCTCAAAACTAGTAATACATAGAGTGTAACTCTCATACATTCACTTATGCAATATAATGCATTCTCCATATATCCATTACAAACTCTAAGCTTCTACACAAGCAACATGTCATTCCAGACCCTTTACAATAACTCTATAGACTAACTMAATAACAATAGTGATCATAATAGCTCAAAGCGACAATAGTAACACCACTTAACCTTTCTCCCATTACATAACTCCATGTTTATAGCTTTCGCTTGGGCACTTCTTGAAATATTGATTTCATTGTTCTTAATTCTGCTTCTTTGCATGTGCTCGAAGCTCTTTTTCCTTTCTATTGCTCATCCAGCTAACGCATAATCTATTTTCATTGATGGCACTCTTGCAATTAGCTTTTCGCTCGTCTAATTGTTTTCTACCATGTCAAGTCATTTGCCGAGTTGTTGCGCTTTCCAAAAAACTTTAGCATTTCCACAAAATCGAGCATCCCTAAAAAAACGGAGGGCCCAACACACTAGATGCAAGATCATCTAAACAAAGACCTAGTTTTGATATCTCTTGTAGAGAACCTAATACTCCTTAATAATGATATGGAAACATTTATTTATTTTGTAATTCTATCATGGATACAAATTTTTTTATTTATTTAAATCTTCTTGATATATATAGAAATATTTTTTTGTACAATATATGTTATTGTGATTCAACCAAGTATTTTGTAATTTTATCATTATTTTGTAAACACTATTTAAATTTGGATACGTAAAATATAATGATATTTGCAGTTTTAATTGGCTCTCAAGTGAGTTAATTTTCTCATGGAAATAATCTAGGTAATTAATCAATGCTTTTCAAATAATTCCTCAATGTAAATCTTATGCATTTTGTATATTTCATGCAAATAATACTTTATTAATTGTTGTGAATATTCAAATTTTCAATATATGGTTGTAATGATGTTTGAATAACACACATGCACTTAAATATTTGATATGAGGTGTCAATTGGGTCTAGCTTAGGTGGTTAAGAATATTGAACTTTTTAATAATATATGCACCCTTGATATTACACTTTTTAATAATATATTCAACGTCAATTTGGAATAGTAGAAAACACCCTTGAAGTTTAAGCAATTCCTTTTTCACTGTAGTCACTGAAGTTTCAACTTCTTCTTCTACCCACCCTGTGTTTTTCCAATGAATTAAAGTTTGATATTGAACTTTTCAAAATCATATATACTAATGTTATATTATATAACAATAGTCTTATGAGGAAAAAACATAGGGTTTTTTCCTCATAAGACTATCATTGTATAATATAACATTAGTATATATTATTTTGAAAAGTTAAATATCAAACTTTAATTCATTGGCAAAACACGAGATTTGTACCCTCACCCTATTACTGCAGCGACTCATGTTCTCTTGAGGAATGTAGGCTTCCTTAAGTACTATGAGGAGGCTACATCCCTTAAGGGTCACTTTGGGTTCTTGGTGCATCTAATCCGTCGATGGGATGTCCATCGACAGGCTTTCCATGTGGGTCTGGATCAGTGGTACAATCCCACTAAGGATGATATTTACTTTATCACTGGGCTATCTAGGAGAGGGGAGGATTTTCCCTAGTTCCCAGATGTCCCAGTAGGTATTGCAGCTGAGAGTCAGCTCATGTACTCTCAATGATATATTGGGGTTGATGCACTATCCCCAGCTGATTTTCAGGTGTCTGGTGGACAACTGAAAATCACCTCTTTCAGTGTAGAGGAGGTTAGGTGCCTCTCACTGTTAGTGACGACCATAGCCCACTTTACCAGCGAATGTGCTGCCCTCTTTTGTATTATGTTGATTTGTTGGTACAGAGGCCACGGTGTATCAAATGGTTTGCCATTTTTTTGTGGCAATTTTGTATAGCGCTAGACAGATGTCGTGCTATGATACGTGGGAGGTTGAACTTCACTTTTGCCTCATAGTTGTTTTGCTTATTTTTTAAGAGGTTTCCAGAGACGAGGCCGACTTTTGTCTGTCAGCCTGCTAGGCCGAGGATTCATGTACATATGCACATGCAGGGGGAGATGATGCCCAAGAGGGGCCATCCAGAGTTTTCAACCAAGATTTCCCTAGGCGCACTGAGGATACTAGGCAGTGTGGCAGATCACATGTTCGTCATGGTGTCGTGTCCTTACGCGGGTTTGGATTGGCGAGGATGTACGAACATCCTCTTCACACCAAATGATAGAGGTAATATTAGTATTTTGTTTAAATTAATATAGTTTCATTTTATTATCTTACTTAATTAGAATAAAATTAATTCTAATACGTTCTTTAACTTGTTTTATTAAATTGTTTAATGAATTAACCATGTAATTATTATTATGTATTATATATTTTGTAGATATTGGCACTTTCATTGGGGACGTGCCTCCTCTCCTAGCAGATGACAATGAGGAGACAATGTCTGAGGCCACGACGGGTCAGGGTCCTCAGGTGCAGATACCTGACGGCATGCGTCGTAGGCCCGATACCATATTCAGGTTGGAGTTGGGTGACCGACTCTCTGCACTTTTGATTGAGGTGGGAGTCTGCCCTACCCTGATGCAAGACATCAGGGCAGATCCTATGCTCTTGGAGCTTTGGAGGGAGATGACGAGTGATTTGATGCCTCTTATGTGTCATATTGTCGGAGTTCCCATGCTACTAGTAGTGAGGAGGGTTCTCGATGATAGGCACAACTCTTCTTCCAGTATGAACAGTTCATCCAATACCCCATCTATTGATGAGGGTGGTCATGATCATCCTTCTCCACATCCTCCTCCTCCTCCTTCACCTCACCCGGATCATGAGGATTCAACACATATTCCTCCTCCTCCTCCTCTTTCACCTCACCTAAATGAGCATGTCAGACCTATTCCTCATCTTCCTCTTTCACCTTACCTAGATGAGTAGGTAAGACCTATTCATCATCCATCATCTTCCACTACAGACCAAGCCTCATATGCACACATTGCATCGGCTATGTGCACACCTTACACTGTCTCTCCTGAGATTTGAACACGTAGAAGGTTCAACCTCTGCACACCTCGCGTTGGCATTGTGCACCTTTGCATTGTGACTCCCAAAAGATAAACATTGAAACATAAAACAAAATCATAAACTCACTCTTACAACAGACAAACACACAGACGCAAAAATACATCAACACAATATCTTTTTAGTTTTAGAAAGTACAAAACAAGCTTAGAGTCTCCTCTCAAGATTTGAGAGCATTTCTCTTCTCTTCTTTCTCTTTCAAAAAAAAAAATATATTATGCTAACTCATAATATCTACTTACTTGGTTTGTACAATGGAGGGTTGTTACTTTTGTAGATATGCAGATTATCCCACCTGCTGGACCATATATATATATATATATATATCATGTTAGATATGTTCATTAAATGTGCTTGATAGATGTGTATATTAAATGATGTTTCTTAGATGTGTGTGATGATGATGTTAGAAAATGCTTGTCTTTTGTTAGATGTGATCACACTGATGATGCCTTATTAAATTATTAGATATGTGTGCTAGCTAATTAATGACATTTATATGTTCTAGAGGTATATATAATTAGATGATGTTAGCTAGCAAATATAAATGTGTATTTTAGATGTTGTTTATGTTTGTTATAAGATGGTTATCATCATCATGTTTATTTTTATAAATTACAAAGTTTAAAATGGTTGAAACTATAATTGTAAAATTGAAACTATAATTGCATAGATAGTTCATTGTACATATTCATTCTAACTAATCTTTTTTTTCAAAAAACAAATTACATGTGAATAAATATTATTTTCCATTGTACTAATTACTCTTTTTGAATAGACTCCTCTACACTAAACATTGTTATTATAAAAAGTTACGATCTCCAATGATAAACTTTCTATTGACTTTAAAATTTTATGGATGCAAATCTTCCAATTGTTATTTTTGTCATTATTTCGTAAGTTGATTGTTATCAAATTTTAAATTACTTCGTTAATTGTGGTTTTACTCAACATTGGGGGCATGATTTTATAAATATTTTCAAAAGCAATGATAAAAGTATGTAAACTAACAAACATTACTTTAGTTAAAAGCCAAATTATCACAAAATCATGTTATTAATTTAATTTTTTAATTATAAACCACATTTGTTTGTTAATCTTACTTTTAAATCTACAAAATAAATGAACATAAACTTAGTTTTTGAATCATCATGTTAACATATCCTAAAAAATGTTGTAATATTAAACATGCATATCAACCATATCATTACATCTAATTATATCAACATAAAAAGTAGAATTTCATATCCCATTAAAAGTTCAACTGGACAATTAACATTTTTCAGGATTTCACAATTGGAAATACTTAAAGAAGATGAAACATTTTTAAATATATGCAACAACCTATAAATATGTTCAAAAAACAATCGTTCCATGCAATCACAAATAATTTGAAAGATAAACACATTACACATCAAATTGATTGTTATCCAACTAAAATTGTTCAAAGATTTGCTATAATTAACTTAACATTTCCTCTATCATAAGATGAATAGAAAACAATATAATTAGCGAAATAAAGAATATAACAAAAAGATACAACAACAGTATTAAAGATGAAATAAAACATGTACATATCACTCTATGTTGTCATCACCCTCATTATCTTCCTCACTTTGCATGATAACAATGTTGTTCTCAAAAATATGTTTTGATCTAGGGTTGTGTCTTAATACGATCCACCAATCCCTATCCAACACATCTGGGTAAAAAAAAAAACACTTGGTTGCAGCGTTTTGGGAAAACAAAAGGCTCTTTAGCTTCATCCCACATCTTTCTAGAGTTGATGCATATCAGCCCAATATCACGATCTTCCTTTACATTATTCCGATCAAAGGTGTCCCACCTCTTGCACCTAAAAATAACACATTAAAAAGAAGAGAAGTCCACCTAAATTATATCTTGTATCTTTCTAACATAACCTAACATCCCTTGTATTATGTTTTGATCACGGTGGCTAGCATGAATAGATTGGTCGAACTCTACTTTTACTCCACATTCTTGTGTCATGTGTTCATCGTCGACATCCTCTGTGTGAAAATGATGTCCATGTGCCCACATAGATGGGAAAAAATGAACCTATAACAAAGAGAAAAAATCGCAGTGTCATGTGTCTAATAAGTCGACCAATAAAATTTAAAATATAGATGTTATAGTTCAAAGGTGCATTTAAATGCTACAAAATGTACACAAAGAGATTATTACCGAGTTGTTGCACCCAATCCCTATGTTTAGTGCATCCTCTTCAGCACGTGAGTAACAACCAGATTCACTGTATTTCCCTCTGACTTGGTCAACAACCCAATTGTTGGGGCATATCACTGACATATTTTCTTTTAAATGATCAGGACAAGGCATGCTTCTACCATTCAACCGTATAATTTTTTTCCTGTCACTGTCCCATTTCCTCCTCTTCGGTTCGTACAATGCGACCCACAACTGTGTTTCCCCCGAATTGTAATGAATGAATTTATTGATGGCATCAATTTCTGAATTCATTGATATATATATATGTATATATTCATGAAATCAAACCAACATATAGTATGTATCAGATCAAAATATATATAGTGAAGTTTAGTGTGAATAGTCACTGTGTAGATATTTGACAAATGATAAGTCACTTACTCTTTATCAAGCACCTTTTTTCGTTCGTTTGTAGAAGTTCCCCTTCTCTTTTGTCTTAATCCCTTTCGTCGTCCCAAATCACCGCACCTAGTGTGTTGTCGATCTTCTTGATGTTCTCAATGGCATAATAGAAAGACTCATATGATATGTACCCCTCTGCCATAGACCCCTCCGGTTGTTCCCTTTGTCGAACAAATCCTTTCAATTTCTTCATGTACTTCTCTAAGAAGAACATCCAACGACATGAGACCACTCCAACTAATTCAACCTCATCTACTAGGTGAATTAGAAGATGAACTTGCAAGTCCATGAAACTCGTCGACAATTCCTTCTCAAACATACAAACTATCTCAACTATCTCTTGACGCACCATGGAATGCTAGCCATGTGCATCTCCTTTGATGTGATCTAACGTACAAATGCAGATAATTTAGATATGTCACGTCATAGGTCCTGGGGGAAGTCATGGTTCACACACCCACACACCAACAGAGGATAATGACAATACAAAGTAAACACATACAAAATTAATTATGTTTTATCTCATAGCATGAATTTATAAAACAAATAATAAAATCATGTTTTTGACATACGTACTCTTAGAAGGTTCAAATGGTCATGTGATTTTAACCCTGACAAATGGTCTTCCACAGTGAAGTTGTGTCGTAGTGAAGAGCCATATAAAGAAGGAACCTTCACACCCAATATAACTTCCTTTGCCAAAGAAATATCAACTTTCTTCAATATCCATTGGACATCACCTTCTTTGAAAGACCAAGAGGGACCAACCTCTCCTCTACTTTCTTTTCTTAGCCAATGTTTCTTTTTACTTTTTGAAGAAATAAGATCTCTCCTAACAGCCAATGTGTCACTTTCTTTTGATGATATGTCCCTCCATAAAGAAGATGAAACATTTTTAAATATATGCATGCGATCTAGTAAGTGGGAAATCTTAAGATGCTCCCAATATGAGAGCTCATAAAAGACGTATTTCTTTTTCATCCCAATGGCAAATTTACCAACATAGGTGTCAAAGAATTTTGGATCATCGAACATAGGCTTCCCATTTGAATTGAATATTTTTGCAATATCCTTCTCCTTCTCTCTCTCATATGCTCTAAGCCATTATGTTGGTGTCATTATTGCAGGCCTTTGTGCTCTCTCTGGTTTACCATGGAAAGCGGATGTTTCTCTTCTATAAGGGTGTTGTTCTGGGAGGAATACCCTGGAGTAGTCATACACTAGCTTTCATAGGTGGTTGGCCCACCTAGCCTTTAGAGAAGGTCCACAACATTCGCATCCATTATAGCCTTTCGTTACAAGACTTGCAAAATTATTAATGTATACAATAGAGCATGTTAGCGTCAAAGTCCAAAACAATCGCAACGAATTAAATATGCCAAAATTATTGTTACGTATATAAATAAATCAATAAACATGTAATTTACCAAAGCAAACTCCTAAACCTGGATAACCATGTGTGGTGTAAGCACATATTCCATACAACGTAAAATTTCTCTCTATTGCGATGGGTCTTGATACATAATATACATGTATCCCTTCCCATAATTCCTTCAATTCATCTACCAATGGTTGTAGGTAGACATTCATATTCTTCACTTGTCTTCTACCAGGGACTATAAGAGCCAATATAAGATGTTCATTCTTCATGGACAACCATTGGGGGATATTGTTATTGATCACTACTACATGCCAAACATAATAGTTGATGTTTTTGAGGGAATATGGTTGACACCATTCATGGCTATGTTGAGTCATAGACTTCGTACTTCATCCTTGAATTTTCCGGGCCATGTATCCTCTCTATGCTTCATGGCTATTGAATATGTTGGGATTCACATAACTCCCGACTCA
Organism: Picea sitchensis; assembly: GCA_010110895.2. NCBI lineage: Eukaryota > Viridiplantae > Streptophyta > Pinopsida > Pinales > Pinaceae > Picea > Picea sitchensis. Next base: position 65,111 of record SNQJ01S0003898.1, on the reverse strand, counting down.
CTTCTATGCGAGGCATTCCATCCCTGCAACATAGATAATTCTTTGCAACGAAAGATCCTTTAAATCCTTGGGATTATAGGCATGTGCCTCAATATATTATGAGGAGGACCATGTGATTTACCCTTTTTATTTGATTTATGATATATGTCATGCCCATATTTCAGACATATCTCTTTATCTACATATTCTCCTCTATATAGAATACAATCATTCAGACATGCATGATATGATATATACTCAACACCCAATATTTTCAACATTTTATTTTCCTCTTCGCAACTACCGGGCAAGAGATTATCACTCGGAAGAACCTTATCTTTGAATAACCTGTAGTTAGTGGGCAATAGAAATGTACAATGTTGTTTAACGTTCATAAAATTGATTGTTTTTAATGTTGGTTGTGTGACAAGATTTCTGAAATTATAAGGGACTTAATGATGATCAATTACCTCAATATTTCTGAGAAACATGTGTTTGGCATGCCAAACTTTGCTTTCAAGTTGTACAGTAACAACATATTTCAGACTTTTGAATAAGGTATCAATGATATAAGCATCATCCCCTCGCTCATCGTTCTGGAATGCATCTAACAACATTGTCTCCATGGCAGTTGTATCTCGTAAATAATCATCCACACCAACCTCTATTTCATTGATTCCATTGCCAATTTGTGAAGAACTACTATTGTTGTAGTCATTCCTAATTGGTGAATCTAGACGTAGTGGGAATTGAATAGGTGGTTGATTCAACCATTATTAGTATGCTTCCTCTCTTATTTGTGCTCTTATTGCAGCTTTCTCTCCATTTGACATTGTAGTGGGGTGCAACGAAAGATGATAGGTAGGTCGTTCATCATCACTAGAATCCTAATTTCAAAAATATTGAATATTAGTACATCGATTATATTAGTAAGCACAATGCAATTGGTTTGTTCAAATCACATTATACAAAACAATTGTTACCCTCGATGACCCAGGATTGTGTCTGGAAGATGGCATGTTACTATTGGCAACATAAAGTGGATGTCCATTTTCATCTACCAACTGCTTGTGGTGCATTGCTCCTAATAAGAGCTTCAGGCGTTTTTGAATTGGTACTGGAATATTATCTGCATCTGAACTTGATTATGAATCAGGGTCCTGCAAATTTGGATACATTTTTATTCAGATTGACATGGACAACAAAAATAAATTCAATTAGATAATTGAAATATAAATAAAATCCGAACTTACTCGAGATGGAAAGGGAGAACTCCACAATGGACTTTGAGCAATATGGAACGGGATGGAATTTGAAGAATTGGCCATTTGATATTGTAAGCTTCTCTCCCTGCATTTGAGCAAAATCAACAGTAAATTATTTTTAAGAATAAGGCGACTTCAAGCGCAAAATCTATACTATGATGTACTGCAAGTCATGTGGATGCATCATGAAAAATAATTTAAGATGAATATATTATTTTGTGTGCAAATAAAAATTCAGATAAACATAATGGTTCGTTGCTGTAACAAACACGCATCGATGCGTCTATAACATTGTAAAGCACCGGGTGTTTATATACGCATCGCACCGATCCCATGAATTCAAATAATAATAAAAATAATTATCCAATATCGGTGCTCCAAAACTTTAAAACGCACAGGTGTGTCGTATACATATCAACATCGATGTGTTAAAGTAATAAACGCATCGAAGTTTCAAATTTGTTTTTTAAACGCGACTTTGATTTTTTACAATTGAAAAATGAGCAGGAATTTAAAATCTAACTTCATAAAGTCATTTAAATAGTAAAAACCTATTCATTGTTTCATTATTTTACCAAATTTTACAGTGGAAAGATTTGCAAGAGAGCCATACCGAAGAGCACTATGGAGCAACATAATACTTTAGAACAACTTAATTTATTCAGAAGATCGGAATTTGAAGGTAACTATGGTGATTCATTTAAAACAATTTTCATAAATTCTTTCATGGGTATTAAACTATTCAATTATTTAATATTTTTCCAAAATTTCCAGAGTACAGATTTGCAAGAGAGACATACAGGGGAGCATTGTGGAGCAGCAGATCAATACTTTTGAAAGCAGAGTTATTCAAAAGATCAGAATTGGAAGGGTATGGTAATTCATTCAAAACCCTTTTGGAGCAACACAATTATTCAGAAAATCATAAATCAAAGGGTTTTGTGATTTAGAAAAAAAAATAAAAATAAATAAATAAATAAAAATATCCACACTTACCTTAAACCCTTGCTTCTTCTTGTTTGTGTGACTGCAAAACTTCAACTTAGGGTTTAAATCCCTCTATCACTTCATAATTATATCTTTCCATTTTAGTTTTTTAGATTTAATGGGCTTATGTTTCCATATAAAAGGCGTTTGACATGCAATGCCTCAGATCCAAACCCTCTCGGCTATGTCACGGTTTTTTTTTAAATAATTTCGGGTAATCGATGCATCTTATGTAATATAATGCACCAGTGCACATACAAATACAAACACACCGACTATGCCGCAAATAATTAAAAACATTTGTTCATGGATGTGTAAATTTATTTGTTTATGGTAATTTTTTATTTTTGTTTTTTTCAATTGGAGCAGTGTTGTTAACGATACTTATCACACCGTTGTAATTTAATGTTTTTTTAAATATATTTTTTTTTCGTTGCATTTTTAACATTAAACGCATTGATGTTGTTAACGATGTATTGTGCACTGCTCTAATTTACTGTTCTTTTAAATAAAAAAATTTATAGCGGTGCGTTTTATAACATGTAACACACCGATGCTTTAATATTAATACAACACACTAGGATATGTTTTTTGTGAAAATTATGTGATTTATTTATAAAATATATTTAATATCTTCTGTATTGAATGGTACATGTTGTATATTGATAATAAAAAAATGTATGAGAATAGTTCAAGTAACATTTGGATGGATACCAAGATAACACATCTAGAAAGGGAAAAAAAGGCAAGTTCTTTATAAATTCTATACAAAATTAATATGTTAAAAATGCAAGTTCTTTGTAAATTCTATAAAAAATTAATATGTTTGAACTATATGTAAGTTTAACTAATATGTATTGGTTAGTGTGTGTCATGCAGAGCCATAAAATGAGGAAGCTCGATAAGATTATTTGTGATCTAAGTGCATAAGAGCGTAAAAGCTTGATGGAAAAATTGCAAAAGGATGAATGAGGTGAATGGAAAAATTCTATTCAATATGAGTTTTTTTTTTTAATTTTCATTAATTTTTTACATTAAAATATTAGATAACATGTTCAAAACAATCTATTAATTAACATGTGTTTAATGTTCTACAACTGGGACCAACAACGAAGGAACATAATGTTGTCCTAAGAAAATAAAAATTATAGAAGATGTAAGTGATGATGAATTGGTCCTTAACTCATTTCAAGTGGTGTTGGAAGTTAATGAAAGGGGAAAAAACTTTTACAAAACTATGAGAGATATAGTGGAACGAACGTATAGATGTATTTTCCACTTACAATAGAGAAACCAATCTAATGATTCTAAGAACCAGATTATATCTAAACTACAAAAAGTGTTTCCAGAGCAATGGTCAATGAGACCTGTCAGACTTGCAATAGCAAAAACATACAACAACAACAAAAAAAATCATTCAAAAAGTAATATTTCAAAAAATGCTTTTCTAGAATATGTAATTATTACTACAAATCATTCCTAATTTATTAGTATCAATATTGTTATATTTAGTTTTCATATATCAATATAAAAATATTTAATTGTCATGTTACTCTTTTCACGGAGGTTATGAAAATTCCAAAGGATCAACGAGCTGATATTCAAAATATGCCAGTAGGAATGTCGAAAAAAGTGTACAAGGAGATGGTAAAAGAAATGGACATAATTGCATCACAGGAGGAGCCATCTCAACAACAACGTGCTTCAAATGTATGAAATCATTGAATATTTCTATTAGGTACATATAAATAAATAATTTAGCATTAATTATTATTTTTCAAGTATTTTTTTGAGAAAATAAAACAAAATGGAACTCATTCAGCACATAAAACGGTTAGGTACATATAAATAAATAATTTAGCATTAATTATTAATTTTCAAGTATTTTCTTGCAGAACAGAAAACAAAATGGAACTCATTCAACACATAAAACGAGACGACAAGGAAGAAAAGGGTTGATAGCAAAGTTTGTGAGTAATTATTATTTCCTTATAACATTAACTTAAGATTTCATTTTCACCCGGATGGGGTGCCACTTGGAATGAGGAAGGGGACAGCTGGATCGGACTGGTCGAGGGAGTTATTATCCCAGGCCGTCACCCCCACAACAATAACTTCCCATGGCTTACACCATGTGGAGAGTTAATTTAGTGCGCCTGACTGATCTCTCGGATGAGCGATCCAGCCAAGCTTATGGTACCAGGTACTTGCAGAAGTCTCGTCGGCCATCAATGGCGATGGGAGAGGCATCTCCAACTCCTCGCAGAGTTAAAGGCAGCCCTGACATGCATTTCTATTTGGTTTTCACCTGGTGTGCTCACCACACAGAGCTCTTCGGCCCTCATGATTTTCCTGGTATCACTGCCTGCACCCTGTGCATCCTCCTGGCCTCACCTCGCCACCAACGTCCCCCCACCGCCCCCTCTCACTCCCT
>SNQJ01S0003898.1:28809-51642 GCA_010110895.2 Picea sitchensis | reverse complement strand
CATGCAGTGGGAGTTGTGAGCAGGTATATGAACAATCCAGGTAAAGAACATTGGGAGGCAGTAAAGTGGATTCTCAGGTATTTGAGAGGTACTACTACACATGCATTATGTTTTGGAGGTTCAGACACTTTTCTACAGGGATATGTTGATTCAGATATGGCAGGTGATCAAGACAGCAGGAGGAGCACCACAGGGTATGTTTTTACTATAGGTGGAACAACAGTAAGTTGGATTTTGAAACTGCAAAAGGTTGTTGCACTTTCAACAACAAAGGCAGAGTATGTTGCTGCTACAGAGGCTAGTAAAGAAATGATTTGGTTACAAAGGTTTATGGAGGAATTGGGAAATAAGCAGGAGAACAGTCGGTTGTATTGTGACAGTCAGAGTGCCATTCACCTTGCAAAGAACTCAGCCTTCTATTCGAAGACTAAGCATATACAGTCGAGGTACCACTTCATACGATTCACCTTGGAAGATGGACAATTGAAGCTAGAAAACATACACACTAGCCAGAATCCTACAGACATGTTAACAAAGCGAGTAACCAGGGAGAAACTGAGTTCCTGCTTAGTTCCAGTTGGTCTTCAATAATGAAGATGAAAATGAGAAATTTGCCAGGTCCAAGAAGGTTCAGAGTCCAGCATATATAGCAGCGGTGGAGTTGTTGAGATCAATCTCCAAGTGGGAGATTGTTGGTTGTGGAGCCTGGTTATCTTCCTGATTCAAAGGTCCTTGCTTTTAGCCATGTTTATACCCCATGAAGTATTTACACTCCATAAGTATGTACACTCTTCCACGTGGGGGAGTGCAGAGGGGGGGTACCCCCTCTGCGGGGTCCAGGGGGGCTATCCCCCCGGTTGGGGTGTCTGGGGGCAAGCGGGGGTTCGGGGGCGAAGCCCCCGAAGCAAAAATTGCCTTGTAAAAGTATATTATAATTTCATTGTAAATCTGGACTGTTCATTATAAGGTCGCAGATCTAACGGTATAGATTATGTTAGGGTTTTTTTCCCTAGAAGGCAACCCTCTTTTATGAGGGAAATGTATTGCGGCTATGGATGATGGTGAATATTGTATTCTGAGAGAGGAGACTGTGAGAGAAAGAAGAGGAAGTTACGGTGGGTTTTGCTGTAGGTTGTATCTCTTCATTTGTTGGATAATAATAAAAGAAGGACCTCGCAATTTCTCTGGTGGACATAGCCCACACTGGGTGAACCACGTAAATCTGTGTCTCTCTTGTATTGTGTGTCTTCTGTGTTTTGTTTCTGCATTTGTTTTATTTTATTGCTCCGCTATCCTGTTTTTCTAACACTTCGGATATCGGGAGTACGAGAGGACAAGGAATTTGAGCAACAGGATTCGCGAAGTCCCGAAACACGAAATCCCAAAATCGTTTTATGGAGTCGTGCCGGGTCACGGAACAACAACAGGTTTTGGCATACCGGGGTTCGGGATTTCGAAAGTTCCGAGGAGAAGGAATCGGGGCGCTTTGTATTGAAACTCTCAAAGTCATGAAACGTGATGTATTGTTGGAGTGGGTGTGTGAAATCGTGGATAAGTGTTGCTTGTAACAGAATCGCAAAATCGTGAATTTCGAAACCCCGAAAGGCTATGGGTCGTCGATCCAGTTGGATCGTAGTCGTTGGTTCAAGAGGGACATGGACCATTGATCTCTCAGCAGAGATATTTCGGTATTTCGACTACCGGGGATTATAAAGAGTAAGAGAGTCGGGACTCTTGATCCATGAAATCCCGAAAAGATCCAAACCGTCGGATCAGGGAAGGCTTACAGCCGTTGATCTCCCTTTGGAAGGGAACTTCAGAGATTTCAGAGTTTCGGGGATTTGAAAGGGAGAGGAAGAGACATTGCATCGTGATTCCCAGAATCACAAAAAGCCGGTAAGTGCCTTGTCGATTAAGCGTGTGGTCACGGAACAGGGTCACATGGACAAGACCCAAGCGGGGAGCTTGTCACTCGCTAGCCCTTTCGGGGTTTGACATTTCGGCATTTCGGGGTTTGAAGAGTCGAAAGACTTGACTCTCTTGCATCACTGAGTCGCGAAATGCGAAAGGCGCCTCTTGGCTTGGCCTGTGGTCATAACCAACAATCACATGGAGGTGAATAAGGGAAGAGCTAGCCTGGGCTAGGCCCCCATAGGAATTCGGGGATCTCATCCCTTAAGGAAGAGCAAAAAAATTATTATGCCATAGTGGGTATGTGACAGCCTTGGGCTACACGACCCTCAAGTAACCAACGACGCTTATGGGGCAAAGCTTTGGTGGTGATGGGTCAAAGAAACGACCACGCCATGAGTTAACCTGTTGAAGGCAAAGTATGCCCCGGATATTAGTAACCAGGACAAAATCCGCTTCAGAGGCACCAGGGAAGGTTCAGCCATCTGAAACTTATCCTGGCACAACAAAACCTGGATCCAGACACACAACTTTTGGGAAATAAGGAATGGCAGAACCGCCAGATTCTGGGAGGATGCCTAGCAACACGAACCTAGAATGGAACAACTGGGCCGAGAGGAACTCCAACAGGAGATGATGGTGCAAGGAAAAACCCGAGTTTACCATTACTGGAATCAAGAAGCAGATCGCAACAAATGGAGAATCTGGAACACTCTCACCCTACAGACTAGAGACCAGACCGCAACATCAGTTAAAGAAGTGGAGGAGGAATTGGGGAGAAGGAAAATTGCAATCACTGATGGAAATGACCAGCTAAGATGGGGGCACAAAGCAGGTGAGGAATATAATCTTAAAGAAGTACGCCACTACATAACAAACCAGGACCAAGAAGTTGCGACACATCAATGGGACAAGCTCTGGAACAACCCCCAATGGCCAAAAATAAAAAAAATTCTAGTGGCTAATACTACACAATCGAATCCTAACCTGGGAGAACCTAAAGAAGAGATGTTTCACAGGCCCTTCAAGATGTCACTTATGTGAAGAAAAGGAGGAAACAACAAACCATCTCCTGGATGAATGTCCCTACACAACAGAATTATGGGACTGGGCGGAAGGCATTTTCCGTCAGTCTAATAAGATCAGAGGAAGTATTTCCGCAACTAAAAACACCTAGAAGGAAAACTACAACGACAACGAAGAGGTGAATCTTTGTTGGACCCTCACCCCCGACATGATCATTTGGGAAATTTGGAAGGAACAGAACCAACGCATCTTCAGGAACCAAAGTTGGACGGTTGGAAAGATCAAGGAAACAATAATAGCCATGACAAGGGAAACGGTACAGAGCCGCAACCTCCGAATAAGAGGAACACAACTCACTGATCGGGATCTTAGAATTCTAGAGGCTTTCCAAGTGAAAGGAAACACAACCACAATTAGGTGAGACGGGTGCCACAACTAATTTAGGCGAGCGCAACTGGAATCTGCCACCAGAGGGCTCCCTCAAGCTAAATTTCGATGAGGCATCGAAGGGTAACCCAGGACGGACCAATATGGGGGGAGTAATCAAGGACAGTTGAGGAAGAATTATCCGACTGTACACAGGAAGTTTGGGGAACTCAACAAATAACGCTGCGAAATTTGGAGCACTGGAGACAGGCCTGGAGATACTACACACGGAAGGAATGGAAAACGTAATAGTGGAAGGAGACTCCATGCTAGTCATCAACACAGTAAGGAAACTCCAAAACGACACCAAAGTGGGAAAAATACAGAGGCATTGGCGCTTGGCGTACTATCTACAGAAAATTCAAGAGCATTTGCAGACAGGGATCACAGTGGAGTTGCGCTGGGTCCGTCAGTCAACAAACGGACTCGCGGATAGAATTGTTAACGAAGGGGTCAACAAGGAAGGATCAGATTTGGATGCCACATGGATTAACATCCCAAGTGGCCAGTTTCGGACAAACTGTACCCAACTAGCGGCAAAGGACTATGATGGAAGCCGAAGTATGGATGACCGCATCGAGGCTGGTAACACAGAATTAAACAAAGGGCAAGTAGGATCCAGACCGAATCCGATAAGCCACCCTTTAAATACGAGTTACAATGCAGCTCACAATCACACCACAAAAAGGGGTACGATACCAAGGTCCTGTCAATAGAAGGAAGTACAGGGGTTGGACGTAGGAGAGTGGAAAGGGTAAGCCGCAACTGGCAAAGGACGAAGACCAAAGGGATAGCCCGAGAGCAAGTATGGGTACACCTCATCCACGCACAAGTCTCGAGGGAGGAAATGATTGGAGAACAACGTACAAGGCAAAAGATTGGAGCTGGAACGATGACAGAGCTCCCAAACACACACACTCAGAAACAGAGATAAAAGATCGAAAGATACGCCTTTACGGGAGACAAATGATTACCTAAAGAAGATCACTTCCGGGGAAACTCTATAAAAGAAGAAGCATCAGGGATAGCGACATACCAACTAGCAACAATTCCAAATACCAAGAAGGGGAGAAGAGTAGCAACAAAAGAAATCACGACAGAAGCCACGACTTTCAAGCAAAGATGGTAAGAATGAAGAACACCCAGAGTAAGAGGGGGCCCCAGGGGGAGGAACTCCTAACAAGCGCCTGAAAGATCACTAGGATGGAACAGGCAGCCAGAGAGGCAAAAGGCACCTTCCTCGAGCATGTAGATACAAAGGGTAAAGCAGTCATCGACAGATGAGAGCGGGAAGTCAACACCAAGCACCAGGGCAAAGCCTGGGCGAAACTCATCCAAGAAGCAGACGGGCTAAGGGACCCAGGGGCCACACAGCCCAGGAAAACCCTCTACCACAAAACAATGGAGGAAGATTGGCGTACAAAAATGTCGATATGCAAGCCGAGAGCAGAAAAGAATGAGACCAACAGGGTGGCAAACCGAGGCTACAAGAAGGAAATCATAGAAATCCTGAGCCGCCTCAGCGACTTGGAGGCCAGCGCAAGAAGCATAGCAGAGGACCAGAGGAACCAAGGCGAAAAAATAGACCAACTGGTTGGTCAATTCCAACTCTACCTTCGCTATGTCCATCACATGGACATCACTCCAACAGACCGACGCGGAACACCAGCCAGCATCAGAAGGACACACACGGTGGAGCAAAAAAAGGAAAACGAGGTAAGGAAGGAAGGAGATGAAAGCCACCCAATCTGGTTGGACTAGCGCAACATCAACTCAAGTTCTGTTTGTTTATCAGTATAGGAACAACTCAAGTTATATGCTCTCACTTTTATGTATTTCTGATGGTATAGTTTTTTTTCAAACGAACTTATGGAGACTGGGTCGGTTTCCCTGAGTGGCGGCCCAACCATCCCTTCGCTTATGTAGATAATGCAACTTGGGGACCCCTGATCCGGTTTCCTTTTGGCAGATCAGGGACTACCCCTCAGTCCCCTCAGTCTTTTTTTATACAATATTTTACTCAGTAATATAAAATCTCAACTCACTTAAAAAAATAAAATTGTACAAACTTTTTTACAATGATATAAATATATTTTATAATTAGATAAACTAAATCTAAATAAATATATTTTATAAATAGATGAACTAAATGTATGCAGATTTTTTTACAAATAAATGCAATTTTTTTTGATACTATTTTACATTTCACAACTAATACTATTACTATGTGAAATTAAATAAATATATAATTAATAAATAATTATTAGTATTATTCAAAAACCATTTAAAAATATCAATTATGCAATTAATTAAGTTTTATTTTATTATTATTCTAGTGTTTTGTCCAACATCCTTAGGTTTTATTTGGTTATTCTAGTGTTTTGGCCAACAACCACATAAAACCTAAATATCTAAATATTGACATTCAATGAATCTTATATTTTTTCCAAATACAAAATTAATAAAAATTAATAATAAACTATGTGATTAATGTCGTAGTAAAAAAATAAAATATATTAATTGTAAACTATGTAATTAATGTTGTTAGATTACGAGGCATTCAATGAATTTTATATTTTTATTCCAAATATAACATATAAACTACTTGATTAATCGGGTAAGAAATAAAACATTAATAATAAACTATGTAATTAATGTTGTTAGGTTACTAGGCATTATATTTATATATATAAATAAAACACTAATAATAAATTATGTGATTAATGTAATTGGGTTATAAGTACAAAAAACATTTATAGTAAACTATATGATTAAGTTGTTAGGTTCTAAGTCAATATATTATGTGATTGAAGTTTGTTACTCATTATTATGTGATTAATGTAATTGGGTTATAAGTACAAAAAACATTTATAGTAAACTATATGATTAAGTTGTTAGGTTCTAAGTCAATATATTATGTGATTGAAGTTTGTTACTTATGAAGTATAAATATTTAAGTGGAATATAAACATTTAAAAAAAAAAAATTATCAATATTTTTGAAATTTTTTTATGAAAATTAATATACAATAAATTGTTTAAATTATAAATATTAATTAAAATAAATATAAATAAGTCACATTTTGATATTTCTATATATTTATATAATTATAATGCTTATAATTATAATTGATGTGATGTTTTAAATAGTAGGATAGTTAATGATTTTGACATTGTGTATTGTAAAATAATAATCTAATTTATTATAATACACATTTAAAATTTGAAATTATTTTTTATTATATAACATAATTTAAAAATTCTAATAATATATTTTAAAATATTCATTTCATTTTGTAAAATAATAATCGAACTTATTATAATATATGTTTAAAAATTTACATCATTATTAATTAAAAATATGTTGTTGTTTTTTTTTTTTAATTTAGAGTGTGTATTGATTTATGTTCAAAAATATATATGTCTGAAAGTTAGCTACCTACCTGACATTGTTGCTTTGTTGGGAAACCACCTCTGTTAGGTGTCCAAGTTCAAAATAGAGGTAACGGTGTCCATACGGGAAATCACCATTGTCCGAAGTCCAGTACATATAAATAAACTTAGCTACGTGGTCACGCATGGGCCAGATTTATCAAAGGGACAGATGTCATGTGTATGAGGGCAAGAATTCTATTATGCCACGTAGGGCCAAAATATTGATAGTAAGAGAAAAAGAGCATGGGAAGGCATTAGTAACCTGGACCTAGACGCGACCAGGCGTAGACCTGCGTTGCCTGTGCTTTTCCTTTCTCTCGGTCAGCCATGGCTCTTCGAAGGTCTTGAAGAAATGCCATCACAGTATCCACTCGGCGCCACTGGTTGTCTTCCCTAGTCTGAACTTCGCGCATGGCCGTTTTGATGTCCTCCAGATCTTTTTAATGATGCTCAAAGTGGTCATGAGCTCAGCTCGCTCATCGTCCCTGCGGATAAAAGGAGAATGGCAGTGGGAGATCGGAGAGGAGGAAGAGGAGCCCAGGAGAGGGGAAGAAAGTGAAACAACGGGGGAGAGATGAGGGGGGGGGTGGTGGAAAGGAGGGACGTCGTGGTGGAGAGGGGGGAGGTGGCACATAACCAAGCAAATTTCCCAAGAGATCAAACCACTCGACCCTACAGCCGTAGGGGTTCGAGAGGGGGAAGAGGCCAGTAACTGGATCAACGAGTGGTTTAGAAGAAGAGGGGATGACTAAATGGGTGAGAGGAGGGGGAAAACCTTCTTCAGGCAAGTGAACATCCATGGGGACCAACGGAGGGGGAGAAGTCGAATTACAGTGGGGGGAAACAACTCAAGGAGGGCTCGAGGCTTCGCACGACTGAACAGAGGGGGGTGGTTTCCTTCCCCGGGCTTAGTACCAAGCTGCTCCACGCTTTGGTTTGCCCCTGGGTTGTGGCATGAAAGAATGGAGGGTTCGCACCAGAAAGCTCCAGAATGGAGGGTACCCACCAGAGAGCTCCAAAACGCGAATGGAGGAAGCGCACTAGAGATGGAGAGTAGAACAGAGAACAGAATGAGCCCAGGTTAGGTCGCTTTAAGAGAAATGAGCCAACGAAATAGACAAGGGAGTTGATAACATGGTCGGTTGGAGCTGAGGTGTTCGAGAGGTCTCATCGCGCTGTGCCATGAAGACTTGCAGGTTCTGATTCGTGTGAGTTGCATGGTTCGAGTGTGGGAGGAAAGGTGACGGCGGATCATTTGCATGCCAGTGAGGTTGTGAGGGTGGACGTGACGTTAGACTGCCACCTTTTGTCGTGTGGCTTGGCCATGTGGCCCTAAACTGAGTTGTGTCCATCATATCATGTTGGCACCCCATCTGGGGAATTAAAAACATGTTTAAAAATTGACATCATTATCAATTAAAAAGTGAAAATATAACTTTTACTTCTAAGCATTTATGTCATTTTCTCTAACATTTTAATAACTTTGCATCTTAATAATTAAAAGTAAATTCATTGGTTAGGGGTTATTTATGCAATATGACACAATAATAAGCTTAATGAATCTATATGTGTTGGAGATTGCAAATGGTATTATATTATTTTTAATTGTATTGTGATTTGAACCCCTAATAGTTATGGTTTAAACAAATGTTGGCAAAATGCTAGTTTCCTTTATCAATTAAATAAAAGTGCAAATCATAATCTTAAGGCAGGGATTAGCTATTTTGCTATTGTTTTATTTTGTTGGAGAGACATTAATATAACAAGTATTGACATACTTCTCTTTGTGGTATCTCTTATATCACAAGATTTGAAGTGACTATTCCTATAATGCTTTATGATAGACAATTGTTGATTTTATTAGGAAGGCAACGTGGTTGATCTCCAATTTAATATAATTTCACTATTTTTATGCCGAAGGCATTCTTTAGTGTTAGGTTTTCTAAAACCATCTTTGTCTGAAACCACGATCTCTTAAAATCGCCTTATTTCCACCACCTCCTATTCTTTGACTTATTCGATCTGATCAGTATTGTCTCAACTCTTTAATGCATTCGTACCTGGAAAATCGAGGGGAGCATGCGACTTCGTATGAGACCATTTCCAATAACCTCCTGTACTGGATCTTACCCTTCGCTTCTACAAAGAGGGTTCTTTGTCATTCTTTGGTCTGGATCTTTAGGCTTTCTTGCTCCATAGAGCATGACCACGTCTTATGTCGCTTGGATGATTCTTGTACAATAACCGAGGCGGCAGTGGTCACGACGATATATTCATCCTGAGGATATATTCATCCTATGAGGATTTTGTGAAGTTTGTAGAGGGTTAGTAATGGAGCCGAAGCTGGGATTGTTGGAATTTTCTGCATTTTTTGAGGGAATTTAAAAAGAATACCTCGAATATGTTGTTCTTGTGTTGTTGTGGTGGTAGGGAAGTGTAATACATCATGCCCGGGGGTAACCCCATGTTCTGATGCGGAAGTTTCCAGATTGACATCCACATTTTCTGCAGGACCTGTTTGTATATTAACATGGGACGTCGTTGGAAAGTTGTCGGAGGAGATGTCTTCTGGCGAAGAAGATGCATGGGGAAGAATTGATGAAAGGGTTATAAGAGCTTCTTATGTAGCACCCATTGGAGAAGCAGCATTGGTGTTTTTATCAACATTAGCAAGGTTGTAACGTGTATTGGGAATTTGCAAATATGAACGAGGAATTGACAGACAGAGGACTCTTGTACTCAAATCGGTCCGCAACTCCCCAAAACCGTTCAGCGATGAAATCAATCAAATAGAGAATATGAACAGATAAAATAAAGAGACTTCGCACTCCCCAAAACCAAGTATTAGACTTGGTAAAATAGTGCTTAACCTCCAAAACCAAGTATTAGATTCGTTTCTTTCCAATTTCTTGCTACTGGATTCTTGCGAGTTATGTAGGTACTGAGTTTATTTAAATTAACAGTGGATGATCGGGGTTTATAACAAGCTAAAAGTTCTTCAAATATATGTAATCATTTTGTTTTTCTCATTATTGAATCTTGCTCGCTTTCAAAAATTACATTTGTAAACTCATTGGTCCTTCATATTTTAACCAAGACATTTCTGAAAGTAGGAAGCCATTGTGAAAGGCAAATATTATAATTGTGAGCACTCTATTGTAAAGTATCTTTCTCAAGATGAAGAAGGGAATTTTTCCGTATCACCCTTGCTGGAGCTTTATGAGAATGCATCCATCTCAGGCAAGCAATGAAACGATAAGAATTGCATTTATTATTGTTGTTCTTGCGTAATAGCAGCAACCTAGGTCCTGAAAGCATCACAAAAATATGAGATGTGTTGGAGAACTTTATTTATAATCCTATTTTGTGATCAAAATGGTGGAAGGAAGCTACTGGAAACTTATTATTAGGAAAATCACAGAGGCTATAAATTTAGTGGTAAAATATTACATTTGAACATAATATTCTAGCCAGGACTTTAAAATGGTGGAAGGAAACTACCCAAAACTTATTATTAGGAAAATCATGGAGGCTATAAATTTAGTGGCAAAGTGAGATTTTAACTAAGGACCTTTGCCTTGAAAGGTCAATACCTCTACCAACAGGGCATGGGTTACCCTTCAGAGTGAGTTCAACTTCAGTTTTCAGCACAATTACTCTTATGCCAGGATTGGGAATCTCTTTAGCTGGATAGTAAAATTTGTATCTTCACAATGTTAGTCCCTTTCTCAGTTATTACGTATTATAAGAAAGGTTCTATGATTTTATATACAAGGTAAAATTGCACTCACCTGTGGTTCTTAATGCAAAATAAGTATAAGTATTAAAATATGAAAAATGGTTCTTTTTATATTATAAGTATAAGTATTAAGATATGAAAAATGGTTTTTTTATATTATAAGTATTTAAAATTCATTATACAATAAAAAAAAGATGAATCTTTCATTTTTGTTAACTAAAAAATTAAATGACAAAGTGTTTTTTTTTATATTATAAGTATTTAAAATTCATTAAACAATAACATTGTGATGTAGGAATTTAAACCTTTTTAAGGAATCTATTATTAGATTTGATTGGTTATGAATTTGATGACATCACTTGGAACAAATTTATAAGTGGGTCTTACTTCACACAAAAGAAGTTGATTCATGGATAGAAAAGCATGATTGATCTAAAAGGTCTTTTTTTTCTTCATAGTTTATCAAAACTCAATTGTAACCATTTTCAATATGTATAATTATTAAAAGGGAATGCATAAAAGCGAGATAAAAAATGTTAATATCCAAGCCAACAAGATGAATCTTTAATTAGTTGGCTAAAAATACAGATGACTGTGTATTTTTTATATTATAAGTATGTAAAATTTATCAAACAATAACATTGTGATGTAGTAATTTAAACATTTTCTATGTTCGATTTTATATTATGTTCTAATTACATTTAAAAATCTATGGGGGAAGGAAACATAAATTTGTCAGATACACTTAAATGATTTGTGCATGGTCCGAGAAAATTTGCAAGCAAGTACAAATCTACCTAATCAATGGTTGTAGATTCCATACCAAAATCTTACAGAATGAGAGAGCCACCCAAAATAGTGACATGTGTATTGAAGCTCAAACTTTGATGCATTCAATTTCCAAATATGCAAACCCTATACTTCATACAACAACATTTAATGGAGTGATCAAAGAAATAATTATATTTGACTTCTTTTTTTAGTACACCTTATTCAAATGTGATAGGTCAATGTACACAATAAGAGATCGTTTGAAAATAATTATTTGGATTTTTTTATTTATTAAGAAATAAAAAATATAATAGGATTAAAAAATAAATAATGCAATGGGATTTGTATAATATAAAAAAATTAAAACTCACTACATAGAGGAGACAAACATCGTTATAACATGGAAGACATAAATATGGTTACTTTGACATGGACTTCAATTAATAGGTTGCTTTCTTCCTATGATTTGCTATGTGATGTATTCTCTTCTTTGTGTTGTTGTACTAAGAACTATTATGGTTGTAATTGATCCATAATCGAAACTGGTTAAGTAAAGCATGTGTGATGTGATATATTCTCTTTTTTGTCTTGGTGTAATACAAATTATTAATTGATCCATAATCAATAAGTAAGTATCGAAACTAGGTAAGTAAGTGAAGCATGTAGTATCTTTATTTTTATTTAGGTTGGGTATTTTTATTATCCATGGGGCGTGGACAAAATTAATAGTTGATTTTGATCCATGCTTGTTGGATTCTTTATTTCGATTTCATATTTATGTTATTCAACGGGAATGGATTGTAGATTTAGGACATTCAACATATATGGAGTATTTTTTGTCAATGGACAATTTAGACAAATGATGCAGGTGTTCTAATCAAGTGATTGATTATGATTCCAAGTCACTTTTTTATTTGTTTCTTATTCTCTGACCATTAATGATCAGTGCAATGAGTTTGATTAATTTCAGTAGCTTCTTGAAGTACCTTTTAAGGTATGATGATGCATAAACAATTTTTTCTCTTACCTGCAGGGGATCCTTCTTTACAAGTCAATTTTGGTTATAGAATTTTGGGTTCTAGGTTTACTGTTAAAGATTGAAATTCATTTAATTCATTTTCCTTTTAAGAGTCTCCTTCCTTTACAACTACCCACAAGTGGTTCCTATTATTTTATTTTTTAATTGACGAAGCTCAAGGCTCAAGCGTAACTCCATGTTAATTATACACCCATGTTCTCACCAGTAGGTCTAAACTCAACACCAATTCCTTCCGAAGTTTTAATCATCACATGTTATTTGCTTGCTATTTTACTGTTAAAGATTGAAATTCATTTTCCTTCTCAGAGTCTCCTTGCTTTACAACCACGCACAAGTGGTTCCTATTATTTTTTTGTTTTGAGTCGACGAAGCTTTGAGCTCAAGCGTAACTCCATGTTAATTATGCACCCATGTTCTCACCAGTAGGTCCAAAGTCAACACCAAACCCTTTCGAAGTTTTAATCATCACAGGCTATTTGCTTGCTATTTTTCTCATATGGCACTCCTGGTTTTTGAAGTTGTGATTGTCGCAAGCTATGTACTTGTTGTTTTTCTCATATGGCACTCTCGGTAACCCGAGACACTCTCCAAATCACCCTTCTCAATAGGATACAATAAAGTCACTTGGAATAGGGTTGGGGAGTAAATGGCAAAATGCCATTAATATGCTTTTGCTTGCCCTGAGACTTTGTTACCATAAATAGTATAACAAGTTCTTCTTTCGTTGATAAATGATCAGTAACTGAAATGAGATAGAAGTGCCATTTCTTGAGAATTTCTCATGATGATATCTTAAAGACATTAGCCACAATTGAATAAAAAAGAAAAGAAAAAAAAACACTTAAACATTTCTATGTGAATGTAATTTGATTTGTAACTTGAGAAATTACATTTTGTGGATTACTTTTGAGTTTTAAATTGTTTTGGATTAACTAAACTAGCTATTATATTCATAATATCCATACTGTGAGCGGGGTGGACCGTTTCTTATCTTGAAACTCTCAGGCCCCCATATCTTGTTCCATTGCCATTTCCTGTTTTTCGTTTTTGGTGACATAGAACATATCCATGAAGAGAGGGAAGGCCCTATTGTATAAGAACTATCCCCTAATTTTGTGACTGTGGAAATGCTAAAGCCATATTATGGTTGATTTCCTTAAGAAGTATACAAAAATGAAAGCACAATGCATGGATCGATTTGCACATATGTGTAGATATCAAATTTGTGGGTGTAGGTGTTGGGTAAATAGGACATGGTGTGTGGTGTGTTTTGGATTTTTGAGTTATGCATGGATCGATTTTCACATATGTGTAGATATCAAATTATTGGGTGTAGGTGTTGGGTAAATAGGACCCATTGTGTGTTGTATTTCCTATTTTTGAGTTAACATCCTTCAAGGGTATTCTATGGTAAACATTTACACAAAGTGATTTTCATAGATTGAAAAACAATGCCTAAATTATCCTACAAGTAGTCACAAACTACAAGAAAAGAGTTGTTAGATATCATGTCATCTACCCTTTCACCTCCCTTAGATAGTGCGGTACTAATTCAATCAAAATCTCTTTTGAATAATCTATAGAACATCACTCGCAAGCTCAACAATGACATCGCAACACCATTTGAGTAACAAAACAAGGAACATCGCATAACAACAACATGGATCCTCATATATAAAACCATGCATGAGAATAACAACAACTGTATCCCTGTCATGCTCCCATGGTAACTACAACCAACACGATTTCTACTGGATCAACACTCTAAGAATCAAATAGCCTTGTAGCATAGTCTGGAAACATGACCATAACTATTACATATCAATCAAGAGAGAAATCATACAGTAGCTTGATGGAAGCAACATAAATGAATCCCCCCAGAAGCAACATCTCCAAGGCAAGAAATATAATATAAACCAATGGGTGCATGAAGTTATGCATGTTGGGAGATACCTCAAAGTATATCTTATTTGGACACATTGGACGATTCTCAAATTGACATCTAACAAATAATGCTTTCCCCCTTGACCCCCTTTCCCTCTCTTGAATCATTGAAGCTGAGGACAGAGACAACAATGTAAAAATCATCCACCTCTACCTGAAAACCTTCACATCATTGGTGTAGATGCTACATATGCAACCAAAGCTGATAAGTTTGACTGCCACATATCGGTGACTACACAAAACCTTAATATTACTAATTAAGTAGGAGAAGTTTATAATCGAAATGAATTCAAACATCGTCGAACTAATTTTTCCCTCGCAACGCCCAACACTAATTTTGTAACTTATTTTTGTGCTTCTTGGGTGCGAGAAACACAATTCATTTGAAGTGCCTTTATCTGTCTATGTGTTGCATGCACAATTTTTTTAAAGTGATAGAAACCCAATTGTTTGTGGGCGTGTTTATATGCCGGTGCACTAAGTTTGTAAGTTATTTTTTGTTTCCTGGGTTTTGGAAACACAATTGCTTTGAAGTGCCTTTATATGTCTGTGTGTTGCACACACAATTGTCTTAAAGTGCTAGAAACCCAATTGTTTGAGGACATGTTTATCTGCCAGTGCATACTGCATATTCAACTTTTCCATTCATGGTGTACACCCTTGTATATTTAGTATATTGTATTTATTAATAAATAACCAAATCTAGATCGAGCCATTAATGAAGAGTCACGTTTGAAAACGAAGAAAATGCAATTACTTCGACATTCCCATTCGCTCGCTTAGGGGGTATGCTAGTTATATTATATATGGATTTTCAATTTCTAAGCTTATATTTTTCCAAATAATACGAAAAAAAATTGATGGCCCAAAAATGTCTTACATTTGGCACATGGAAGAGTGCAACAATATCAAAAGGTTTTGAATCCACTAGCAAGTAAACCATTACAAATGTAGTATATAAAAAACTACAATGCTCTGAAATCAAAATAGTTGGTGACAATTGTTGAAACATAAGAGGTGGAAATATCACAATGGTATAGACCATTACAACTCCCAAATAATCTAGTTTGTTACCATTATAGTTCCAATCCTACAAGGTCCCTCAATTGTGATTCTAATACATCATTCATCTTACTTCCCATATCATAAATTTTCATCGCTTGCAAATAAAACCTCATTTATCAAAGCCTAATGTTTGGTTTGCCTCACTAAAACCTTGATGTGTCCAAATGTATAATCCATCTATAGGATAATTAGAATAATCAACTAGCTTGATGTCTTCAACCATCCTAAACTAGGATTTTTGTAGCTCTCCCTCTCCCTCTCCCCCTCCCCCCCACACACAACGATGTTTGTCTTATGATTTTTTCCTCATAATACGATTGTTATATAATATACTATTAGTATATATTATTTTGGGAAGTTCAATACCAAACTCTAATTATTTGGCAAAACATTGGGTGGGAAGGAGAAGTTAAAACTTAAAATTTTAGGGACCCGAGTTGAAAAGGGATTGCTTAAAATTCAAGGGTGTCTTCTATTGTTTCGGATTGCCAAATGCACAAAGATATATAGAACAAAGTGTATATAATATGCCAATGGAAAGCTTGAGCAAAGTTATACTTGTGCAACAAGGCTACTAGGTAGCATATACCTGCCGAATATAATAATGGAAGTTTAAGGAGATAGGGAGAGAAGGAGTAGGCATGAAATGACAAGATGGCAGAAATATTTATTACAATAACATTGGGGGAAGTGAAGGCAACAATAAGACTTCAAAGTTTTTGGCCAATAAGATATCAGAAAAATGAGATTTAAAATTTAAAATTAATCATTATTTTTTTAAACTTTAGATAAAGGGGTGTATATTTTATGGTCAACCATGAACTAATTGAAAGTCAAACCTAACTCAACACTATATACCATGCCTATCGGCATGTATAATATACCATGCCTATCGGCAGGTATAATAAAAGGAAACACAATTCTAGGTAATTTTTATAAATTTCTTTACTTGTTAATGGCTTTGTATGTTTTGGTAAATACAAATATTTTTCAAGTAAAATTCATAATATTACATCTTCAAACACCAATAAGTTTGCATTTCTATTTCTTTTCGATTCCTTTAGGTGCATAATGGATTGAGAGCTGAGATAGATCTATACAGGCTAAATTTGACACTTCAGGTTGTATGTGAACGATTTCTTATTTTATTGGAAATTCATTAATATGGCAAGTATTGACATACTTCTCCTTATGGTGTCTTCCCATATCATAAGTTTGAAAGAGGTATCCCTAGAGTGCTTTATGGTTGGTTGTCATTAATTTTATTAGGGGGGGAGTACACTTGATCTCTAATTTAATATAATTTTTCTATTTTTATATTATAAACTTTGTTTTTAAACAATCTAGAAATTTCAAAGCTTATATTTTTCCAAATAATATGAAATTTTTTTAATGACATAAAATATCTTACATTTTCCACATAAATACTGCAACAACATTAACAAGTTTTGAATCCACTAGTAGGTAAAAAAATACAAATATAGTATCTAAAAAACTATAGGGCATGGGCATGGTTTCGAACATTCACCGATCAAAACTTGTAGCGCCCGTCACAAGGAGGGCTCTTCATGTACTCTACCTGTTGTTTCTTCACATTCTCTTACCCACATTGGGGTGCTTAGAGGCATGAAATCCCTAGCAAGAGAAACGCCATGATCTTGCTCTCCCTCAACCTCAGAGGGGTGTGGGGTCCCCTAAAAGCAACCTCCTTTAGAAGACTTTTATCACACTCTTCTCCAGATATCATTTTCCTACAGGAAACACTGGTTGACAACAAAAAGGCTAGGTCCTTTTTAAATTTGTTTCACACTAATTGACACACCTGCACAATAAGCTCACTTAGTACCTCTGGGGGCTTGGTTGTGGCTTGGGATCCTGCCAAATATGATTTATCCTCCTACCTTTGCTGCGGAGGCATATTGCTTTCCAATATTTGTCATTTTAACAACAAAATGATAAATTTACTCAATGTTTACAGTCCTTATTCTGACAGACATAATTTATGGGAAAAGGTAGAAGATCAGGGTCTTCTTGACTTGGAAAATTTGATAATAGGGAACGATCAAAATCTCACTATCTTTGTAGGAGAATTCTGGGGGGGGCTCTACTACACAAGACACTCTTGCAGATTTCTTTACTACCATGTTCTCAGCTCACAACTTGGTGGACTATGCCCCAGATCTCTTAGCTCCCACTTGGTGCAATGGGTGGATGAGATATGATGCTATGTCCAAGAGGATCGATCGTTTCCTTATTTATGAACGCTTAATCTCTACGGAGGATAGGATTCGTTCCTGGGTGGTTTATCCTTTTTTATCAGATCATGCTTCGATTATCTTACAGTTGGACTCAACTATTCATAAGATTGCTTACTCTTTCAAACTCAATTCGAGCTGGCTTCTAGAAGCTGACTTCAACTCCATTGTCACTACAATGTGGAAGGACCCTCTCTATCTATCCAAGCCTTGTATTCAACATCGATTTATTTGGAAGCTTAAGAGCCTCAAAGCCCATATAAAAGCTTGGGCATCCAACCATAAGAGACACAATGCACAAAGGCTTCTAGATCTTGAAAAATAGATATTGTTTCTTCTTTCAGCAGATGCAATTGCGGGTGTCATTGGTGACTGTAGCCTAGTTTTAAAAAGATTGGAAACTAAAAGGAATCAACTTCTTCTCAAAGAAGAAGCCACTTGGAGACGACGCTGCAGATCTGCCTAGATCAAGAGTGGTGACCTTAACACCAAATATTTTCATAACATTGCTAGCTCATGCAGGAGCAGAAATCACATTTGGAAGATTGTTGATGCAGATGACACTTGTCATAGTGGACAACATGCACTAAAATCAACAACTGTTAGACATTTTCAACCATTTTTTGAGGAGAAATCCACAGAAAATTTATAAACTTCGGTCACTGTGGCTAGTCTCTTTCCCCATTCTGTTTCTGAGGATGATTCACATACTCTTGACAGTCCTTGCACTATTCAAGAGATCAGGGCTTCCTTAAAATCCTTCTCCAAGGATAAAAGTTCAGGCCCTGACGACTGGACGATAGAATTTTATCTGCACTTCTCTGACTTGGTTGGTCTGGATATTCCGGAGCTTGTGGAGGACTCTAGACTTAGTGGGAAGGTGGCTGGAGATTTGAACTCGACCTTCCTTACTCTCATTCCTAAAACAACCAATCCTACTACCTTTTTCGACTACATGCCCATAACTCTCTGCAACCTCTGCTATAAACTCATCTCAAAAATCATTGCGACCAGGCTAGAGCCCATTCTCTCTCAGACCCTTTTGAAAGAACAACTGGGGTTTTTAAAAGGTCGCCAGATCCTAGATGCCATTGGCACTACCAAGGAGTGCTTACACAGTATCAAATCAAAAAATTCAAAAGCACTCATCCTCAAACTGGACCTCCAGAAAGCTTTTGATTGCATCGACTGAGACTTCCTCATATTGATCCTGACTAAGACGGGCTTTAGCCATTCATTTATTAAATGGAACATGAGTTGTGTAGTTAGTGCAAACCTTTCCATATTGATTAATGGAGAATCCTTCTCTTTTTTTCGCATTGGCAGAGGACTGCGGCAGGGTTGCCCCCTCTCACCCCTGCTTTTCATTCCGGCTATCGAAGCCTTGAGTTTTCTCCTCAAATCTGGCCAAGCTTATGGAAAGATCACTGGTATTAAGGTGTCTAGGACGATCAATATTCTTCATCTCCTCTTTATCGTTGATGTTATCATAATGACAAATAATTCGTTTCAGGAATGGAAAGAGATAAAAGAGATTTTAAAAATCTTCTGCAGCTCCACAGGATTGGTGATCAATTAGGAAAAATCGACCTTCCACTTCGCAAATCTGCAACATCAAACTTTAAATCAGCTCAAAGGTATCTTTCCCCACACCTTTACTCATCTTTCATCCGGTCTTAAGTATATGGGTTACTTCTTAAAAGTAGACTCTTACAAGTTGGCGGATAAGAATTGGCTCATTGCAAAAGTTGAGAAAAAGAAAGGTCACTGGTGCATGAGATGGCTCTCTCTTTGAGGCCGATTTACACTCATCAAAGTTGTCTTGGAAGGACAACTAGTATATTGGATGGCTCTAGTCGCCGTCCTTGCCACAGTTCTCACAAAACTCCGCCAATTGACATACAAATTCCTCTGGTCGGGTTGCTCAGACCACTCCCGACAACACCTCTGCAATTGGGAAGTTTTGGCAAAACCCAAACTAAAAGGCGATTGGAGGATTCATAATTTAATTCTCTCCAACCAAGTAATTGCAACCACCTCCCTCTAGCGTGTGCTGACTATTCCTAGCATTTGACAATCTATTATCAAGGATAAGTACCTTTCACAACACATAGTCTCTAGTTGGCTTCTATCTGATTCAGTTATCACCAGGGTGTCTTCTATAATTTGGAGAAATTTAAATAAATCTAAACATTGGATACCCGCTGACTATGTTGGCAGCTAGGATCTTGTCATTCTATTGTTCTTAGGTGCGACCGCATCCTTGGTATGGGCGATACCACCATTCTGCCTCCACAGTTGATAGCGCTCCTGCACATTAAAAACGTTCGGTATCTTTTCCAAGCCAAAGACCGATCCTATCCGCACAACTCGCCTGATAAGTGGCTAACCAAGGATGCTGTGGGCCTCAACACAGAGCATGGAATTCTTTGGAATGCTCTCTGCTCGAACTTAGCTCTATTGAGTATAATTTTAAATGATTTTGAAGGCCAGCTCAAGTGGTGGGGGGAGATCACACTGGAAAACTCACAGTTCAGAATGTTTATAGAGCCATTTCAAATTTACTCTGGCACAATAATATAAGAGCCTGGAGAAACACCTCTGGACCTTGCATCTTCCTACCAAAATAAAATTATTCACTTGGCTCATGATTGCATACAAATTGTATACATGGGATATCCTACAAAGGAAGGGCTACATTGGGCCAAACATTTTCCAACTTTGCCTTATTGATGCAGAAACAACGAACCACCTTTTCATCAAGTCCCCCTTCACCAGACA
This sequence comes from Picea sitchensis, assembly GCA_010110895.2. Taxonomy (NCBI): domain Eukaryota; kingdom Viridiplantae; phylum Streptophyta; class Pinopsida; order Pinales; family Pinaceae; genus Picea; species Picea sitchensis. Next base: position 31,251 of record SNQJ01S0003898.1, on the reverse strand, counting down.
AGTTTGGGCCAAAATTGCATCCATGCTAAAATTTAAAACAACTTGGGATGGGCCTACTCTTGTGGATTGTTTTGAATATTGGACCCACAGGGAACACAATTTAAAGCAACTACCATCCCTGGTTTGATGGTCTATTTGGCTGGACAAAAACTTAAAAATATTTGAAAATGGGACTCCATCCATTAACTTTGCAACTTACAAAACGCTTGGTTTACTTAAAAACTAGATTAATACCCACTCTAGAAACCAAACTCTACAGATTACAAAGAGGATACTTGAACTAGAGGACACACCTACATGCTGGTTTGATGGAGCAACACTATCAAAAGACACTCAGAGCGGTGCTGGAGGATTGATAAAAATCACAAATAATTGATCCTACAGATGGACCTTTAACTATGGTCTGGGCACCAACACCAGGGCATAATTATTGGGCGCCTGGGCCACACTCTACTTGGCCTCTAGACTTCACATCAAAGCTCTTCAGAAACTTGGGGATTCCAGAATAATCATTGAGTGGTTGAACAACAGGGGCGATCTACAAGCCATCTCCCTTTTGGCTTGGAAGGATAGAATCATACTTCTCCTACCCACTTTAAAAAATCTTAGCTTCAATCACATCTTTCGTGAACACAACAAATCAACAGATCAACTATCCAAGATAGCTCTTCAAAAAAAAGTGGGCATTATAACATACAACCACTGGTTAGATGGCCATGAGAGCCCTCCCCATTTTCTAACTCTTTTTTAAGAACCACTCCCTTTCATCTTAGCGGTATTTTTGGATCTGAATTTTAAAGATTTCTCCTAGCCAATGTATCATCACTGAAGATTCTACCGTCTGCTAGTATTTACTGGGGTTATATCCCTCTCTTATACTTGTATCCTTTTTAGACTCTTAGCAACCCTCTTGCTCTTATTATGAACTTTCCCCCTCTGTTGGTCGAGAGACCACTAAAGGCGAAAGCTTCATTTGACAACTATCACTCTCAGCTGAGCATTGTAATTTCTCTGTATTGAGAACACATTATATAACCAATATAATCGAGAAATTTTTCCGTTGGAAAAAAAAAACTACTTAAAGTAAAAACTGTTGGAAAGAATTGTTAAAACACCAAAGATGAAAACATCATAATGACATTGACCATTACAACTTCAAAATAACCTTGTTTGTTATCAACAACTATGATCCTACAAGGTCCCTCATGATCCCCGAGTTGTGATTTTAATACATTAATCACTGTACTTCCCATATCATAAATTTCTATTCTTTACAAATAAAACCTCATTTATGATTAATTAGATAAATAACAACCTATATCCAACCCAACTACAAATTTCTATTGTTTAAAAATAAAACCTCATTTATGATTAATTAGATAAATAACAACCTATATCCAACCCAACTATAAATTTCTATTGATGATGATGACGATTATTAACGTCCACTAAGATTGAATTGGTCTATCATACCTTAAGAGGGTAAGTGATTACTTGTGATTCTTTAGAATTTTGTTTCTGTGCTAGAAAAACAATAAGAGAAGCTTTCCAAGATCACCATACTTTTGTTGAGTTAAGATGTTAGGAAGGTTGGTAGTGTGATAAATATTTTGAAAATGAGATCTAATATGGGTATAGGCCGGACAATCTAAGAGAAAGTGCTTTTCATCTTCAACCTTCTTAGTGTCACAAAGGTGACACACTCTTTCATCCCATGGCGTTTTAGGAAAATAACAACCTATAACCAACCCAACTACAAATTTCTATTGTTTACAAATAAAACCTCATTTATGATTAATTAGACAAATAACAACCTATATCTAACCCAACTTTAAATTTCTATTAATGATGATGATGATTATTAACGTCCACTAAGATCGAATTGGTCTATCAGACCTTAAGAGGGTAAGTGATTACTCGTGATTCTTTAAAATTTTGTTTCTGTGCTCGAAAAACATTAAGAGAAGCTTTCCAAGATCACCATACTTTTATTGAGATAAGATGTTAGGAAGCTTGGTAGTGTGATAAATATTTTGAAAATGAGATCTAATATGGGTATAGGCTCGACAATCTAAGAGAAAGTGCTTTTCATCTTCAACCTTCTTAGTGTCACAAAGGTGACACACTCTTTCATCCCATGGAGTTTTATAATTAATTAGATAAATAAAACTAGATCACACCTTTATTACATCTTAACTTTTAATTTATTGATACTTGAAAGAGAAATCTGTTGGACACACCTACCACACTTAGAGGGGGGGTGAATGAGTGTGGGGCTCTTTTTCCCAAAACTTCCCTCTTGCACAAAAATTCATCAATTAGCATTCAACATTTATTCATTACCCATTGTTGTCATTTATAACCAGTTATATGTGAGCACATATCAACAACATATATCAACAATATATCATCAACAAGTCATCACCATAATGAACACAAAGA
>SNQJ01S0003898.1:0-25906 GCA_010110895.2 Picea sitchensis | reverse complement strand
ATCATTTAAATAATGATTTCTTCTTTTCAATCACTTTGACTTCTTTGACCTTTTGGGGCTTCAAGCCATCATATAGGGGTCCTTCAACTTCGTAGAGCCATAACTCTCAAACCGTGAGGAGTTATGTGGCATTCCACATACCACCAGAAATGGCATGTCAAACACTATCCATCTAGGATAGTTTCACTAAGAACTTCATTGATCTTCATCTCATTAATCCACATGAAAGCATGGGTCCTCCAACCATTCTTCTAGGATAACTCAATCCGTAAAGCATCTTCCCGTGAGAACTTTCACCATAAAGGGACCACTTTGGAGTTCATCCATTTGTGCACCTTATCAACCATGATAATACAATAATGATTCATCTATGCATCAATTCACCACTACATCATATATATCAACTATGCATCATGTATCAATGACAACTCATTGATCCATCTTCATCAATGCATCATATCAATGATCCATATTTATCAATTGGTTTCCAGTTGGACATCTATCACTCTCATCAAGGGAAGCATATCAATGCTCCATCTTTATCAATTGGTTTCCACTTGAACATCTATCATTCTCATTAAGGCATATTCATTTTTCATCAATCATCAATCAATCAATTACCTGACATCAATCAAACCAAACCATTTACATCAATGACATATGATCCAACAATCTCCCAAATAATCAAACCATTGGCATCAATGACAATATGATCCAACAATCTCCCCCTTTGGCATTGATGGTAATACCAACATTAATGTCAACTCCAATTACCAATTATTGATTTCAACATGTAGACAAGGCATGCTCTTCATCAATAGTCAATGTGACTTTCTCTCCACATCAATCTCTCCCATCAATAGACAGCAATCACATCAATGTGATTATCTCTCCCCCTTTTACATCAATGGCAAAGGGTCATTCTCCTCTTGGGGATCCTAGAGCATGGTATTCAATATTGGACAGGTATCTACAACAACAAGTATTTAGGAAAGGTAATGCAGACAACAATCTCTACATAAAAGTGGATCGAGACAATATATTGATAATTGAATTTTATGTAGATGATATTATCTTTGGAAGCGATGATGATAGGATGAGTCAAAAGTTTTCCAAAGACATGCATAATGAGATTGAAATGTCTTTTTTTATTGAGTTGACTTTATTTTTGGGATTACAGATATGTCAATGTGATAAAGGTATTTTCATCTCCCAAACCAAGTATATCATATAAATGATAAAGAAGTTTGGAATGGAATACTATAAACCCGTAAGTACTCCTATGCAGACCAGTTGCAAGTTGAGAAAGGAATATGAATCTAAGGATGGATATCAAAGACTCTACAAATCAATGATTGGAATCTTACTCTATGTGACAACGTCAAGACCAGATGTGATTCAAGAAGTTGGATAGGTTGTGAGATTTCAAGAAGAACCAATTGAAACACATGTCATGGAAGTAAAACGAATACTCATATATCTGAAGGCAACACAAGATTACTCACATATCTCAGGGAAACACAATATTTTGGATTATTGCATCCAAAAGGGAATGATATATCTTTGGTATCCTACATATATGCAGATTGAGAAGGTAGAATTGATGATAACATAAGTACAAGTGGAGTAAATTTCTACTTGGGTGAGTATTTGGTATCATGGTTGAGAAAGAAACAATCATTAATATATGTTTCCATAACATAAGAAAAATATATTGCAGCGGTAGCATCTTGCACTCAAGTTCTTTGGATGAAGCAAACTTTGCAGGATATACAAGTGGAATAAGATGATCCTATTCCGATACTCTGTGATAACACTAGTGCAATCAGTATCTCCAAGAATCCAGTAATTCATTCCAATATGAAACATATTTTGATCAAGTTTTAGCTTCTAAGTGAACATGTTATAGATAAGAACATCAAGCTATAGTACATTGGGAAAAAGAAAAAATTGCAGATATCTTAACCAAACCACTTCCAAGGGAGTGATTTGAGTATCTTCAACAGAAACATGGAGTATTTTTTCCCCCACAATGATCCACACAATAACAGGTATAGTAAGATAGGGGGAGGGAAGCAAAAGACTTGAATAATACAAGTAAATCATATTTTGAATGCTTTTCATATACATCAGATTTTTACACAAGGAATCACCATGAAGAGAAATAAAATGATTGTATATAGGGGGAGCAATCCTAAGGATAATTACCCTTTTCCATCGATTTCAAAGGGGGAGAGAAATAACAAATGCATGGAAATGAAGAGAAATAATATATGCATTGAGATAGGGGGAGTGACGGTCATAGGGGGGGCATGAGTGTTACCATTCAATCAGTGTTTCCATCAATTCTAAAGGGGGAGATTGTTGAAATATTGGTTTTCATTGATGTCAAACCTTGATGGCATGGCTAAAAAATCATGCTCCACCTATGACCATCACTCCCCCTATCTCTATGAATCTTTTCTTTCTCTCCCCCTTTGACATCAATGGAAAAAGGTAATTCACCACGTGGTTCCTCACGATTGAGGAGTTATGGACTTCTAAATTTAGATGCCCCAAGAAATGGTTAATAATCCCTTATTTAGTTACAAGTCAATTAATGAAAGGGGATAGTGGTTGTAACAAAAAATTCTAGAAGCCCCTAAGATTTAGGAGAGAGGTTACTTGGAAAAAGTATAAATACACCTCAAGGAGTCTCTCATAAGTAAATTCACTCGCTTATTCTATTGAATATATTCTGGTGAACTAGTGATCTATTATAAAATTTTGTGAAGAAAAAATATGAGGTAGTGACAAGTGAGAAGTCTGGGAGTTTTGAGGTTGCAGTGGAGAGAGAAATTTTCCGAAGGAACCCTAGTTTGGTTGACCCCCGCGAGTCAGACTACTAGTTTCCTACGATGCATCCTTGCGAGTTTCACAATACCTATCATACAAGGCCCTATGTGACATCATGTCTTAGTCCCATGAGGACAAGACATATTTGTGGGAGATGCTTGTACCGTGTCCCTGAGGTCAGAGGAAAATCTTACGGGTCAACACTATTGTATATCAGGTCAGCTACAAAGGTATAGGTATGCTTATGTTCCTGTTGTGATGATTATACTTGGTTGTTGCTTGGTACATGCTTGAGGTATTTTTGGCTTTGCACATGATTGGGGTACATCTTGGCTACATGGTTGAGTGAGGTATACTCTCATATTTGGTTATGACATGACTATTATGGTTAATCATTAGAGACATATCTTTGAGATGTGGATGTATGGTTGAGGCATATACACTTGATTTATGGTGGCATATGCATGAGGCGCTTTCTTTGATTCTTTGAGGCACTTAATTAATGATATGGTTCATATATATGCTATGGTATATGGTATAGGTTCTATACATGGTTGATTATCTAGTACATGGTATATGATTTGATACTTGATTAGCTACTCATCATTTATTTATGGTATATACATTTGTCATATCTTATGGCACATGATTGATGAATTTTATAATACATATGTCGGTACAAAGTTGATGGATGATATGTACAAGTTTTGGTATAGCTCATGTTGATGATCATTTACAGGTTGATGGTACAGTGGTAATGATAGGTTGGATACAATGAAAAGTTAATGTCAGAGGTTATAGGTTGATGTGATAGAGAAAGAGACAGTGGCAGTGATTGTGGTAGTGATAGTTTTGTCTACACTTATATTTTAGGGCGACAGGATGGGGCAAGGAAAGGGAGTTGTAGCCTCCTTTCGGTTGGTGCCATAGAACACCCGAAGTTGAAGATTTCTTAAGGTTGAAGAATAAGAATTAGGGGGTCATAGCCTCCTTTTGGTTGGAGCCTATAAATAGGGGTTCATATCCTCCTTCTAGTTGTAGCTGGAGAATTGGGAAGTTAGTGCTTCCAATGTATGCATTCTTTTGATATATAAGAAAAGCATTGTGTGGTTTTCTCCTATTTGGGTTTCCATGTAAATTCTATTGTATTGTGTTTCTATGGATGTCTATTATGTTATGTTGATTTATATTTCTCATGATATATTCATGATATATTGTTGATGATGTTAATGATTACATATTGTGGTTAAAAGTGATAATAAATTGCTCATATTGATTCACACCCCCCTCTCAGTATTCCAACAAAATATATTTGAGAAACTACAGTATAGTCTTTAAGATAAATTTTAATATAACTTTCAGGGAAAATTTTGATGGAGTGTGTTGTAGAGACTGTCAAGGGAGGTTTTGGGGAACTTGGAAGAGGTTCTTCAGGAGGTGAAAGAAGAGATGGGTTTGAAGTCTTAGAAGGGTTTATATGAGTTTTTATTATGGACTCCTTTTTATCAATACAATATTTTCCTTTTAATTTAGGAAGAGTGGGCGATGAAGGTTTAGATGATTTTATGGTAGGAGGAGTTGTGGGTGTATGTTTAGGATTTTTATTTGACAATAGTTTTTCAGGATTAGCTATTGGCATTGTTTTCTTAGGATCTAGGTGAGACTGGGTGTTTTCCGTTCCTGATGATAGGACTAAAAGTGATGAGTCACCACGTGAAGGATTTTTATCCTTCCTATCTCTTTATTCATGAACAATAAGTAGGTTTTATTGTCATCTTTCCCAAGGAAAAAAAATATTATTTAATTTGGTCCCCAATAATAGTGCCAAAAAAATGTTCTAACCCTTGAGATGTTTCTGGATGGGTAACAATGCCAAGGAATCCATAAGATTAATTGATTTTTTTTTAATAGATTCATCCTAAAACATAGTGTTTTGTTACTAATTTAGGCTTGTATCTTTAGTATTTAAATATTTAAAGATATAGGATTAGAAGGAAAATGATTTTGTGTTCTAGAAAATTAAGACTTTAGAAGACAAAATAAGAATGTAGAGAAAACAAATTGAAAATTAAAGTAATGTACCTTCTGATAAATATTACTTAACTTTCAGGAAGAAGAAGAGATATTTATTTATGTATATTTAAACCATAATATAGTTTGAACACAAATAATACTTCTTTTTAATTCAAAACAAAATAATGAAATATAAGCACGAGTCTTCTTTTATACTCACAATATATTTGAAGAAATATAAAACTTTTAATGATACCTTTTCATTGTTATAATGGTAGTTGTTGTACTAAGTCATCATAGTCGTAGTGGTGGATACATCTAAGAAGAAATTAAGATCATGGAAATAACAAAGAGAGAGAGAGAGAGATCACATAATATGAAACATAAAAGTTTCAGTCTTCGAAAACTTGTAGAGATTTTTTATTAAAACTTAATCTCGTGTCAAAAATATCTTTTACATTGAGTTCTCATTAGCATTTATACAAGATAGATCAAAACCAAAAATGGTTATTCGATCCTATTTCTTAGAAAATTGAGATACAAAAAATCTTTGACTCTCTAGAAATAGGAAAACTACAGGATTCAATTCCTAATTTTGTTCTTCTTTGATGAGTCATTGTGCCAACAATTGGAGTAGAAGATTCCAAGTCGCATCTGAAGGATACTTGAAATATTTCATTTTCCTCAATGAAATATCCAACTTATTGTATCTTTCATATGTAGGGGTATGTGAGAATGGGATATTTGTTTGCCATAAGAGATAGAAGTCATCTATGAGTAAGTCAACAATGGTTTGGCCTCTTAGAGTGTTGGACATATTCTAAAACTTATCATCTTTTTCTTTGGAAATAATTTATTTTTTGTAGTTTTCATATCACAATAACTTTCCATATTTATCCCAGGATGAAGGTAACCCCATTTTCACTAAATTCTCAAATTTGTTGGAAAACAATTCCACGTTCCTTTCCAGTTCCATACATTCATTTTGATCTTGTTGTATTAGATTCCTCTTTGTGAAAATTATTTCAATTTCCATCACCATTTTTGTTCTATCATTAACACCTTTCCTCAACAATGTTTCTCTAGAATTGGAATTCAAGAACTTCGTGATTTGAGTGGAAACTTGTGGTCTTGTTTCCAATTCATGAAATGATTTCTGGATTGCATCATCTTCTTCATCTACCAACAACATTTCATCATCTATTATTTTTAAATAATCCAAAATCCTAGCTATTTCACTGATAATTTTATCCCAAATGAGATGCTTGGATCCTACCAAATAAGGGTTTCCATGACAATTTGGTATTCATCTGTTTTGTATCAGATAACATCTTAGCCTTCAATTTTTTATATTCAACACATATTTCCAACTATCTTGATTTGCTAATAGTTCCGGTTTCTCTTTTTTTTTTATGTTGATAAGGACTCTACCCATGCGAAATTCATTTTCATGAAATTATGCCATGAGGATCATAATTACATGGTTCTCCATGTTGTAATCCTAGAACTAAAATAATATTTGTTGTCACCTGCAGTGTTGATATGGAATTTACAATGAAAGGACCTACTTCCTTATTCAATTTAAAAGTTACCTTATATTTATTTGGCACAAAGTGAATTTCATCAAAGTTCAATCTTCACCTAGTATATTCAAGAGAAAAAATTCTAGGAGTCACAAAAACATGCAAGAGAAAGTGATCAAGTTGACAATCATAAACACTGATTTCAGTATAATGTTCAAAGGAATACAAGTCTCCCACACTGTTGTGTAGGATTAACTGTAGTAATGTTTTTCACTCGAGAAATATTCTAGGAGGAACTTGATTATGTATGATTTGGTAGGCCTTAGACATAAATTGTTAGGGACCTAACCTCTCTAACCCCTCAAATAGGTAGAATAATATATTTTCCATAGAATAAAGGCTGACATTAGTTTATAAGGCCTATTTAATAAATGTGAACAAGTCAATGTAAGAAGACCTAGTAGAAGTTGTTGCTTCTTGAAAGATCTTCCACTACAAGGTTCTTTAGAATATAGAATTAATATAAATAAGAGTAGGATGCATGATAAGTTTTTGTCTTGAGAATTATTGTAATAGAGCATTGCTCTGTTGGAGGTTGCCCCATCGAAGACTAAAGTAAACATTTTTTCCTATCAATAAAGGTGTTATTTTTGTGTTTTGGTTTCAAATATTGTGTTGTTTCGTTGTTATTCTCTGCAATATTTCATTTTTTTTCTATTATAATAGATATGGTACCTTACAAGTGGTATCATAACACTTTCCTTGGAATGAAATGTGGGTTAAATTTTTTCAAGGTAGAGACATATTATGGTGCCTTAAAACTACAAAGGTCTATTGTTCATCACATAAATCTGTGGTTGGGGAAGCATGCACACAGGAAATATAAGAGGTACTTAAGTGCACATTGTTTTCCACCCTTGTAACCCCTGTTGGTACCCCTTTGAGTGGTAGTGTATCATAAAACACCTATATAAAAAATTTCTTAGGTATCCTAAATCCTCCCATAGATAAATCAATTAGCTTCCTGAATTTTATAGTGACATTGAGAACAACGCTCAGGAAGATACTATCTAGTACCTGGGTAATCGGGTAGTATGTCTAAAGGTACAATCTAGCCTCGTTAGTTGGTTCCCTGAGATATTGGACCAAGTACTATTGTTCGACCCTGCACGTATATCAAAGAGCTATAGAACAAGGAAAACCCTTGTATGTAGAAACGTAAACACCCTAACCCTTGTGATGAAAAAAGAGAAGAAAAATAACATACAAGATCCATTGTCATGCAACCTTTCCTCTTGCATTCAAGTTGCAATATTCCTACACATTTCTTCATGTTACGATTTTGGATATTTTTCCACTGCAGTATTATTCATATTGAAGTATAACTCCACAGGAGTATAGTGGTCCTGCCAACACCCTTATTTGGGACCTATCCCATTGGATTCCTCTTCTCTTCCTGATAAAAATGATACCTTTCGTGTTTAATCCTTTTTTTAGTGGACCTGACCCCATTATTTTCCACCTCTCCCATTGCATTCCCATTTTATCCCCGATTGTCATGGTACCTATCACTTATAAATCCTTTTTTTGGTCCCACCCACCCATTTCCACTTCCATCCACCACTCATCTCCAAATGGGCACCACTCACAACCAAAACCTACAAGATTTCATCACTTAGAACATGAAGTCCCTCCAGTAAGTGACTTTTGAAATTGCTTCCACCAATTCCCGCATTGAAAAATTTGAGTCCCAAGTCCATCAAAACTTTGACGCCATGGATGCCAAATTCATGGGTGAATTTTCCACCCTCCAGTCTGTTGTAAAAAAAAAATTGAACCGCCCCCAGGGACCTTCCTCTGAAAAGATATCCCACTTAGATGGTGTTGATTCCTCCCATTCTATTCTATTTCAATCCAACTCCTTTCATCATGAACCCTGTATTCCCTGAGCTGAGTTCAATCAATTTGATGGCTCCAACTTGATGGGATGGATTACTCAAATGGAGCATTATTTCTCTTTTGATGGCATTACCGATGCATTGGCCAAACTTCATTATGTTATTCTCTATATGGATATTGGTCGTTGGAAATGGTGGAAATGGTGGAAAAATGCACGCTATGGGTATGTTGTGTGGACTTTGTTTGTTGCGTATCTCTATGAACACTTTGACACTAACAACCACTATTTAGATCATTTGACCAAGTTAAAACAGTGAGGTAGAGTGGAAGACTTTATAACTTCCTTTGAGAATTTGGCCTTCAGAATGGAGGGCATGAAAGATGCATTATTTTAGGAATCCTTTATCAGTAGCCTAAAGGATGAAATTTGATCCCAGGTCCTCATGAGTCTCTCACAGACTTGGTTGGAAGCTACTAAACATGCCAAAGAATCCCAACAAGTTGTTTTTTCCCACAAAAAAAAAAAACTTTTTTCTTCCTCGCCCTCGACTTATCAATCCTTCCCCCCCTACCACTCCCCTCAAGTTCCAAAAATTAACTCGGGACAAAATGGATGAGCGCCAATGCAAGGGTATTTTCTATAAGTTTTGTTGGAACACTTATGATTTTGAACTTCTGTTCTTTTTTTTTCCTTCTAGAAATAAAATTTTATAAAAAAGAACAAACTTAGGAAATTACCTTTTAATTTTAAAATAAATTCATTGGTTGTTATATATAAATAAATCTCTTACAATAACACTTGTCAATGAGTTATACTATTTGATCAAACAGTTCTGGTGATCTCTGAAATATAAAAGCTACTTGATTTTTAAAGATAATCTTTAATAGTCACTTCAGAGCTTCGCACTTTGGGTGTTCCAATAAATCTAAACAACAAAAACCCCGAAGTCTCTAAATATAGAATAAAGTTCCTCACAATAATTTCTAAAGGACTTATGCACGAGTCATAAAACGCATCATTTAAAAATATTTTCTTAGGCAGAAACGTGGCACTTATTTTTAATATTTTCATCAGATGATTCACACGATTTCAAGTGACACATGTCACCTCTCCTTTCTTGACACATCCTCAAGAATGATTTCATCTCTGTCATGTCACTCTGGGAGATTTCCCTTCAGGATTTGAAACAAATATTGAGTTCACAAACTGTCGAAGTATTAAAGAGTTGAAGTAATGGATATTACTAAAAAATAAAAAGTGTTTCAAAGAGTTAATGAAATTGTTAACAACTTTAATTAATCATAATTAAGTGTTATTTAATCACTTTGTAGTTTCGGGCTTCGGGAGATTTCTCTTGTGCTATATCCAAAATGTTTGAATTCTGAACTTCTGAAATACTTAAGGTTAATACAACGTTTTAAAACATGATTAATTAAAACATAAAAGTGATTAATTAGAGATTAACTTCTCTGGGAATTCATCCTTCAAAAGATTTCTATCTTGTCACATCCAAAACTTCTAAACACTGAACCATCAAAGTATTAATAACATTCATGATTGAATAAGGTTAATGATTTCAGTAAAGATTGTGAACCACCAGGTAATAAATTCAATTAAGTTTTTAATAAATTCTTCATCATTATATCTATACGAAGACTGATAGACTTTATGAATAAAACACTTTGAATTTCAAAGTCATTTTACCATTTGCAATTAACAGTTTTTCATTAAGTGAAGAGCATATAGAATTCTCTTGTTACAAGCAAGCTAATTTTATTTTCTTAAGGATTATGGCGCCACAAAAAGATGCGAGGAATCAAGATGCATTAGGTGATGATTCCATTCCAAATGAAGACATTCTATCAAGCATCACTTTGTGAGTTACATATGTCATTAAGTCTTGGAAGTAAGTTTATGATATCTTGGAACATGATATTATTAACTATGCAGAATAATCTACCGAGGAAGATGACAAGTCTTTTTTAGCCAAGCTTAGATTGGTAGCACAGTCAAAATTGCATAAAATTGTTGCACGACCTAGGATTATACCCTACAATGTTATGATAAATTGGGATTTGGAACACGTTGACATTCAAACCAGAAGCATCATCAACCACCAACAGACCTCCCTCGGATCTTTCAAGTCCTGGTGGGGACATCCCGATAAATTCAGAACCAATGCTCATGGTATGTATTCCATGACATCCTTAGATGCTCATATGTTATATATAGCCATAATTCTCTTTCATCTATTTGGAAAAAATAACCCTGCTCATTTCTCAGTTGAGTGGTTATCCATAATGAATGAAAAAGATGAGGGTTATACCTTCAATTGGGCTAAAATTTCATCTGATAACCTAGACAAGGAAATTGTTGAGTATATATCATTGAAATCAAAAGGGAAACAAACTCCTTTTTACATGTCTACATATATCATGTATGTCATTTGTTTCATGACCCCATTCCCCCTGATGAACTGGAGTTGGACCCCAACTAGTTCTAAGCCAATACATTTGTACCACTCCAAATTATGAGAAGAAAACACCAAAGATTTCTTTTATGAAATCTGTCACAACGTAGTGGTACATATTCACAAAGTTTTCTATGGCCACCCATCGCCCAGGATTTCAGATAAGATTATGGGAAACTTAGGGACAATTGGAGATTGGTTCATCGAGGAGAATTTATCCTACATTAGAGTATTTGGTTGTTTCGTTCCTCCTCATTCCCTTCTACAATTTTTACCTGACAGGCTGGTGTGCAAAGAAGTGGCATACTAAACAATAGCATGAGGTATCACCAAGGAATTGAAAGCGGCCCACAAAAAGGTTTGGACAACTTTTTGCATTCAAGTTCGTATGTTTACATTGTTAGATTTTGGTCATTCCAAATTTGAGGTTGCAACCCTGGAAGATGTCAATTTAGTTGGCATCAAATTCAAAAGACACAATCCACATAAGATAGTGGAGAATCATTTGGCTCAATACAACATGAAAACATACATCCACAAGGAGACTCCTTATGATGAGATTTTCAAGGGAGTTATATCCTATGAATAAGTTCAAAGTAGATCCCAGACTCTGTCTCCTGACCAACAAGATGGTTTTCTCAGTTTCCAAAATCATGGATGAAACAATTTTCCTAAGATCTTACAAGGAGAATTAAATCCCATGCCACCTTCACAGGAAGTTAAACCCACATGATCTTAGCCAAGTTTTTCCACTAAGAACAAAGATGAATAAGTTTTTAAGAGTCCAGAAGGGTTGTTTAAAGAGATAAAAACATCATTGTCAAGTCTTAATGATCAAAAAATATTATCCCAATTTGAAGCTTTCATGAATTAGGGAAAACATTTTCCTCATTCAATACGAGCTACTCCTGTTGTCACCCCAAATACAAGTGTTCCATAAATCTCTATAACAATTATCTCTCATATTCCCTCATTAACCCCTTTGGAGACCAGTTTTGGAACTCCTATTTTAGAGCTCATTCATGTAGATTACCTTACTCCTATCTTTCCTGAAGAAATGCCTCCCTTATATTTCCTTTTCAACAAGAAACGAAAAATCTATTGTAAAAAGAGAATCTCAGCAAAAGGATGGAGTAGTCACTAAAAGAAAAAGATTAGTGTATGACGGGAAAGACCAAGATGATCCTAAGTTTTCTAAGGAATTTGCATATCCACTAGGGGATTTTTCCACTGCCCATCAATGGTCAATGGAAAATTTAACCAAACAACTACAACATAAATGTCTCTTGGTGGAGCAATTGCAGAATGAGATACACAGTACAGAAAATACTATTAGAAGAAAAATGAATCAATACATAGATCAAATCAGGGCTAATTATCAACATCACATGAAGCAGTTACAGAATAAACTCGAGCTGATCTACTAGAGTTCACAAACCAACAAAGTTTTGATCACTCAGTGAGACAATTTGATAGAATTGCAGGCCAAATTGCCTCTAACAGAGAACACAACAATAGACATTGATGCCTTAAAAATACAAGTATCATAAATAAATGAGAAGATGGAAGTTGTCTAGCAAGAGCTATATCAGAAGGTAGATACTATTCATAAATGTTATCAAGCAATAAAAATTTCTATGAAAAGTATTTATGTCAAAGAGAAATATTCCTATGCGGCTAGGTCTAATTTTCAATAATTTATCATATGGAGGAAAAAAGTCAATATCCATGGTCTCGCCCCTTTCTCACATTATGAACAAGTGAAGGGTGAAATGGCCTTGAAAGTTTGGGAAACAAATCTGAAATAAAGCAAGAAACTTGCGAGAGAGGCAAAGGAGACTTCTCTGGAGACATTGTCTTCTGTAAATAAAACAAATGATTGAATTTGAAGAAAATAATATCTTAGAGGCATTGGGACACATTAATGAATCAAGAAAAATCTAGAAAGAATAATGAAAATATTCAATTTGCTATCAAACAGATGAATCAGATTGATTTACTCAAAATCAATGAGTTGTTGGAAAATCCAAGTTTACAGTATCAAATCACAACCCATGAAGCAAATAAGATCCAGGAAAAGATACCACTAGTACAAAAGAAGATGTTCTCCTTTGAATTGAATGAGAAGATTCAGCCTTAGAGATTCTTGGTAGCTTTGATGGACATGTGTACTCAATTAAATGAGCAGAGGAAAGTGAATGCATCTGGGAGAAAATGAAGGAACACATGAAGATCCATCTCGTCAAATAATGACTCAACAATATCTGGATTTTGTTTTCCATTTAGATTGTATTCTATTTTTAGATCAGATATTGTGGAAATTCCAACTACTTTTAGTTGAGACAATTTTGTATAAATAGATAGATTTTAGATCTATTTAGGGTTGCTTCTAGCCTAATGTAAAAGAGAAAAAAAAATTGAATATCAATACAAGTGCAGACAAGGATTCTAAGTTTCGTTCCATTTGAGTTATGTGCTTCCTCTGTGTTTCCATCTTTCTAAATTTCTTTCTGTAGTTCTTGAAGAGTGAATGATTACAATTTAGTGATACGTCTACTGCGATCATAATATATTAGAAGTTCATTGAGTAACAATTTTTCCTCTGTTATTACTATGAGTAAAAACAAGACTTGTGACATGTCTGAATTATTGCATTCTTTATCTCCTTTCAAGGGTGCATCTTCTACTTTTCTTCTACTGTAAACAAGGTGAGACTTATTTGTAATTGATACCTGGATTTGTTTTAAAAGTTTTTTAAATAATTTCTACATCATTTGACATTATAATTGCAACTTAGATAATGATATACATCCTTTGTATTGTCTTAGCAAGAGAAGAAAAGAAGGAAGATGACGAACCAAGAAAAAACCTTGCAGAACTAAGGGAAAGTTATGTCAATATTAAAATTCAACTTGAAGAAGATAAAAGGAGAGAAGAGGTAGTAAGGAACTAGTTGGAAAAAATGGAAGAATCCTGTCATCAGTTGAAAGCAGAAGTTGTGAATCTTAGAAAGAAGGTTGAGAAGTCAGACACCCAATTCAGGTTCTTGAACAACTCCATGACCTTGGATGAGATCTTGGATAGTCAGAGATCACCAAATGACAAATCTGGTCTTGGATACAGCAAGGAAAAAATCAGTACTCCTAAGAAATTTGATGTAGGTCCTTCATTTGTAAAAGGTGAAAACAGGTCTCCCAGAGTTCCTTCAGTTGTAAAGGATGAAAACAGGTCTGGCACAGGTCCTTCATTTGTAAAGGATTAAGAGATTTCTGAAACAAATACTTCATTTGTAAAAAGTGAAAGCAGGTGTGGCTCAAGTTCGTCACGATCAAAGAATAAAAGAAACGCTACAAAATTTAGAAGATCAGATCAAGGAAGACATCCAGAAGCTATTAATATACCTGAAATCAAGTTTAGAAGAGAGACACCTTCATGGATGAATCAAAGAAGGTATGAAAGTGTTTTTAACGATTATTGTTTTTCTTGTAATGAGTATGGTCATAAAGCCTTAGATTGTAGGCATCATGGAAGAAAACAAGTTGGTAGGTTCAACAACAGTATAAGATGTTGGAACTGCAATCATGTTTAGGGATGATTTTAGGGGCTAGATTTCATTCATGGGCTAATTTTCCACATTTTTTCCAAAAATTAGATTCGGTATTCTAAAATTGATTTGCCCAAATTCTATAGGATAAAATTATTTTACCTTAAAAATTGCCGAACTTTTATACAAACAATATAAAATCCTTAGAAATTATATGTTTAAAAAAATATCGCCAAACATTTTGTAGTTGGCATATGAAGGATTAATAAGATTCTCCAATGATTCATGTTGGACATATTGTTGCACATTGTTACACTATGAGATGTTACAGTTTTGATGGATATGCCCACAAATCCTATAACTGTTGTAACTCAAGAAAACTGTCAATGAGAAATATGTCATACAGTACGAAAAAAGGAGTAAATGGAACATGGAAGAAAAATGAAGTTGCAGTAATAGATGATCAAGAAAAAAAGTTCAATAAACCAAGACACTCACAGATGTGGATAGAAAAGACTGAACAGGTGAATAGGAGTGAAGTTGATTTCTGCAAAAATAATTGCAGTCATGTGACAAGCATAGTATAAAGTTGTCTCAGACAACTTTAGAGCAATGTACAATAAAGAAGCATATTGGATAAAAATTGATACATCTGGTTAGAGATCGATGAGAATCAATGGGTGGATCCAAGAGTTGTTTGAATAAGATGAGATACATTTGCGCAGTGTTCTAGTAGGACAACGACATACACAAAAGAAACATTCTGATGTATAAAATGAGGTACATGACATCCTACAGAGATAACAAGAAGAGAAACCTTGTCAGAAAAAAGCTACCCTTTTAGAAACAAAGGGGGAGAACAATCAGTAAAAACTCAAGGGAAGTATTGGTTAGTAAATAAGAAAGTAATTAGATTAAGTATTGAAAATACTCAATCACTACAAATTTTTTTATCAAGAAGACTACTCATTTGAAACAAAAAAATCCCAATCAACTAAGATAAGAAGTTAGTAAATTAATAGGGGAAGAAACCTTGTCAGGAAGAACTATTGTTTCATAAAAAAAGGGGGAGAGTAGTCAGAAGCAGAGAGAGAGCATACTGACAGGGGGAGTCATTCAGTTATGGAAGGTAGAACATGATTCCAGGAAGAGTTACCCAAGCTCAGATTCTGGTCAGTAACATATAGAGCTTTACTACAGCAGGAAAAATCGTTTTCCATTGATGTCAAAGGGGGAGAGAAACTTCATAACAAGAAAACTGCATAAGAGGAAAGCATCATCACAGGGGAGTCTTGTATATGAAGTTAGTGTGTTTCCCTCAATGACAAAGAGGGAGATTATTGGATATATTGTCATTGATGTCAACAGTTGATGTGATGATCTATTGTTAATGATGAATTACCACAGATGAGATTGTCATTGATATCAACAAGTATATCAGTTAGCATAAGATCTCAAACAATATGCATATATCGAAGGCGTAAGCTTAGAAGGAGGAGCGAACAATATGAAGATCAAAAGCTCAGAAGGGAAAATGAAATACATTAGCAAATGAAGAATACCTTAGAAAATGAAAAGAAAGGATGAAGCAATTCATGATTATTGTTGATCACGATAGGATCAACAATGTTCCTATGATAAAATCTCAGGAGGGTTAGCGAATGAAGATCAAATCTCAGAAGGAAGAAACGCATTGCAGAAGTTGTCGGGATCGATGTAAATATTGAGAAGTTGACCATTGCACAGGAAAAGGTGATAAGACTCAGCAGTCGTCTGATCAAGGAAATTGACATTGTTGATCATCTAAATATAATGGACATATGAGTGACTATGGGCTCGAGGACCCTTGGAGGATTGTGACCATCGGATCTGCAAGTCAGATCAATGGTAGGGATAAATTGTGAGGAGAGAAAAAAGAATTAAACTACTCCCCAATTACAATCCTGCAATCTGTCTAGATCATCAGATCTCATAGATTCAAATATCTACGACTGTGGTTTATCCAACAAACAATGAGTTTAATTTAGATTAAATAGTGATCGTCGGATGTGCAATCACCAAATCTACAACAGGGATGAATTGCGAAGATTGAAAGGAGAATTAAACATCGCACTTGTTCCAATCCCAAACTTAGTTAGGACCATCCGATTATATATCTTTGAACATCAACGATTGTGGTTGAATCTCCAATAACGCACATCTTCCCATTAAGGAGTTTGGATGACGAGTCAAATCACTCGCATGTTATAGTTACAGAATCATCATCAACTATTGATCTGCTTCAAGAACCTTCATAATTGTTGGATCACTTTTGAGTGGAAGGACAGGATTAGCAGGGCAAAATGATTCAAAGTTCGATTATGCGAATTCTCTTCAACCATCGGATCATTCTCAAGGGGAAGGATAGGATAAGTTAGCAAAGTTTCATCACAGAAAGATTGAGTCATCGATCCAAGATCCAGATCGAATGAACAACATTTGTTTCAGGTTTAAAGTAGTGAGGATTTTACGCTCCAGAAAGTCTGATATTTGAAATCCCTGAAATGTGAATTTCTATTAGTCGTTGGATCATTTCAAAGTGGAAGGAAAGGATAATCTAGAAGAGCGGTAATGATGACCGATCAAGTCGTCGATCTAATTCATGATCGATGAAAAACATTTAGTTCAGATATAAAGAAGCAAAGAGGTTACACTCCAGAAAGTTTAAGATCTAAAATATGCGAAGCCCAAAAATCCTAAATGAATAAGGACCGTCATATTTGGCAGACATAACAAGGACCATTGGATCAGGGTTGTTGATCAACAAACCACATCATCAAGGACATGTGTGAGATCCACATCAGTGAATCTCGTCAGTAAGGATGCATGGAAGACCACGTTAGAAAAGACACATGGCATAATCAAATGATGACAACTGTCAAGAGGAAATTGACTCATGCCATGTCAACAAGTGATGTAAGAAAGTTACGTCACTCTGGGATAATTTCTTCAGGATGTTTACCACGAACGAATGTCAAAAGTCACGAAGTCCTGAAGGATGAAGGTCCAAAGTCACTCTTAGCCTTTGATATAAGATACCTTTCGGATACTATCCTGACCATTAGATCAAGGAGATGAACATGTGTCACATTGGGAGATCTACGTCGACGTCAGCAAAAATCTATAACAAACCATGTCATCATTCTACCTCAACAAGGAAACGTGACATAGTCAGAGAATGAAAAGTGTCAAGATGAATCGATGTTTATGGTAAGTGAAAATCATGAATCAGAGTGACATGTGGAAGCTACTTGGCTCGTGACATGTCAGCAAGTGATGTAAGAAACTTACGTCACTCCGAGAGTTTTGCTTTAGGAGATATACTACCAACACTTTCCCAAATTCCTGAAGTCCTGAATGTCGAAGTGTCAAAGTGGACAAAAGATGTCTGATCTAAAAGATCACTTCAGGAGCATTCCTGATCGTCGATCTAATAAAGTGGAAGGATAGTTTAAGCAGAAACATTAACCAACAGCAAGCGGTCTCCACCTTTGATGACTTACACAATAGGTGATCACTCCAGAGGAAAATGGGGCAGCATTTATTCAAAACCTCTAAAGTCCCGAATGCCAAAGTCCTGAAGTGGACATAAGTTGTTCGATCTGAAATATCGCTTCAAAATTATTCTCAACAGTTGATAATACTACAATAAAATTTGAGGCCTGATAATTATGAAGCCTGCAAAAGTGAAAGGATCTCGGTCGTTGATGAAGAGAGGGACACACGTCAGTGATTTTTCAGCTCCAAAAGATTGACGTACAGAGGAAAAAATGGGTTGAGACTTGAAATCTCTGAAGTCTGGAGACCTGAAGGAGATATCGACCATTTATCTGATGTTTGGTTTCACTCATGACCGTTGATCAAAATATAGTGGAATGATAGCATACGCATAATAGTCCGAAGACCCAGAGTAAATGGTGGCCATCCATCACAACGCTTGATTAAGTCCTGACTGTCATATTAATGAATGAGAGGATAGATGTAAGGATCGAAGATAACCATTGATCCAATTCTGATATATAATGTGAACCATCTGATCTGTTCGTCGATATCATATTCAGGAGATTTGAAAGTTTTGAAGTCATGAAGACCCGAAGGGAGAAGACCCGAAGGGAGAAGACCCTAAGTCTTGACAATCATCCATCTCATCGGGATAATGAATTGTGGTCATTGAATTGATAAGCATTGTTGGCATAGGTCCAAACCTAGGTTTCAACGATTCAACAATGCACCAAAAAAACCCTAACTATCGGCCCTTTCGGCAACACCTGCGAAGCAAATGATGTCTCACTCGAGGTAGAGGTAGGGGTGGTTTCAGGAATCAAGTGTCTACAACCTAGTTGAGACACAGATCTTTGATTACAACACTTAATAGAGCACTTAGCAGTTGATATTCATCAGTATTTAACTCTTATGTACATCACAGGTCAGAACCCTAGTTACAGAGCAACACAGTATTCAAAAAGATATAATACATCCAAGCAGTTAACATATAGAAATAGATCATATCTAGCATTCATTCACATTACTAAGCACTAAGATACTATATCATATGCATATAACATATATCACCGCACTAAGCATAAATCACATCAATAACATAACAACTATAATGCACAAAGAAACCACAACACAGGATATACATGGTTCACCCCAGTGTGGGGATACATCCACCAACTCTTCTCTTATTTATTGTCTTATTTAAATCTTCTACAAGCGCAGAGACACAAGAACCCACTTCGCATAGGATGGGAGATATTTTCACACCTAGCCAGATCCTCCTTCCCTGAGCTAGGTCAAGAACAAATCCTTCTTACAATCTACACATAGCTTCTTATAATCACTTGCACTTAGCTCTGTAAGTTCTTAACACATAGTATACATGAAGAATCCACAACTGTTCACACTTAGCTCACCAGCCACATTACACACTTAGGTATCCCTTAATTACATCACCAAGATTTCTATTTATACATTACAAAGGGGCCTAAACATGGGTAAACCCATGTACCGACATCCCATACCTGTTACATAAACCCTAAACCCAAAAATTCCTTAAGAAGGGGAGGAGATACCACGATCTTCACTCTGCCTTTGACCAGCCTATCAAAGTCCCAAAATTGGTCAAATGTCACCAAGGTTATCAAAAACTTGGTTAAGGGACAACAAGCCCCCAACACTCACCTATGACTCATCCTGAGTCACTCTGATCTGGGTAACTCTGCCTCAAATGCCTCGATCTTGGCTCGAGTTTCTTTGACCTGTTGCTTCACTAGAGCCTTCTGCTTAGCTAAATCTCGAATGATATTCTCCATTACAGGTCCTTCCAATCGTTGTTCCACTGTGGTGACCACTGGTTCCATTTCTACACCTCGTCCTTCGATATCGTCAAAAAGTATGCAATTTGCATCCTGCACTCGCTGGAGTCATTGATTCACTTCCATGACCTTACTCTATATGGCATGGACTTGTTGTTGAACTGTGTGTTGTTACTGGGATTTTTTCATCCTCTCGACCACTAGTAGTGGTTTCAACTACGCTTGCACCATTGTTGCTTATTGCTTGGCCTCATAAAGTTGTGACTCTAGTTTCCTTAGTTCAGGGTCCTCTGGAAGGCACTCGTAAGTCTATTCACTTTGAATGCTGGGTTTTTTACATTCTAGGTCCAATGCCTTGATTCTCTAGACTACGCTTCGGGCAATTTCTTCTCTCTGTTCTTGTGCTTCCTGCGGAGTTCTTAGCACTTCTTGTAGCTCCAGTCCTACTATCCTCTGTTGGAGCTGTTGAATGGCTTTGGAAATATTCCCTACTTGTCTTTCCACTAGGTCTTCTTCCATATATTCTAATCCCATCACAGAGTGAAGTGCTCTAGTGAGTTCTTATTTAACTTCAATCTTCTCTGGGTGTAGTTGTTCCTTCTCCTTCTATATTTTCACTCTATCCTTTGCAAACTTGGCTTGGATTTCATATTTTTCCTGTTGCGCAACCCGATGTTGTTCTCTGGCTTCCACTTTTGATTTCTTTAGGGTCTCTATGGCCTGTTCTTTTTCTTCCTGAGCACAACAAAGGCGAGCTTCGGTCGCATATTCTATTCGGTGTAGATAGGCAAGTTCATCTCCCAACTTTGTTTCTTATGATGACGGGGGTGCAGTAGACACTGCGTGAATGGAGTAGAGGGCTTATTGTACCCCTTTCATCTCTGCTTCAATTCTTTCATACATGGTCTCTTGTTTGGATTCATTGCACTGTAAGATGTCTTCTTAGGTATTTGAGACAACGTCGATGATGAAATCTATGTCATCCATCATTAACATAGTCTGGATCTCTGGTTTAGTAGCTTTGGACTTCTTCCACAATGTAGGTTTTGTGGGGGAAACCTTTCTTTTCTTGGAGGTCTCAGATCCATCAATAGGATCCCTAGGTAGTGTTACTTTGCCTTGTTTTTGCTTGTCTTCTTATCCTTTGTCCTCTTCTTTGTATACTTTGTCATCACCTCCCCCTCCAGGTGAGTCTGAAGCAGTCTCTTCTGATGCGTTATTCAGGTCCTATACCTCTTCCTTTTTCTTCCTTCTGCTATTGCTGGGTGCATCATACTCTTTGTGAGTAACCACCGAACTTTCGATGAGATCGGGGTTGGATAGTTCTGCCTATTCGACTAGTATAAGGAACTCTGCAAGCCATTCCTTAGTGATTTCTTCCATTTCCTCCTCTGTGAGTTTATAGTAACTCCACATCTCTTCTTTGTGTTTGTCTCCACACACAGTAATATAAATAAAATTTCTATCTGCACGGAACTTCACAAATGGTCTGAACCTGTGTAGGGTGTTCGACATCATCCAAGGGAAAGACTCAATAGCCCTCTTCAACTGTAGGTAGTAGGTGTGGAACACCGAATTTGAATTCCATCGTTTCGCCATGTCTCTCAAATACTAGAGCGTGGTGAACTTCGCAGCTAAGGGTTCTGATGGCTCAATCTCAGGGAAGGTTGCACCTTTTGGCATTTCCCAAGCATTGAAATTGATGAGGATCAAGAACCAACTGAAGTGGAACTTGTAGCCCTGATCTTGGGCTTTGTGAAAGTCTTTCTCTAACTGGTTGACAAGGTAGATTGGCTAGTTCATTTGTATCCCTTCCATGCATTTTCCCGCGAGGTCAACAACGAACCATGTGACCTATGTGGGTTTGTTATTCCTTACTAGATTACCAACGATTAACAGGCAAGCTAAGTGCACTGCGCCATTCTAAATGGAGGATACCTTGTAGCCCTGCTTCCCCTTTTCCACATCTCCATAAGTATCTTTAATATTCTGCGCCAAGGTTCGATCTACAACCTTCCATGGGTAAAATTATTGTGTGTCTGGTCCTTCCATGCTTAATCCGATGATCCTATGGATCAATGCCAGATATACAGTGATGCATTTGTCCAACCACATATAGCTACCATGGAATCAAGACAACAACATTT
Organism: Picea sitchensis; assembly: GCA_010110895.2. Lineage (NCBI taxonomy): Eukaryota > Viridiplantae > Streptophyta > Pinopsida > Pinales > Pinaceae > Picea > Picea sitchensis. The sequence continues at coordinate 4,117 of SNQJ01S0003898.1, read as the reverse complement.
TAACACACGCGTTAACCTCCTGATTCCTTCCAAAGTGTGGTATCTTCATCACGTTTAGGATAGTGGACCTCACAATATCCATAGTCCACGACTGGGGGATGATCTTCGACTTCTTCCCCTTGGTCACATTTAAGTACTTGTGTGGGGAAATCATTCCATGGTTCTTGTGATCTCCCAAGTTGAAGTCACTAATCTTCAACGCCATGATTTTTCCTAACTGTAGTCGAACTACGCGTATCCCCTTCGGGAGGTACGCAGTAATCAAGGTGTAGTCAAAGTCCCTCGGGACACTGTCACAACTCACCGTGCCAGCCAGAGGTGGGATATAATCGGTTAGGATAGATGGGATGAGATTCAAATTTGCCAAGTCATCACGATGCTTGGTTCATTTCTCTGTCACAGCTTGTGATGGTCCAAATCCACGAGTAGTAGACGGAGATGCTTGCAGTCCTCTCGTCGATGAGGCTTGGACTCCTGTAGACATGAATTTATCAGCCATGAGGTCTATGAGGATCACTTCAATGGATTTATCTACTTCATTGAAGTCACCCGACATGCACACTCGAGATCAGGGAACATAGGTTGGTGAATAAACAATCACGGTAACAAAACAGATGGCGATCTCTCAATAGGGACTGTGCGAAAGAAACTAGTTCTCTGTGGGTTCGAATAATCTCAATTGGAAAAAGTGTTCTCGGTGCAATGCTCAATGGGATAAATATAGAATGTCGTAGTACAATATTCCAACAGGAAGGAATGCCTCAATCAATGCAATTCCATCCGTTATGGCGCGGTCCCAATGGTTTAATGTCGATATTTCTAGCCATAACTACAGTTCAATTTGTTCTAGAGTGTTTGGCTAATGGTAGGGATGCCTCCAACGGTCATGTTTCTTCATCGTGTAAAAGTGATAATCTTCGTTGTTCTAATATCCTAGCGAAGTTTCAATTCTGTAAACCTTCCTTCTGTGAAGTCCTCCCTGAAACTTCCTGGAACTTTTCTAAGTTTTCTTTACTCTTGCTGAGTTTTCTGGCTTTCTTTCCTGTAACATGAGTCACTGGTTTCCTCTTTCCATTATTGTTCATATCTCCTCTTGGCATAGTAACTTTTCTCTATGGATGGTCTTCCATAGGGTTCGAGGGTAATACTTCTTCTCTTTCTGGGGTAGGTTCTCTACTCTCTTGTACAGACAAATGTTTCCAGTCTTCCTGTGATATTTCAACTTCAACGTTCAGATATTTGGTACTTAGTAGCTTTGAATGGTCCTCTTGTTCTTTTAGTAAGTGAACTATTCTCCTAGCCATGAAATCTCTTAGTTCTTTCTTTTTTTATTCTAGATCCTCCTCTTCTTGTTTCCTTCATGTCTGATTTTTTTCAATCCAAGTTTTTCCTAGCAAAATAGAAAATGGGGTGTTGTCCTCAACAAATTTAACGATCTCAAATTATTACTCTGTCGAACTTCCATGATCACTCATAGATGCTTGGGTAATTCTTCCACATAGTGTTATCATCTTTCCTCTAAATAATCCTATTCCTCCTAATGAAGGAACCATAGCAGGCTTTCCCAAAATTTCCCAAGTTCTTTCTGTCATGATATTCACCTGTGTTTCCTCATCCAAAACACAGTCTATGTCGAAGTCTCCTATTCTTATTTCGATGCATTCCTTCTCGTTTAATATATCTGATAAGTTGATATCTCTATGATCGTTCAGGGTTTCTTTCATTTGTAATAATAAAGTCTCAAATTATTTCTTGGGTTCTAACATATCCTTAGTTTCTTGGTCTGTCTCATAGTTTTCTTGTCTCATATTCATATTTTCAACTTTAGCAATCATTCTAGGGCAATCAAAAACTTCATGTGCCATAACTTTACAACAAAGACAACTATGACCTCTACCAGGGCATTCCTTAGCAATATGTCTTGGTCTTCTGCAACTATAGAAAAGAGTTAATCCTCTCTTTCTTTTAAATGACCCCCAACCTTTCTTGTACTGCACACTAGGATCACCATAACTAACCTGCAAAAAAATCCTTCTAGGATCCTGCATCCATTTGTTAGTCCAAACATTCTTTCTATGCATAGGAATAACATATCTTTCACTATTCTTACCAGATCTACTCATATCTAATTTTATTTCTTCTAGTTGTGCCCTATTTTTTAGACTAGGACAAGATCTATTAGACATACCTAGATCCATTCTTTTGAAACAAAATTTTTCACTTATCTTATCTTTCTCAGAGCACAAAGATTTAAGATCTTACCTCTTTTCTTCATATCTGATTCCTTTCTTAGCACAGAGCTTTGCAGTCAAGTAGAATATTGTGCACTAAAGAAACAAACCTATGCACAAAACTTTCTTTTCTTCAGTTCCCAAAAATCACAGTTTCAACTCCCAACAACGGAACGATTTGTTGGCACAGGGGAAAACCTAGGGTTCAACACTTCAACAACGCACCAACAAAACCCTAACTACTAGCCCTTTCGGAAACACCTGTGAAGTAGATGAAGTCTCACCAGAGGTAGAGACAGGGATGGTTGCAGGAATCAAGTGTCTACAACCTAGCTGGGACACATATCTGTGATTACAACACTTAACAAAGAACTTAGCAGTTAATATTCATCATTATTTAACTCTTATTCACATCACAGGTCAGAACCCTAGTTATAGAGAAACACAGTATTCAACAAGATCTAATACATCCAAGCACTTAGCATATAGAAATAGATCAGATCTAGCATTCATTCACATTACTAAGCACTAAACTACTATATCAGATCCATCTAACATATATCATTCCACTGAGAATAAATCACATCAATAACATAAAAACTATAATGCGCAAAGCAACCACAAGATAGGATATACATGGTTCACCCCAGTGTGGGGCTACATCCACCAACTCTTCTCTTCTTTATTGTCTTCTTTCAATATTCTACGAGCACAGAGCCACAAGAACCCACTCCGCATAGGACAGGATATCTACATGCAGCTCACCAGATCCTCCTTCCCTGAGATAGGTTCAAGCACAAAGCCTTCTTACAATCTACACACAACTTCTTACAATCACTTTCACTTAGCTCTACAAGTTCTTAACACACAGTATGCATGAAGCATCCACAATTGTTCTAACTTAGCTCACCAGCCACATTACACACCTAGGTCTCCCTTACTTACATCACCTAGATTTCTATTTATACATTACAAAGGGGCCTAAAAATGGGTAAACCCATCAACCGACATCCCATACATGTTACATAAACCCAAAACCCAAAAATTCCCTAAGAAGGGGCTGAGATCCCGTGATCTCCTCTTCTCCTTGTGCTCCGCATTCGACCAGCCTGTCGAAGTCCCAAAATTAGTCAAACGTGACCAAAGTTCTCCAAAACATGGCCAAGGGACAACAAGAACTCATGCACACATCTCGCCTAATGTGAGGTCACTGTCGTCAATCATATGGTCAAGAGATTTTAAAGGGAAGAATGTATGGGTCATGTTATCCCCGATATCTAGGGATAACTAGGAGATCATGTCTCGAGGCCACAGGTCCTAGACATGGAGTACCGAGAGCAGGATTGACCTGAGCATGGCCCTGTAGGGCCCATCTTTCTTCTTCTTCGCCAGATGTGTCCTGTCAGCAACAACAACTTCCATCACCACCAGCTTGGACTTGCATCAGAGAGGACTCTTGCTCCATGAGGTAATTGGTCTGAGGTATCATGGTATGTGTCATGTTTGATCATTATAACCCTCTTATATTTTCATTAGGTTCCTTTCATTTCTGATAACTGCTTGGATCTTACACTAATCCACTTGACCATTGTTGGGGTAATTGATGGGGTGACTTAGCAAGTTGATATTCATGGTTTTTGGTTAGCCACCAAGGGGGATTTGCAGAGCCATCGTCCGCTCCCACCATTTTTGTCATTTTAGATCTTACACCCCGCTCATCTATCCCATTCTCCTAGTCCGGCCATTAGGATGACCTTTTAGGGCTACACTTTGTCTTGTGGGAAGAAGGGGCTAAAGGCCCAGGGGGTAAAAGTAGCTGGTAAAAGATAAAATCCATAGGAAATAAGACCTAGAGATGCTTCGCCCAGGGGATCCCCGAGAAGGCA
>SNQJ01S0003897.1:171532-195486 GCA_010110895.2 Picea sitchensis | reverse complement strand
TTGGTGCTCCTAAGAATGATAATGTACAGAAAATAAAGATTACTTATCATATCAAGAAGAAGAGGTTTTTACCTTTATGGGTTTCCTCGGGAAATATCTGTCTCTATATATTTCATGTGTGTGATTGTTGTTGAGTATTCTATTGCTTACTTCCCTGCATTGTTGTGATCATCATTGACTGTTATGTAAAGATTTTAAAATGGGCATAATTGTTTAAGCACAGTAACAACTGATTCACCCCCCCTCTCGGTTGTCCAACAAACAGGTGACAGTTGATCCAAGCCTTCGGGAAATGAGCTTCGGGAGATTTGAAATGAGAAGTTCTTAGAAATCCCGAAGCCTGAAGTCCCAAAGACCCGAAGTGGATCTCGGTTGTCCAAATTAGAAATTCCATGCGTGATCAAATGCTCACCTCCAGAGGTTTTTCTTAGAGGGAAATGTGGTTTGAGAATTGAAATTCCCGAAGGCCGATTCGCAAAGCAGATCTTAGTCGTTGATTCAAAAAGAGAAGATTCGATCCATCAATATAAATGGCGCCAGAGCTAGGCCATTGATCAACAAGCCTCATCTCAGATCACAAGATCAATGGTCACGCTCCATTGTGGGGTCGGAAGGTGTGCACGTTTTAAAATTTTAAGGGAGGGCTGCAATCGAAACCGTGGTTTTTGGAAAGGGATGCGTGGTGGTTCATGGTGAATTGCGGGGACAAAAGCGGTTTTCTTTCAAACCACCCTTGGTTGCACCCGCAATCGCGCAATTTCATAGGGTCATGGCCCTAGGTCACATTGAATATGGAGCGATGGAGAGGAGTTGCGCCAAAGACCGAAAGCATATGTATTGGTCACAGAAGAAGATCTGCTTGGCCTCGAGACGTCGGGATTGACTCGAAAATTTCGTATGGCACTGCTTGGAAACATTCATGAGTGTCAGGCCCTATCTTGATCTTGATGAAGGTAGTTATTGAAGATTGGGGGCGGTTGTTGAGACCTCGTCTCACCCCATAAATGGAAAGCATTGCAGAGCGCAACCATGAAGGCACGTTGATGATCTGAAGCTTCCTTATGGGCAATTTTTCCTTTAAAGCACATAACTGCGCCTGGCTCACATCTGACATGAGAAAACCTGCATAATATAACAAAGCAGGCACCGACTGGAGGCTTTGAAGGCAGTGGTTTGATCACACTCCTGGTGGTTGCAGCATTTTTGGGTATTTATAAACAATTTTGATATTTTGTTAACGTCAAATGGTTGAGCTAGGCTCCCTGCTATTGCAATATCTTTATGAAGAACACTAGTTCTTTGGTTATGTATTTGTTTTTGAGACATCTTGGTTAATCTAGGTCAACTTTCTTGTTCCATATTTTTTTCCTTTGATGCTGAGAGAGTTCATGATTGACCGATTCACATGGATTGTTATGACTGTATTATGATGAATGTTATATTATAGTGTTGTTATAATTTCTTTTAGTTTCTTTGAGATTTGAATTCAAGAGGATCTTGCGTTTAAGTTTTTCCTCCTTAGGCTGCTGGAAGACCTTATGTCCACAACATACCTCTACACTCTCCTCACCAAAGTCTTCCCTCTATTCACCCTTACTCCAACTTACTGACTGAAGTTGATTCCAGACCTCAATTGATTATGCATGCTAGTCCAGATTTCTGAGTTAGAACGTTATTATCATTGAGTCCTCTCCATTTGATCACCTAAAACTCATTTACATTTATTGTATAAACTGATGGGTATTGGGCTTACCTTCTATGCAATCTGAAGGTGACTTCTAGTGCTAACACTACTTTCTAGCAAATTGTTTGTCAAAACTCCTAAATCAAACAAAGCATAAAAACAACAACAGTAAGTTGTTTGAAAAAATTCACCAATCAACAGTAAACTACTAAATATACCAATAGCAAGTTGTATGGCAAAAGGGGCCAAACCGGCAGCCATAAAAGACCATTTTGGCAGCCTAAGTGTTTGACTAAGGTGTTGTACCAACCAGTAGTAAAAAGGGGGACTTTAATAATGGTTTTTGATGGAGTTAGCAAATTGTTAGGAAAAAAAGTTCAACCACATATCCCCTAAATTATTACAGCAACAAGCCCATATTTATTTCAGCCATAAGAGGGGTTATTAAATCTGAAAATTACATTAACAAATCATAAATATTTAAGCCAATAAGTAAAGAGGAATATTACATTGGTAGTTGGGTGTGTTAGCAAGTGTTTGATGAAAGTTTTGAAGGCAATAGTAAGGTAAGGGATATTTCTTAGCAAGGCAAGTTTTGAATATTACATTAGTAAGGCAAGGGATGTTTCACCCAACAATGGCGCCAAAAATGTTATTGCACATATTGTAGTTTGGGAAAATCCCAACCCAAGCAACAAGTGTGAGACACAATTGGGGATGCCTATTATTGTCACCTCAATAGATATCCCCCTCATTTTAGTGATGGACAAGTCCAACACAAGGGAGGCTTCTCGGGTGACCCTAAGGGGATTGCAAAGGAAAATCCAAGGAGAAGAATGAAGCACCCTATAGGTCACAATGAAAGTTTCTAGGAGCTTGGTGGAGGTTGAGTATCAGGAAAGCAAAGGTTTATAATGGAAAGTACTTGTAAAACCAATGTTAGACAACCAAAACCAATACCCAATATGACAAAATTATCCCTAGAACATGAGGGAAATCAGCAAGAACCCTTGTTGTCCCAAAATTGCAGCATACAACAATAATATATCAACAATGATATAGTTATATCAGCTGCAATTATATCATATAATTCAACATATGAAAGTGGATCAATAAGCATACAACTTAGAGATAATGTTCCAATGCTTAGCACAATGAATCAGATCACAATAGGAAGCTGTAAAAGTAATTTATCAACAAGATTTATGACTGTAGCTTAATTTTTCTACAACAACAATATTTAACCATGGAAGTCAACAAGTAAATGGCTCAAAATGAAGCTTAAGATAAGCACTTTCAGTTCCAATGATCAAACCATGATTTCCTTGGTTAAATTGAAAGTAAAATAAAGGATAGGAGCAATTATATAGGCCCTAATGGTTGTATCAAATAGTTTATAACAACATTTCAATCACTTGGTTAATTATGCTGCCCTTAGCATAGAAGAGAGACAATAGCATTAGAATCAAACTCTATTATTAGAAGTTTCAAACCACTAAATTTCACATTTATCAATGCAAGATTTTACAATCTCTAATGCAACTAGTGCCTTTTCTATTGGGTTATGCAGTCTCTTGCTTGGTCACAGCCAAGTTAAAGTAGGGTTTGATGATCTTCTAGGGGTGTAAACCCTCTTACTCCTTAGAGAAGATAAACCCTAGCAAGGTTTTTTCTACAAGGGTGTAAACCCTCTTACTCGTTGTAGCAATCCTTAATCCTTTTCAATGACAATAGCAAAAATTTCCTTGATGGAGGGTGTATGCCTTTATATTCCTCCTAGGATTTTAACACAATAACCTTGAATTCAAGAAGAAACACACAAAATTGCAAAAAATCCTTAACTAATCCAAGAATTAGCAAGAACAACCCTAACTTATCAAAGAAAATCCAACGATTTTCCAAAAGAAGCATCCAAGAGAAGTCACTAGCCTTTATTGCACCATTCGACAAGCGTTTCATCCATTTTGCACAAGAAAAGAAGAGGCCAAAATTTCAATACAAGAGAGCTATCTCTCAAGTGATGAGATATCATTTGTGACAATGACTTGCCTCATATTTATATGAGGAAAACCAAGCCCTAGTTTTTCCACTTTACAATTCAATCCATGATTTTAGGGTAAAACATAAGTTACAAATCTAAATAAGAAAATTGTTTTGTCTTTTTTCCCACATAGGCTACAAAATGACCAAAAATAATCAAACGATGGGACGTTATCCCACAAAAAGTTTCTCCAAGCTGCCATGTGCGATGGAAAAGCCTCCAAAGGCCAGGACATCAAGCTAGAATAGTGACACATCATCCCAAATCAAGCAATATAGTGGGGCTTCAAGCCCACAACATCACCTAATGTGCCAAACATGCCAAACGTTCCATCATTAATGTGATGACATGCCTCCCAAGAGAGATTTTTGGGCATAGAAGGGTGACATCATCCTTCCTTCATGGTTCCAAGCATCGTTCAAGTGCCAAAGTCACCTTCCCAAGTGCAGCGTTCATCTTCAAAGGCCTCAAATAAGTGGGGTGTTACATCCAACCAATGGGATTTCAAGCCCCTGTGAAGGTCCAAGTACCTTAGTCCCGTCATGAATAGATTTCACCGGGAAAGGTCTTGTAAAGACAAACAAGTATGCCCTCCAAGGGTCCACAAGTCACATGTATCATGCCAAGTAATCTACATTTAATAAAAGAACCACCCAAACATGTGCATTAAATACCCCATTTTCAAACTAAACAAATGCTCAAATACCTTATAAACTTTGCCAAATTTATATATGGGAGGGTTTTCATGGTTCCCTATTGGGTAGGAAAATCCCCAAGTCAAGGAATGTTTCCCAATAATACCCTCTCTAGGTCATGTAGTGAATGTGAGGTCGATGGGGGTATGATTTTTTGGCATGGGGTTCTTGACATATCAAGGGCTCATATTGTCTCATTTATGGGTGCCTTTGTGGAGGGTGTGTTTCATCCTTCGTTTGCAATGCAACATTTTTTCAAACCCTTTATTTTCCTTTCATTTATTATGGTTTTAACATTGAGTGTTATGTGCAATGAAAGAAAAGGAGAACCACAATGGAACTTGAAGTCACTCTCCTCCTCCCACAGAAATTTTGGCAGATTAGTTTTCTATCCACCAAGCAAGGGAGGTTGCAGTGATTGCTCATTCAATCACTCCATATTTCTGCAACTCTTTTTATCAGGTTGATTAGAAAAATGTTGCCCAACAATTCCTATACTCAGAAACAAAATTTGTTTCTCAGTTCCCTTCGGAACTAGAGAGTTGTGCATGCTCTCCCTTTTCAAAAAATGGTCACCAAACCTATTCCTCTTGCATAAACATGCCCTTAAGTTAATAGGGATACACACTCCCCTAGCACAACCACGAGCTTTTGAACTTGCTCATGTAATTTCACTTCTTCCATGGGGTTCATTCTCAGTCCACGTGGCTTCTTTTATTTTACAAAGAGTGAATACCCCAGTAGGAAGTTTTTCAGTTATGACAGGTCAAGTAGGTTGATCTCACCTACTTCCATAAGGGCTCTAGGCATGGAGGATTTTACTCCCAATGCCAAATCCTTCATTTAATCAACACTTTTAATTAACAGAGGCTTCATTAAGCCCGCTTTTAGGCAATTCCTGCCACCTATTCAATCCATTTTCTTTCTGGACTTGAGTATTCCTTAAAAAAGGTTTATGCAATTTGCATCCAAGTTTTATTATTAATGCCCCTCAGTATAATCCCACTTTTGTAGGACTGAATATCATTTCCAAAAAGAAATGATAGACTTCTTTGGCCACTGTCTCGCATTATTCAATCTTGTTGGGTAAAATCCCAACTGAATTTTAATCTACATCTTTCTCCTCAAGGAACTTATGCAAATAATTTCCACATAATCGTAATATTCTAAACAGGCTCATCTTAGCCTTGGCGAACTAGTCTTATAATTGTTCTCCAGCCCATCCATGCATGAGTTTGAATCATGCTTTGATAGATAGGGTAGGGCAGGGTGCCCTCTCCCTTAAATGTTTCTAAGAAAGAAAAATCACTTGACTCTTTCGTGAGCCCAAGCAGGCCAAGTGTTTTTTCCCGCTCTGATATCACTCTGTAACACACCCAACCCCTAGAGTACCTTTTTAAGGGATGGGGCATCAAAATTTCGATTTTCTCAATCATCTCGAATCCTCTTCCTGAGATATCCATCACCTTCTACTCGTCAAGAGATTTCCAACGATTGTTACCATGCTCAAATCCGAGCTCTGGATTGGAATTTATGCCCTTCTGAAGTTCTTCAGGCATCATTTGTCAAAGACCATGTGGCACCCACGTGGGTTCACCTCATTTGTACCATCCCACTTGGCACAGACTTGACCAAGGTTGTTTTCCTTTAGCGATGACATGGCCAATGGAGGGGCAGTTACAAACAATCTTCCTCGTGCCTTTGCGATTACCGGGCCTTTGGCCCTTCATCCTTCCTGTCCATGTCTAAAACATTCCCGAAGTCCCGAAGTTTCCTAGCACTCATGCATATATGGTGGAGATCAACCCACCGTTAAATCCAATGGTTGATATTCGCCCTCATTCAATGCATAGGTTTAATGGATTTCGGCATTCGACACTTTGGCACTCTGGCACTGAACGCCCTTTTCTCTACTTGCATATCCTCTGGAGTCCCGAAACCCCGGAATCCTGCCATGTGGCTCCGTCCTTCAGCCCTATTGGAGCATACGTTCTAACACCCTAAGCCTCCTAGAGTTCCAAACTCTTGAACTTCTGAGGTCCCATTAGCCATTAGGTCAATCAACTAATGTCATTGAATATTTTTGTCATAAAATCCCTAATGTCAAATAATGAATATTGTCTTTTGTAATTGTAGAGGCATGGTTAGTAGTTTTAAAGAGGAATCCATGAGAGACTTGGTAAAATAAAAGAAATCCAACTATCCTCCTACTCCAAGAGACCGAGTTAGAGGTAAAGGAAATGCTTAATCTCATTAAAATGTAGTAGAAAAGGTACAAAGGAATTGTGGTAAATTCAAGAGGAGCATCAGAAGGTATTTGTATTCTTTGGGAAAACTCTTCATTTAGTTGGAATTTTCTCATCAAACAAAACATTGTATTTTATCTTGCCTTGTACACCAAAAATTAGGTATTAGTTATCATATTTTTGATGTATATATGCCTTTTATTTACAAAGAAAAAGAAGATTGTTGGTGTTCTTTGCATGTTTTAAAATACTCTGAAGTCACTAAGAACAATATTGTCGTTGGGCACTTCAATGTGACTTTGAATAGTAAAGAAAAAAGAAGTGGTAGCATAATCGGGGACCCTCTTAGAGAAAATATGGAAGACCAGATGATGGATTGGGATCTAGTAGATGTCAAACTTGTGAAAGGGAAATACACTTGGTTAAATTGAAGAATTGGTCCAAACCATATTGCTACGATACTAGACCATTTCCTCATTCAAAGTGACCTTATATTAAGCAACAACATCATAACTTCTAGGATCATCCCAACAACTATCTCTGATCATAAGACGATTTCTCTTTAGTTCCTCCACTCCCAATAGTTTGGGTTGCTTCCATTCTTATTTGATCCCCCTTGACTTTAAAACTCTAGAGTTATGCATATTATCTCATAGGAATGGTGGAGGTGGGTTTCAGGATCACCCACCTTCATTTGGGAGCATAAATTAAAAGTAGTTAAGCAATCCCTCAAGGAATGGGAAAATATGTGATCTTAGCTTGAAGATCTACAAGTGGGAATAGAAAAGGAAGATATCACAAAACATCATCACGTAGAAGAGAGAACCCTTTGTAATAAACTACATAAAGTATCCATATCAAAAGAAGAGATGTGGCATATAAAATCCTAGAGCCCATGCCTACAATCTAGTGACAATAATACCTCCTTCCATCAACAAGCCATAGTTAGAGTTTAGAAAAACAATGTTAAAGAAATATCATTAGAAGATGGCTCAAGCTTGAGAGACTTCCCAACAATCAAGGTGGAAGCCAAAAAGGATTTTGAAGTCTTGTATATAAATCAAGAGGAGGTGGATCATATTCCATAGCTATGATGCTTGAAAATATCCCTCATCTAAATTCTAAAGCTAAGAACGAAGAATTGGACAAAGAAATAGAGGAGGGAGAAATTATAAACGCCATTTGGGGGCTTACTCTTGACAAAGCTCCAAGGACAGACAATTTCTCCATTCACTTTTTCTAGGCCTATAATTTGAGTTGAAGCATATGCTCCAGCATGCCCATAAGAAACATGCAATTGGTGGCATCACAAACTCCTCCTTTTTAGCATTGATTCCGAAAGAGGCAAATACATCGATGTTTTCTAGATTTCACCATGTATCCCTTTGTAACTCCTCTTATAAAATGCTAAATTAAATCACGACAAACGGGCTAAAGAAGATTCTTTCCAAGATAATCTATGGTAATTAGGGAAGCTTTGATGCAAAAATGTCGAATAGCAAACAACCTTATTATGGTTCAAGAAGAAATACATTCTAATCGGGAGAATAAGGACAAACAGATGATCATTAAAATAGACATTGCCAATGCATTTGATCGGGTAAAAGTTAAAACACTCTTTCCTTCTTGTTGTTTTGTGTAAATTTGGGTTTAATAACAACTTTGTGCAGTGGGTCAAAACTTCTATCATCGGTCCTTGGATTGTTCCCTTAGTTAATGTGAGGCTCACTGACTTTTTCAAAAGCGGATTGAGGTAAGGTCATCCATGTCCCCCATTATTATAAATTATAATGACAAAGGCGTTGAGTGGAAATTTAGAAGAGGAAATGGTCTCTAGCGACCTACATGGAATCAAATCGACTAGAGGAGTCAAGGTATGAACCATTTACAATTTGTAGATGATACTCTTTTATCGGAGGGGCCTAAACTATAATTGCTACACAATTGAAAAATGTTCTTGATCATTTTCTCAATGCTTCAGGGGGTAAATTTAATAATGGTAAGAGTGAAAGTTATGGTTAGAACATTAGCCCTTAGCTTCTCCATGATATATCTAGAATTTTAACATTCCCCTGTTTAGAATCATGGCCTTCTTTAAATATCTTGGAATTTTGATCTCTCTCGGTAATCCCTTTGCTCATGTTGGGTAAGGCATAATCAATAAGATCAAGACCAAATTTCATAAGTGGGGGTCACAATGGTTGAAACCAATAGGCATGATCATTCTCATCAAGTATGTGTTGATATCCCTTCCCATTTACTAATGCTCAACTATGTTAGCTCTTGTTAGAATTATGCAACAAGTATCAAAGGAAATTTGCAAATTCCTTTGGAAAAGGGGGAAATCAAATCATAACAAGTTTCATCTAGTGAGCTCAATCATCGTCAGATCCCCCAAAGATAGAGGTAGTATGGGCATCAAAGATCCTTCTATTATGAATATGTCTTTTGGGGCAAATATTTTGGAAAGATCAATCTTTGGTAAGATAGAATGGTGGAAAAAATCCATCCTTAAAAAATACTTCCAAGGGAGTCTAAAGTGATGTTTGGACAATCTGTTGGATAAGAGGAAGGGGTCACATATATAGAAATTAATCAGAGCCATGGAACCATTAATTTAGTCCAAACTTACTTGGGTTCCAGGTAATGGAAAAATGATCAATATCTACAGGTATAACATTATGGGAACCCTCCTCTAGACCACCTTTATGAACTCCTTCCTCTGAAAGTATGGATGGGAGGCTAAGGCCTTAACACATTATTTGACATTTTGTTTTGTCAGAACTTGGTGGTCATTGGACTTGTTGGTCCTCCTTTTTAGCTCCAACTAATCTTGCTCCTCTTCTAACCTCTCTTAAATGATGTGCCCCATTCAACCTTTATGTTTCCAATTGTAGAGGTTGGGGTCAATCGAATTACTTTGTCAAAGCTAGATACCACACCTAAACCATGTCTCTGCCTCTCCAACAATGATCTAGTATATGTAAGTAGGTTTAGCACAATGATGGCTTACCCAAGATCAACACCTTATGCTAGGAAATGATTCATGGGAAGCTTCTAACTACAAAGAAACTTAAGAAACGAGGAATATAAGGGCCATCACAATGGAATTTGTGACACTTAGAGGTTGAAAACCACCGTCACTATTCTTCAATTGCATTTTTACCAAGCAAGTGTGGAAATTCTCTTTTGCAGGAATCAATCACAAGATGAGAGTCCCAAACTCTTGGAGAGACATGTTTACTTTTATGGCTTAAATGTCATATGGGCTTGTTCATAAACAAACCTATTTTCAAGAGAGCTTGGCAAGAAATGCAAAAAATTGTTTGTTGGAAATTTTAGTTGGCCTGTAACAAAGCTATTATTCAATAGGAGTTGGTCAATCCCAGGATAATGGTTGCAAAAGTGAGGGGTTTAATGTTAGAAACCCTGAAAATCCGAGGCATGAAGGGTCACTTGGTGCAGCTGCTTGACTGTGACGAGAAAGAGTAGTTAGTAGGCATTCTTGTGGGAGGAGCTTCTCATCCAAAAACAATAACCCTTCAATCCTCACATCACCCAAACGGGTAGATAAGAATGAAGGAGAAAGAATTACAAGAGTGGCAGATCAAGCAACAAAAAAATATTATCTTCTTTGATGGGGCTTCAATAGGAAACCCAGTGGTGGCAAGTGCAGGGGTGTCATCCTTGATCCCAAGGGGAAACAAGAATTGAATTATGAATGGGGTCTAGGGACAACCGCAAACAACCAGGTAGAGGCATAGACTCTTCTTTAGGGACTTTTATCTCTAAGTGCTACCAACGTGAAAACTTTGATAGTTATTGGGGATTCATCCATAATCATCAAACTTATGAACAATTAGAAAAACCCGTCTGATAATAAGTTGGCTAGCCTAATAACTAGAATAAAATGGAGACTCTTAGGTTTAAGGATATCAAGTTTTTCCATGTTCCGAGGTCCCTAAATCAACAAGAAGACACTCTCACCAACAAGGCCTCTACCTTGACTGAATGAACCTTAAGGAAAAAAGGGGAAATTTGTTTCCAAGCCATCCCCTATATTCATTATTAATGTTAATATATGTATGTTTCCACGTTCCAAGCCCCTTAACTCACATATGTCAACTTAACAAAGTAGTCGTACTCTATTTAGTTTGAAGCAGAATGCAAGTATCACCCTTACAACATCCCCACACATGCCCCCCTTAATGTTATGTTGGCGATTTGAAGCTAGGGGAGTCTTTATGAAAAAAAAAGGTGAGATTATGGCTTAGGGGATAGGTGCTAAAGCGATGATTGATGATGAATACTAGTGGTTGTCACCTTCGGTTCTGCTTGATATCAGGGTAAGCCTTCTCATTAAAGTTATGTTGGTGTTCTTTGGCATTGGTCAAGTTGTTTTCTAGGACTTTATTGTGGTTCCTATTCTGTTTTGGCGCTTTGCATCATCTCTAGAATGGAGCTCTGTGTTCGTTAGCTCTGGGTTATTGCACCTAGTTCATAGCATTGGTAATTGGGGTTTGGGTTTCTTATCCTTTTGACTTCATTTCGACTCTTGTTGGGGGATGCTTTGAATTCTCTTCATTGGGTTTTGAATGAGCCTTTTAGGAAATTATGGATTTCTAAGGAGGTGTCCTCAAGTTGGGAGTTAGAGACCACTCTAAGCATATCTCTTTCTCCTATCTGGAAAGGTTGATTTATCCTTTTACATTTGACATTTCCTATTGGACTTCCTTTTGGGTGTTTGTTGTGTAGACTCTATTTGAGCAACTGGGGGAGATTTGGGATATGGATTACAGGAAATTTAGGAAATGCAAAGAGTTTTGTGCAAGCATGAAGACTTCATCAACAATAACACGATGTTCATATTCTTGGTTATAACAAAGGTTCATGAAAATGAACATCAATGCAGTTCTCAAAACACAGTGACTATGGACACCCTTCCTTGTGCAACAAAAAAGGCAAATTCAGGTTCTAGAAGTTGAATGTTTGATGCTAAGGAACATGGTTTGTAATCTTAATAAGGGTTCCCAATCTGTTGCTTCTAACTTCAAAATAATAGTGAATTATCTCCCTAATGATCCCAAGGAAGAGGAAATAGTCCATCAAATACTTGAAGACATGGACTTGGGCAATCAGGGATCTCAACCTACTAATATAGGTCAAGATGAAGCACACATCAAACATGTCTTTCATTAGTATTTCTTATGTTATGTAGAACAATTCCAATATTAGGTGCCTTTTTTAGAATTTATACCAGTAGAAACTTTTTGAAATCATATGCAAAAGATGATTTAGACTTCTCTATACCTAACTCATAATGCTTAATGGGTATGCTAGTTTTTGTTAAGAGACAACATCTTTTTTGTATTACTACATTATCCAGTTTTGCTGCAACCTTTTTTTAATACAAATATTACCAATTTTGTTATAAAAAAAAGTTATGTTGTTCCAAAAGTGTTTCATGGATTAAACTTATGTTATGTAAAACCGTTCCAATATTAGGTGTCTTTTTTAGAATTTATACCAGTAGAAACTTTTTGAAATCATCTGCAAATGATGATTTAGACTTTTCTATACCTAACTCATAGTGCTTGATGGTTATGCTAATTTTTGTTAAAGAAAAACATCTTTTTTGTATTACTGCATTATCCAGTTTTGCTGCAACCTTTTTTTAATACAAATAGTACCAGTTCTGTTATAAAAAAAAGTTATGTTGTTCCAAACGTGTTTTATGGTTTGATAGGATGAATTTCAGTCTATAATGTTAATAGTCTTGCTTAGAAATAATTTATGTTACTTCTTAGAGACATAACAATGACTACAAGAAGCTAACTGTCCATTCTTTATGCATATTAAAATCAATGGATGTGATAAATTGTTTGTTGCACTTTTTCAGCAGAGTTTCTATTATCAGCGTCTTTTTTAACATTCCATCCATGTTCCTGGCCGTTGGGATCTTAGACAGGTCGTACGATCTATTGGTGTGAGTTCTTCCTGGGAGTGCGTGGTACCACCCATTGATTGCTTCGGCCATTGTTTAAAGGCTGGAATTCCTGCACAGAAACGAACCTCCTTCATATTGATGCAACTTGGCTGTATTCTGTCCATCCTCCTGGTTCTACATTGAGTCGAATTCTATAGCAAACAATTAATCATATCAATGGAAAATGCAGTTGGCGATATTCCCTTGGCGATATTCCCTTTTCCTCGAAGCAATGTAAAGGCCACACCCCCACTAATTAATTGTCTCCAGAAAGCTCAAGCAACCATGTTTGGCTTATGCTTAATTGTCTTATATGAAAAGAGTGACGAGAATTGTGTAAGGGAGAATTGCATTAATTTAAAGGGAGTCGAATCATGGTAATAATATAAATGCTAAGTGAATGTTGCAAATTGCTCCATCACTTGCCATGCATGCATCTCAATGTTTCACTCACACTACGTTGGCTATGTCATGGGAGTGGTTAGTGYACATACTACTTTTGGTTTGGAGTGTTGTACTTCATACCATGATCTGCACCGTTTTGTTTGGCCTATATACTATAGAAGTAGAAGCATTTGTGAATGTGTCGGAATGTTTTCATTACTCTTATCACAAGGAGCTTTGTATCTCTTTTTTGTTGTAGGGTAAGGATAAGGATAAAGGGAAGCTATATTTAACTTTGTACATGGACATTTGTGAATGGTTGAAAAACCATCGTTTCCTAGTTAAGGAACTATGGAATAAAATGTTGATGACTAAATAAATGGGAATCAATGTTGCGCTGAGTATTGTTCATAAACAATTCTTTCATTTGATTGATGACAATACGGGTGATGTTGTGTCATTTATATAAAAGGCTACATTGTGTTTTGCTTGAGCAAATTTGTGGTTGAATGACATCATACACAATGGGTTTGCTTTTATTGGGCACTCATCAGGGCCTACACAACGTAAGCATTTGGTACATTTATAAAACCAAGCATTTAAGGAGGTATTGATGTCCACATATTACACATAGGAGCAATGAGATTGAAAATAGAGTTTTGCAGAAATAGATTAATAGTGTGTGTCATTAAGTTGGCTTGAAAACAGAGCATTGCAGATATGAAAGAACATAAGCCTTGAAGCCAAAAATCATAACCATTTTGTGTATGTCTGCTTGGTGATTAACAACAAAGGAACTTGAACTCAAAGTCTTGATTGTAACTGCAAGTTGGTTGTTTGTGTGCATATTACACTATGAATACAAGCCTTGGAGTCATTCTAAGAACATAGATCTCTACAGAACTCTGAGACTAGAGAACATATTACATTTCTGCAAAGGATCTATGTTGGTTGTAAGTCCAATATTTATGGATTAGAATCATGTGTTTATTTGGATAGTGATGCTCGAGAGTGGTGGAGGAGTCTAGATAAACATACCAAATTACAATGCAAGATTTTGATAAAATCTTCTAAAAAAGATGGATCAAGGACTAAAAAATGGAAGCAATGAATAAAACTCAAGATGAACTCAAAGAAGTCAAAGGACAACCCAAGAAGAAGGGTGATTAATTGTTCAAGATACAAACCCTTAATGAAACACTCATTAAGGAGGTTCATAAATTGAAGCAAGAAAATATTAGCAAAGGAAAGTGGGAAAAATATGAGTCAAGGGAAGAATTGAAAAAGAAAGATGAAGATATTAAAAGATTGTATAAGCATAATCAAGGTCTTCTTAACAATGTTATGAATATGAAACATCATCTACAGGAGTCTGAATCAAAGAATATGGATGAAGATATTGCCATAAAAGTTGAAGAGAATACTACCAAAANAGATGAAGATATTAAAAGATTGTATAAGCATAATCAAGGTCTTCTTAACAATGTTATGAATATGAAACATCATCTACAGGAGTCTGAATCAAAGAATATGGATGAAGATATTGCCATAAAAGTTGAAGAGAATACTACCAAAAGACTTGAAGAGGAAATTTGCAAGAAGGTTGAAGAAACACTAAATACTAATGGGGTAAAATAAGAAATGCAATCTAGAATTAAAGAAAGATGTAAGAATTTGATGGATGACATCACATTGTAGCTTCAAAAGTAGAAGGAAGAAAAGATTCAACATGGTCACTAGAAAATACTTGAAGATGTTGAGCTCCAACTTGAGGATGTACAACCAAATATGATGGTATTATCTCAAAGGTAAGAGTAATCAAAGGTTAAGCACAAAGGATAGAGGATTCCAT
Organism: Picea sitchensis; assembly: GCA_010110895.2. NCBI lineage: Eukaryota > Viridiplantae > Streptophyta > Pinopsida > Pinales > Pinaceae > Picea > Picea sitchensis. The sequence goes on along the minus strand of SNQJ01S0003897.1, from coordinate 180,598 downwards.
TGCCTATGAAAAGAAGACTGGTGATATGGGTGTGTAGAGTGAAGGAAAACCATTAAAGGTCAAACTATATCAACACCCTCACCAAGAAAGTTTCCAAAAAATACAAGAAGATTGGCRTTGCCATTACCAAGGAAGAAGAATGAAAAATTAACAATATTCATGGAACATGGCATCACATAACCATTATTTGACATGATATTATTAAATTCCAACAACTACAACAAACTGGAGAGGTTACAACAACAACACATAGAAACAAAGGAAATAAGTCTATGCAACAACAAGCTATAAATGACTAAGACCGAAAGTAATTGAAATTGGATCGATGGATCATCATCAATGACAACAAGAAAACACAAATATAAGGAAATCCTATTACTTGGTTTCATCACATGTAAAACCCTTAAATGCAAACCTTCAAGGACAAAGCTTTTAAAAAAATGGTACTATTCTATGATCCAAAGTGGGGCATATATGAGGTTTAATGTATATGTAATGTGGTAATTGTATATGTAATAAGGGTTAGCCTAATAAAGGGTCCACATGTGGAGTGAATGAAATTATGTATATATAGAAGTCAATATAGTCATTATGGGGGAACATATGGTTGGGATATATGAATATATTGGGGTATTTGGAGGAGGTTCCCCTATTCCTTAAGGATTTATTGTGTAACTCATCTTTATTATCTCGTTTGGAGTTGTGCTCCATGCTCACATCTTGTGTATATTGTGTGTACTCTAGTTTATTATGCTATACTAAGGATTTGGACCATAACAGTTACCATCAAACATAATGATCCCTTGTTGCAAATTGGCTCAGTCAAAGGAAAACCATCGTTGTAGTTTGATTCCTCTCTTAGGGCTCTCTAAGAAAATATTTATCTTTGCCCAAAATGCTTGTTTAAAATTCTAGAACCTCTTTCCAACACTCCTTTGAGTTTATAGTGATTCATGGTAGTGGAATTAACTCACTATGGATGGTCAATCATGATAGGAACAAGGGATAGGTTGACCAACTCACCATTAATTCCCCAACTGCTCTCTAGCATATCTTATCATAATTTTTATGATAAAGTCAGATCACTTGGGTAAAATCCCTACTTTTCTCTATTTGGCTTAGCCAAGGGTGTTGTGTGCACCAAGCCAGTAGTTGCCATTGCCTTGGAGGCATGACATACTTACTTTGATTTTATTTCCACTCGAAATTTACTTTTCACATGGAGTCAACTTATCAGAAGTTGTAGTGCTTTGTTTAGCTCATATTTCATTTCTCTCTTCGGGCTTTATTTGCTTGAGTTACTTTAGCTCTTTTTACCCCCAACTATCATGAAACATGTCTTTGTGACTCATTGTTGCATAGTTGACATCTCAATAACCCTTAAGGACCACAATACACTTGAGATCTCTACTAGTCTGGGCAATAACATTCATAAATCCCTAAGCAAACATGGGTGCATCAATTTGTTCTTGCCAACTCATTTAATCAAAGCATGATACAAAGTAAACACATTATTACATGATCCTCTTTTTCTAGGGATTCCTATACTAATCCTTTATACCTACATGTTAGAAGTTTCAACATGTATATCATTCAATATATTTATTAATTACTTATTATTTATATACAACTTGTCACAAACACATGTATTAATCCATAATCCAATGTTTTGGTTAAACTTCGTCAAATTTAAACTTTAACTCAATTTTACAAATTCCAACATGAAGGGAAACTTTAACCCAAATTTACAAAGTCTAAAATGAAGAGAATTACACTAGAAAAATAAGAACCTAATATATCATTTCCATTCATGAAGGGAAACTTTAACCCAAATTTACAAAGTCTAAAATGAAGAGAATTACACTTAAAAAAATAAGAACCTAATATATCATTTCCATCCATATAAACTTTTTTTTTTAAACCAAGAAAATCGGTAAACCCACCTTAAATTTCAAACCTGAATATAACCTATGTAATGAAAAACTTATGTTTTTCAAAACATAACATCCATCGTTCGACCTAACCCAATAAGCTTTCATAATGAAACAGATTTACCATAAAGTAAAAAGAGTGAATAAGGTAGCTTGCGAGACGAATTGTGAGTGCCTATGCAAGATTCTCATTCGTTAAGGACCTAAGCACTAATGTGACAAATTTGAGTAGAGTTTGTTCACGAAGTGTGAATCCACATACATGATGTTTCTTTTTGTCATACACGACAACCGAATTTTTAGCTCGATCCCTCCAAACAGATTTGGAACACGCTTTGCATTCAATTTCCTTGTTTGGTGGGGAATAAAAGAGAGGTATCTTTCTCATAGATAATGAGACGCATTGATTCATTTATTTATTTATGTGGGCAGATTCATGTCAGATATCAAAGATCTGGACACTTGTGATGATTTTAGGTTGCAAGTCCCTCCGGGTTTGAATCAAACTCCAGATAAGCCTGCCTCCCACCCATTTGGAGTTGTATGAACCCCATGGTTAATCTGGGATTACCTCATGATTAATTAATATCCACATTCCATATCGACTCTCCCACCCATTTGGAGTTGGAAGCACCCTGTAATTAAATCTGGGATTACCCCATAATTAATTAATATACACATTCTATTTCGTCTCTCGCTCGGTCCGTCAAATTGTCTTTCTTCTTTCGCTCATAGGAACTGCATGGATGCGTCTGAATCTGCTGGGAGTTGGATGTACCCTTTCATTAAATCTGGGATTACCCCTTAATTAATTGATATCCACTTTCCATTTCGACTCTCGCTCTCGGTCAATCGATTTGTCTTCTTCTTTCACTCACAGGAACTGCATGCATGCGTCTGAATCTCCTGCTGCTCCTGTCTGTACTATATAAGAGAAAATGTTTTGCTTTCCTCCATTTGGTATATTTCGCTGCTACCCCATTCTTATTCTCAATCTGTTGTTGCATTCATTCCATTCATTGACTTCGATTTTGTCTATATGCGTATGTTTCATTAATTAATTATTTATATGGTTTTGAAGCTCTTAATTTGTATTCTTTTCTAAGTCGAGTTCTTCCAATCTTAATCTTAGTGGGTTCCCAGAATCATCTCTGGTATTTGGGTTGTCATATGTTTTATGGATGCATTCATTTATTTACTTGCAGAGTAGAAGAGAGAGACAGACTAACAGACCAAACGACCAATTGCTTGCAAAGCACAGCAAAGGGAAGATTTTTGTGTCATTCCAAGGGCAAATACAGGAAGCTGAGACCAAAGCAGGTGGGGAGGAACTTAATTGATGAATTTCCATAATTATATGTTTGTTAATTGCTAAAAGCAAATAATTTCCCTAGGAAGACATAAAGAGGAGTTTATGGGGTTTCGTCAAGGGAATTTGAAGTGAAATCGCCCGTCATTGTCATTTCCATAATGGAAACATCAAAGGGATATAGCCACTCAAGCTTCCCCGGTGGCACTGGCAGCGGTAGAGGCAGGCACCTGGCACACACAACTTCTCCATCACAAGTATCACTCGTGTTGAGTTTGCAGTATGGTATACTATAGATTATAGAGGTGCTATCACCAAGTGACAATTGCAAGTCCTAGGCTTTAGCCATAAGAGAAGTGGCACTTTGCATACCAAACCACATCTAAATATTTCTGATCTCAGTGTCAGTGTAAAGAGTGCGAGTGATCGATGCAGATATCAAAGTTTGATATACAAGTCTGCAGATAGAGAAGCTTGCATACATGTTTTTTTTTTTTTAATTTTGAGGCTGTTTAAGGACTTCACAGATTTTACTCACATAGTCTGCATGAATTAACTTAGTGAAATATCGATCAATAATACACGTGTTGCATAATTCAGGCAGTGTTTCCACACATTCATGCCTAAAATGGAGGGGCAACTCAACAACTAGCAAAACTTGGCAAAAACCCAGGCCATAACTGAGCATATAAATGATACAATATTCGTAATTTCTAAGAAAAAGTGAAGGATTGACCATTTCATGACAAATCTATAAAATAGATTGGACAATGTAAATGATGATGTATACCATTCCCTAGACCAATAAGGTTCTATTAGACAAATAAATAAATTATATTAATATTCTTTAGACTGTCATTTCTATAATTGAACATGGTGGAAATGAAAATATCATATTTATTACAGTTTTCGTAAGTGAGGAGCTCTGGAAAAGTAGTTAAAATTATAAAACTGCCTAAACTTATATTTTATATTATGCAAATTAAAAGAAAATGGTCCTGGTCCTCAACTTCCTTTATATCACAAATTTTACAGATTTGTACATTCCAAAGTGTTTTTTGGTTAATCCAACTCCACAACTCATGTAAATACTAAATAGTCAACTGAACTGTATATCAAGATTCAAAATAGAAACAAGCAATAGACATCAAATAGTTTAAATGCTCCAAAATTTATATAGAAAAATAAAATAAATGTACAAAGTCCAAATGCTATGGAAGATGCATTACGGCCTACATGATGAACCATGGAACAGAATCAAATAAAAGGCTAAAGTAACTCTCAAGCTCATTAAAAGTAACCTGAATAAACTGCCCTTGCCACCGTTAGTGCTATTGAGTCATCCAAGACTGTCTAGTCAACTATTGGCACTAAACATTGATCACAGGTTCACCAATTGATGAACAATAGTTGTACTCTATATTTATCCTAAGTGGACATTGACATTTTTACCATCCAGTGGATGGAATCTCACCCAAGGTACTAAGGAAGAATCAATGATGGTAGTAATTGGCAACTGCTAGGGACAAGAAGAAATTATAGAGGTTGTAGTGCTGTTGTGCGAGTATCATGACCTATTTCCAACCACTTCATATCAATGAATATTGAATTAAAACATGGCGCAAAACCTATCAAGAAGAGACTTTTCTGTGTGAACCCAAGGTAGAAGGGGGAAGTATAGCAAGAGTTTGATACAATGTGAAATGCAAGCCTTATAATTCCAGTGGAAGATTTAGAAGAGTCCAATGTTAATTAAAAACAAAACACTAGATGTTCAAGGATATATGTAGATTTTCACACTTTGAATGAAGCTCATGCCCATGATACTTTCCCCACATCGTTCACCTTTGAAATTCTAGAGAGTGTCGTTTGAAGAGAGGTGAACTCATTCACTTATTGATTTTCCAGCTACCATCAAGTGAAAGAGAGGTTGAGGGTGAGCTTAAGAAAACCCAAGAACATATGTATGATGGGGAGGAGGCCCATAGAGGGATTGGTGATGAGTTAGTTGTAGGTTGGTGAGCAGCAGATTAATCTGTTCGTGCATTTGTTATGGAGTTCGGGATGCCTGTTGTTTCACATATTCATTATAGTAGGCGGATTTGTAGGGCAGGTACTAAGATGATGGAGTACATAGACAAAATTAGAGTGAGCCATGTATTCAGCACCGGCTTGCAGCAGACTTGGCAGTGGTAGAGGTTGATTACCCATGTAGTCCCATGCAAAGATGTCATAGTTTGTGATCATTGCACTAAATAAGTTGCAGCCCAAATTCTAGTTGCTTTGGAAATCATCAAAGCAAGGAAAGCAAAGAAATCTAGGACAAGGTTGGAAATTGTAGCACATGGTAGAAGATTTGAAATGCCACCTCTTGGTAGTTTCTCTGATCTCATAAAGTGTTGCAAGTCCAACCATAACCGCTCCTTTCTTCATACCTCAAACAACCTTAGGAGCTCAACTGTCCTTGGAGAGTTTTACTAAAAAGAAGAGGACGAAGGTAGATATCGTAGTGAGGAGGCTTTGGTACCATGACAACCTCCCATTTAATGTTGCAAACTCTCTGATCCAAAAAGATCATGGGAAAACTAGAAATGGCTTGGCTCCGGAAAGATTGAAGGGTTGAAATCGACCAGGAGAGAAAATACTGACACAACAGACCCATGAAATCTACTCACTATAGTATAAAGGTGACAACACTGCGTGGAATTGACAAAAGGAATGCTTGTAGTTTTAAAGGGAAAATCAATTGACTAAGGAAAATGTAGTCGACCAACACAAGGAATCGATAGGGAGATTAGTAGGCAAGACAGATGCATCAAGTAGGTGTCAAATCCATCCCAAGGGCACGCTAGACTAATCTTCTAGAAAATAATGTACACACTATAGCATGTAGTGGATTCCAATGGAAGTGGAACTACTTGACTAGACCTAGTCAACTTGGGACTAAGAAGAGAGAGAGGCATAGTGGAAGAGCAGTGGAATGTAGTCGACCAAATCAAGGATATGCATTGTCAATAGTCAAGTTCCTTAGATAAAAGAACTAAGAGGAAAGTGAGGGATTTGGATACATCGCTAAGACGGAGTAGTTGATCGACCCATTGATAGACCTTGGAAAATCATTAGAACTCAATCAACCGACCGACTGACAACATGAAGGACATGGGAACTTAGCTACGTAGAGGAAGCCACTTGTCAAAGGAGAATTTCTGGACACGTGGAGCATTAGAACCATACATGTAGGGGACAAGCAACAATTATAGTGTCTTCAACTTCCTTAATGGTTTATTGTGTTTGGTAGACTGTCTTCTTTTCAAAGGGGAGATTATAAAAGGAGAAGTTGAAGGAGAAGAAAGGGTTGTTGGTTCGAACCCTGAAGATTGGGACTTGGAGAGGTTCTTTGTTGTTAAGTATAGCTCCTAGAGGAGAAGAAGATCGATCGACATAACTATCATAGATATTAGAAGTTACCCATCGATCGACAACTAGAGTGCTTACTATTTTGCTAAGAGCATGTAGGAAAGGAGAGGCTTGTCTCCACTGGTTGTAGCATGAGATTGTTGAAGGATCGACTGAAATAGAGCAAAGGAGATTCTACTCCTGAAGTTTCCAACACATGAGTAGAAGCTCCTTTCAATCCCTTTGTAATCTATAAATTTCATCTCGAGAATAAAAGAGCGAAAGCAAGCCATTTCAAGATGGAGTTTTTCCAAGTTGGGTTTCACCGAGATAAATCTTTGTGTTCTTGTGCATGTGACGTGGATTTTTATTGCTTAGATTGCTTTGATAAATTGCATAGTCGATTTTAAACACAGAGAAAAGGACCTAAAAAATTAATATAGCATCCGTTTTGGTGAGTCAAGTCGACAGTAGACTAATCGATTACAAATTACTCTCCTTTTTTTCAGCCCCCATGGTAGATGCTATTGCACTAGTTGGCCTCGGATACAAAGTCCCCTCTTAAAAATGCAAACAGGGAGAAAGAATTAGATGCAGAGTTATAGTTTGTCAAGGAACAATTGCAAGGCCTTAAAAGTTTGTGGGATACTACTAGTTGCATCATTATGTTAGATGGGTGGACAAATACAACAAATAGAAAAATAGTAAATTCCATTGTGCCATGCCCTAAGGGACCATGTTCTTGAAACCCTTTGATGCATCATCACATGCGAAGGATGCAAATCTATTATATTCTTTGTTGGCGGAGATTGTTGAAGAAGTTGGGGTTAAACATGTTGTCCAAGTAGTCATGGACAACATTGCAAATTATGTGGTTGCTGGAAGTTTTCCATGTGAGAAATTTCCTACCATTTGTGGGCCTCATGTGCTACCCATTGTATAGATTTAATTTTGGAGGACATAGGTAAGTTGGATTAGGTGCAGGATATTGTTAATGAATGCAAGAAATAACCAAGGACATATATAACCATGCTTGGGTGTTGAGCCCTGTGAGAGAGTTCATAGATGGCAAACTGATTCGTCCAATCGTCACCGGATTTGCAGCCAACTTTCCTTCACTCCAAAGTCTTTTGACCAAATACGTGGCATTGAGATGGATGCTTATTAGTAAAGAATGGCTAGATTGGAAACACAACAAAAAATTGGATGCAATGGTTTTTGCATGTCAGTTTTAGTGATGATTATAGGAGCTTGTCACTGAGGTTTTTAGCATCATTGAGCCTCTTGTGAAAGTGTTGAGGACCATGGATGGAGAAAAAAGGCTAATGGGGATACATTTGTGAGTGTATGTATAGGGCCAAAGGCCATTAGGACTTAAGAATTGATTCCAGGTGGAGTAGGTAGTGACATTCACCATTCCATGGAGGAGGAGCATATCTCAATCCCAACATATTCTATAAAGAGAAGTCTAAAATCCAAAAAGATCCAGAGGTGTGATGGTTTTCATTGAGAGGATGTTCTTGGATCCCACAATTCAAGACATGTTCAATATGCAACGGGATTTGTGCAAGGATTTTGCTAGCATCTTTGGATTTAGTTCAACTATTTGACTCAAGTATAAGAAAATGTTACATAAGATTTAATTTGTAAATTCTTAAGTTGTAATTTTGTAATTTTTTTAAGCTTCGCACTAGAAAAATTGTAATCTTTGGTTTTTTTGTAACAACTCATAAGTGTAGATTGTGGTTCCCAGTCACGAAAGCTATAGGAATTTTCCATTAGAGTTTTGAGTTAGCCTTGCAGTGCTTCATGTTGTGAGCACAACTGGTCAGTATTTGAGCATATCTACACCAAGAAGCACAACAAGTTGGAGTATGAGTCGTTGGACAAGTTGGTATTCATTTACTACAACCTTCATTTGCTCACAAAACAATTGCGACCAAAAGATATGGATTCAATTACATTGGATAAGATTGATGTAGAATCTGATTAGGTCACAGAGGATGAATCTTTCGATCATTTGAGCTGGCTTGACACCGATGTCGACGATCTCTTTGNCCGATATTTGAGACACTTGACACACTGACATCTCAGCGTCCGCATGAGGCAATTGGACTAGGAGTGACTAGCGCTACAAGCCCAATTTGTTTGAGGGTATATGCTTGGCGTCCTCATAGATGAGACTCAAGATTGGAGACATTGTCTATTTCTAATTCTAATTGTGTGATGATTTATGTAGTTGAGTTGTTGAACTTGGTACTATTTGATGGATTGCAAGTTATTTGACTTATGTTATAGTTTTTGAGACAAATTTTGTATTATCATATTTGATGAGATAAATTGATGGATAAATTGTTGTTTTATAGATTTTATGGATGGTAATGTCATTATTATTTTTTCTGCACAATTTCCTGGAAAAAAAATTTTGGT
>SNQJ01S0003897.1:154004-165356 GCA_010110895.2 Picea sitchensis | reverse complement strand
AAACGCGGAAAGGGTAGAGCTCAAGTTTGGACTGGCTTTTGAGAGTCCTTTGCTATCATTCCTTTCTTTCTTTAGCATCATTCTTTTATTCTTTTAGTAGTTTCTGCAATCAACCTTTGGGCCTTCATCCCCTCTTCTCATGACAGAATGTACCATGGCCATTATCGAAGTTTGGTACATTGTGACAGGCTCCAGGATGGAAAGTGTTAAGTATGGTGGGGAACGGAACATTACCCTTGCGAGGGCCCCCCAGTAGTACCCCTTTTCCCTGGGCAGTGACAACATGGACTAGAGTACAGATGTTGGCCAACAAGGTGAAACAAGGCAACAAACATAACTTCTTGAGCTAGTGATCCATTATTCAACTTCAACCAATGATCCTCATCCACGTGCCTTGTAAATTAAGCACGCCACTTTGCATGAAAGAAGGACTAACATACCTCATGGTGATGTTGGCTTACCCTCTCCCATACACTGAGTTGACTGGATGTGACGAGCTTGGTTGATCTGAGGTAGAAAAGGCAATCTGAAGGGAGTTGCTAGGCTGCTATCTGTGGACATGTTGATCATCATCATGGTCGAGATCATTGTCTCCATTACGGTCCATGAGACATGATCTCCTCTAGTTACCCCTAGGTATGGGGGGGTAACAAGTTGGGCATGAAACATTTCATGAGCAACTACCGGGAGGTGGCATTTAAATCTTCTACCACATGTTGCAATTTCCAACCTCATCCTAGCTTTCTTTGCTTTGCTTGCTTTGATGGTTTCTAAAGTAGCTAGCATTTGGGATATAACTTCTTAACGGTAATGATCACAAGCTACGACATATTTGCATGGGGCTCGTGCTAGGTGGTGTTCAGGATGTTTATGCCCCCTTTCATATCGTGGTTATCATACTTGCACTTGAGCTTCTTGTTTTCATTCGATTCAAGTAGGATAGCATGTTCCCAAGCTTGATCAAGCATCCTTTTGGACTTAGAAGCCATGGATAGTGAAGATTCAAGACAAACAAGATAGAAGTGTATAACTGCAAGTTAATTTCCTAAATTAGAGATGCAAATGAAAACTCATAAAAAAATACCTTCTTCCAGGCCCAACATGTAAATAGCTTGTCTATACACCTTTTATTCAATCTCTAGATAGAATATACAAGCATTCTACAAGACTTCAACTAATCTCTAAATTGTCATGGATATTCCACTGGAACAGTTCGTCACAACAAATCTTATAATATTCTAAAATCTTAGACTATGCAAACTGATTTTCCTTAGATCCCAGATTAATTAATTACTAGCTTTGCTTGAATTTATGAAATAAATGAACTATGAAAATGAAAGAAATGAGCAAAAGAACACACCATCCACACACAAATGAACACAATATATATCCTAGGAAACCCAATATGGGAGAAAACCCAGCTAAAAGGTGAGGCCTATGCTCTACTTTCTTTTCTTCAGTTATGGAAATGCAAATACAAAGAAAGAGGCACTCACTGTGGAGTTTACTTTGACACTGTGGCCTATATGGCTACTACAAATTCTTTTCCTCCTCTATTATGCTCTCAAAATACCACTCCTAGATGCTCTAATCAACTATGGAACAAATAAAATGCTAAAGAATGGAACCCTTTCTCCTCCTAGCAGCTCGGTATTTAACATAGCCCGATAGTCGTTTAGGGTTAGGGTTTTTGCATCCTCAACCCTCAATTAGTGATAAGGTTTGGGACCTTCTAGAATCTTCTTGAAATTCCACACATGGCTAGACCCATATGTGTGAGTAATGGGGGTTGACGTGGCATCCACTCATACCATGGTGGTCAACAAGGTAGGTCAACTTGCAGGAGGCAAAACTTTTGCATACAAGCTTCGATTGAGGTGATTTTTGCACCGTTGGAAAGGTCTCAGTGTGTAGACCAACGTCGAGGGTGTGGGACCAACTTTCGAAGTGGTTTCGGAAGGTTCCAGACCCCAATTTTCCAAATTGAGACCTGCCACTAAAATGGGCCCTGCAAGCCAATTCCTCCAATTTTTCCACCCATAAAGTACTAGGATAGATGAAAAACTATATGATGATCCATTATGGATCATCAACTAATCCCCAAGCAAGAATAACAAAATTTGCTAAAAAACATTTCATTGTTCACAGTGCCATTGAGAATCCAAATTGTTGAAGATGAAATGACCAATAGTGTAACGAGTCGTGTTTGTGGGTTATATGCCTTTAGGGTTTCTTTCAATGTGTTCTTGCTCTTTTTTCCCTCCCGATAACACATTTCAACCTTTTCTCCAAGTGACTTCAACGTGGGGTCTGTGTTTGCTCGTTGGGTAAGTTTGGGGTGAGTTCAGTTGAGTTTGCACGAGTTGGACGAGTTCAAGATGAGTTCGACGGATTTTGGTGAGTTTTAGGCTCAAGTGTACATCAATCACCCATTCTAAGATTGACACAGCAAGACCTGCGGAACTTGGTTGGGTCACACAAAAATGGCAAGCTTGTAAGACTTGGACTCGACAAAAGTCAATTGGCTTGGGACTCAACAAAATTTGGCGACTTGGAAAAATTTGGTTCAAAGCTTGGTGAAACTCAGCACCAAAATTTTTTTTCCAGGAAATTGTGCAGAAAAAATAATAATGACATTACCATCCATAAAATCTATAAAACAACAATTTATCCATCAATTTATCTCATCAAATATGATAATACAAAATTTGTCTCAAAAACTATAACATAAATCAAATAACTTGCAATCCATCAAATAGTACCAAGTTCAACAATTCAACTACATAAATCATCACATAATTAGAAATTAGAAATAGACAATGTCTCCAATCTTGAGTCTCATCTACGAGGACGCCAAGCATATGCCCTCAAACAAATTGGACTTGTAGCGCTAGTCACTCCTAGTCCAATTGCCTCATGCAGACGCTGAGATGTCAGTGTGTCAAGTGTCTCAAATATCGGTGTACCAAAGAGATCGTCGGCATAGGTGTCAAGCCAACTCAAATGATCGAAAGATTCATCCTCTGCGACCTAATCAGATTCTACATCAATCTTATCCAATGTAATTGAATCCATATCTTTTGGCCGCAATTGTTTTGTGAGCAAATGAAGGTTGTAGTAAATGAATACCAACTTGTCCAACGACTCACACTCCAACTTGTTGTGCTTCTTGGTGTAGATATGCTCAAATATTGACCAGTTGTGCTCACAACATGAAGCACTGCAAGGCTAACTCAAAACTCTAATGGAAAATTCCTATAGCTTTCGTGACTGGGAACCACAATCTACACTTACGAGTTGTTACAAAAAAACCAAAGATTACAATTTTTCTAGTGCGAAGCTTAAAAAAATTACAAAATTAGAACTTAAGAATTTACAAATTAAATCTTATGTAACATTTTCTTATACCTGAGTCAAATAGTTGAACTAAATCCAAAGATGCTAGCAAAATCCTTGCACAAATCCCATTGCATATTGAACGTGTCTTGAATTGTGGGATCCAAGAACATCCTCTCAATGAAAACCATCACACCTCTGGATCCTTTTGGATTTTAGACTTCTCTTTATAGAATATGTTGGGATTGAGATATGCTCCTCCTCCATGGAATGGTGAATGTCACTACCTACTCCACCTGGAATCAATTATTAAGTCCTAATGGCCTTTGGCCCTATACATACCCTCACAAATGTATCCCCATTAGCCGTTTTTCTCCATCCATGGTCCTCAACACTTTCACAAGAGGCTCAATGATGCTAACAACCTCAGTGACAAGCTCCTATAATCATCACTAAAAACTGACATGCAACAACCATTGCATCCAATTTTTTGTTGTGTTTCCAATCTAGCCATTTTTTACTAATAAGCATCCATCTCAATGCCATGTATTTGGTCAAAAGACTTTGGAGTGAAGGAAAGTTGGCTGCAAATCCGGTGACGATTGGATGAATCAGTTCACCATCTATGAACTCTTTCACAGGGCTCAACACCCAAGCATGGTTATATATGTCCTTGGTTATTTCTTGCATTCATTAACAATATCCTGCACCTAATCCAACTTACCTATGTCCTCCAAAATTAAATCTATACAATGGGTAGCACATGAGGCCCACAAATGGTAGGAAATTTCTCACATGGAAAACTTCCAGCAGCCACATAATTTGCAGTGTTGTCCATGACTACTTGGACAACATGTTTAACCCCAACTTCTTCAACAATCTCCGCCAACAAAGAATATAATAGATTTGCATCCTTTGCATGTGATGATGCATCAAAGGGTTTCAAGAACATGGTCCCTTAGGGCATGGCACAATGGAATTTACTATTTTTCTATTCGTTGTATTTGTCCACCCATCTAACATAATGATGCAACTAGTACTATCCCACAAACTTTTAAGGCCTTGCAATTGTTCCTTGACAAACTATAACTCTGCATCTAATTCTTTCTCCCTGTTTGCATTTTTAAGAGAGGACTTTGTATCCGAGGCCAACTAGTGCAATAGCATCTACCATGGGGGCTGAAAAAAAGGAGAGTAATTTGTAATCGATTAGTCTACTGTCGACTTGACTCACCAAAACGGATGCTATATTAATTTTTTAGGTTCTTTTCTCTGTGTTTAAAATCGACTATGCAATTTATCAAAGCAATCTAAGCGATAAAAATCCACATCACATGCACAAGAACACAAAGATTTATCTTGGTGAAACCCAACTTGGAAAAACTCCATCTTGAAATGGCTTGCTTTCGCTCTTTTATTCTCGAGATGAAATTTATAGATTACAAAGGGCTTGAAAGGAGCTTCTACTCATGTGTTGGAAACTTCAGCAGTAGAATCTCCTTTGCTCTATTTCAGTTGATCCTTCAACAATCTCATGCTACAACCAGTGGAGACAAGCCTCTCCTTTCCTACACTCTCTTAGCAAAATAGTAGGCACTCTAGTTGTCGATCGATGGGTAACTTCTAATATCTATGATAGTTATGTCGATCGATCTTCTTCTCCTCTAGGAGTTATACTTAACAACAAAGAACCTCTCCAAGTCCCAATCTTCAAGGTTCAAACCAACAACCCTTTCTTCTCCTTCAACTTCTCCTTTTATAATCTCCCCTTTGAAAAGAAGACAGTCTACCAAACGCAATAAACCATTAAGGAAATTGAAGACACTATAATTGTTGCTTGTCCCCTACATGTATGGTTCTAATGCTCCACGTGTCCAGAAATTGTCCTTTGAGAAGTGGCTTCCTCTACATAGCTAAGTTCCCATGTCCTTCATGTTGTCGATCGGTCAGTTGATTGAGTCCTAATGATTTTCCAAGGTCTATCAATGGGTCGATCGACTACTCCGTCTTAGCGATGTATCCAAATCCCTCACTTTCCTCTTGGTTCTTTTATCTAAGGAACTTGCCTATTGACAATGCATATCCTTGATTTGGTCGACTACATTCCACTGCTCTTCCACTATGCCTCTCTCTCTTCTTAGTCCCAAGTCGACTAGGTCTAGTCAAGTAGTTCCACTTCCATTGGAATCGACTACATGCTATAGTGTGCACATTATTTGCTAGAAGATTAGTCTAGCGCGCCCTTGGGATGGATTTGACACCTACTTGATGCATTTGTCTTGCCTACTAATCTCCCTATCGATTCCTTGTGTTGGTCGACTACATTTTCCTTAGTCAATTGATTTTCCCTTTATGACTACAAGCATTCCTTTTGTCAATTCCACGCAGTGTTGTCACCTTTTTACTATAGTGAGTAGATTTCATGGGTCTGTTGTGTTAGTATTTTCTCTCCTGGTCGATTTCAACCCTTCAATCTTTCCGGAGCCAATCCATTTCTAGTTTTGCCATGATCTTTTTGGATGAGAGAGTTTGCAACATTAAATGGGAGGTTGTCATGGTACCAAAGCCTCCTCACTACGATATCTACCTCTGTCCTCTTCTTTTTAGTAAAACTCTCCAAGGACAGTTGAGCTCCTAAGGTTGTTTGAAGTATGAAGAAAGGAGCGGTTATGGTTGGACTTGAAACACTTTATGAGATCAGAGAAACTACCAAGAGGTGGCATTTCAAATCTTCTACCACGTGCTACAATTTCCTACCTTGTCCTAGATTTCTTTGCTTTCCTTGCTTTGATGGTTTCCAAAGCAACTAGAATTTGGGCTGCAACTTCTTTAGTGCAATGATCACAAACTATGACATCTTTGCATGGGACTACACGGGTAATCAACCTCTACCACTGCCAAGTCTGCTGCAAGCCGGTGCTGAATACATGGCTCACTCTAATTTTGTCTATGTACTCCATCATCTTAGTACCTGCCCTCCAAATCCGCCTACTATAATGAATATGTGAAACAACAGGCATCCCGAACTCCATAACAAATGCACGAACAGACTAATCTGCTGCTCACCAACCTACAACTAACTCATCACCAATCCCTCTATGGGCCTCCTCCCCATCATACATATGTTCTTGGGTTTTCTTAAGCTCACCCTCAACCTCTCTTTCACTTGATGGTAGATGGAAAATCAATAAGTGAATGAGTTCACCTCTCTTCAAACGACACTCTCTAGAATTTCAAAGGTGAACGATGTGGGGAAAGTATCATGGGCATGAGCTTCATTCAAAGTGTGAAAATCTACATATATCCTTGAACATCTAGTGTTTTGTTTTTAATTAACATTGGACTCTTCTAAATCTTCCACTGGAATTATAAGGCTTGCATTTCACATTGTATCAAACTCTTGCTATACTTCCCCCTTCTACCTTGGGTTCACACAGAAAAGTCTCTTCTTGATAGGTTTTGCGCCATGTTTTAATTCAATATTCATTGATATGAAGTGGTTGGAAATAGGTCATGATACTCGCACAACAGCACTACAACCTCTATAATTTCTTCTTGTCCCTAGCAGTTGCCAATTACTACCATCATTGATTCTTCCTTAGTACCTTGGGTGAGATTCCATCCACTGGATGGTAAAAATGTCAATGTCCACTTAGGATAAATATAGAGTACAACTATTGTTCATCAATTGGTGAACCTGTGATCAATGTTTAGTGCCAATAGTTGACTAGACAGTCTTGGATGACTCAATAGCACTAACGGTGGCAAGGGCAGTTTATTCAGGTTACTTTTAATGAGCTTGAGAGTTACTTTAGCCTTTTATTTGATTCTGTTCCATGGTTCATCATGTAGGCCGTAATGCATCTTCCATAGCATTTGGACTTTGTACATTTATTTTATTTTTCTATATAAATTTTGGAGCATTTAAACTATTTGATGTCTATTGCTTGTTTCTATTTTGAATCTTGATATACAGTTCAGTTGACTATTTAGTATTTACATGAGTTGTGGAGTTGGATTAACCAAAAAACACTTTGGAATGTACAAATCTGTAAAATTTGTGATATAAAGGAAGTTGAGGACCAGGACCATTTTCTTTTAATTTGCATAATATAAAATATAAGTTTAGGCAGTTTTATAATTTTAACTACTTTTCCAGAGCTCCTCACTTACGAAAACTGTAATAAATATGATATTTTCATTTCCACCATGTTCAATTATAGAAATGACAGTCTAAAGAATATTAATATAATTTATTTATTTGTCTAATAGAACCTTATTGGTCTAGGGAATGGTATACATCATCATTTACATTGTCCAATCTATTTTATAGATTTGTCATGAAATGGTCAATCCTTCACTTTTTCTTAGAAATTACGAATATTGTATCATTTATATGCTCAGTTATGGCCTGGGTTTTTGCCAAGTTTTGCTAGTTGTTGAGTTGCCCCTCCATTTTAGGCATGAATGTGTGGAAACACTGCCTGAATTATGCAACACGTGTATTATTGATCGATATTTCACTAAGTTAATTCATGCAGACTATGTGAGTAAAATCTGTGAAGTCCTTAAACAGCCTCAAAATTAAAAAAAAAAAAACATGTATGCAAGCTTCTCTATCTGCAGACTTGTATATCAAACTTTGATATCTGCATCGATCACTCGCACTCTTTACACTGACACTGAGATCAGAAATATTTAGATGTGGTTTGGTATGCAAAGTGCCACTTCTCTTATGGCTAAAGCCTAGGACTTGCAATTGTCACTTGGTGATAGCACCTCTATAATCTATAGTATACCATACTGCAAACTCAACACGAGTGATACTTGTGATGGAGAAGTTGTGTGTGCCAGGTGCCTGCCTCTACCGCTGCCAGTGCCACCGGGGAAGCTTGAGTGGCTATATCCCTTTGATGTTTCCATTATGGAAATGACAATGACGGGCGATTTCACTTCAAATTCCCTTGACGAAACCCCATAAACTCCTCTTTATGTCTTCCTAGGGAAATTATTTGCTTTTAGCAATTAACAAACATATAATTATGGAAATTCATCAATTAAGTTCCTCCCCACCTGCTTTGGTCTCAGCTTCCTGTATTTGCCCTTGGAATGACACAAAAATCTTCCCTTTGCTGTGCTTTGCAAGCAATTGGTCGTTTGGTCTGTTAGTCTGTCTCTCTCTTCTACTCTGCAAGTAAATAAATGAATGCATCCATAAAACATATGACAACCCAAATACCAGAGATGATTCTGGGAACCCACTAAGATTAAGATTGGAAGAACTCGACTTAGAAAAGAATACAAATTAAGAGCTTCAAAACCATATAAATAATTAATTAATGAAACATACGCATATAGACAAAATCGAAGTCAATGAATGGAATGAATGCAACAACAGATTGAGAATAAGAATGGGGTAGCAGCGAAATATACCAAATGGAGGAAAGCAAAACATTTTCTCTTATATAGTACAGACAGGAGCAGCAGGAGATTCAGACGCATGCATGCAGTTCCTGTGAGTGAAAGAAGAAGACAAATCGATTGACCGAGAGCGAGAGTCGAAATGGAAAGTGGATATCAATTAATTAAGGGGTAATCCCAGATTTAATGAAAGGGTACATCCAACTCCCAGCAGATTCAGACGCATCCATGCAGTTCCTATGAGCGAAAGAAGAAAGACAATTTGACGGACCGAGCGAGAGACGAAATAGAATGTGTATATTAATTAATTATGGGGTAATCCCAGATTTAATTACAGGGTGCTTCCAACTCCAAATGGGTGGGAGAGTCGATATGGAATGTGGATATTAATTAATCATGAGGTAATCCCAGATTAACCATGGGGTTCATACAACTCCAAATGGGTGGGAGGCAGGCTTATCTGGAGTTTGATTCAAACCCGGAGGGACTTGCAACCTAAAATCATCACAAGTGTCCAGATCTTTGATATCTGACATGAATCTGCCCACATAAATAAATAAATGAATCAATGCGTCTCATTATCTATGAGAAAGATACCTCTCTTTTATTCCCCACCAAACAAGGAAATTGAATGCAAAGCGTGTTCCAAATCTGTTTGGAGGGATCGAGCTAAAAATTCGGTTGTCGTGTATGACAAAAAGAAACATCATGTATGTGGATTCACACTTCGTGAACAAACTCTACTCAAATTTGTCACATTAGTGCTTAGGTCCTTAACGAATGAGAATCTTGCATAGGCACTCACAATTCGTCTCGCAAGCTACCTTATTCACTCTTTTTACTTTATGGTAAATCTGTTTCATTATGAAAGCTTATTGGGTTAGGTCGAACGATGGATGTTATGTTTTGAAAAACATAAGTTTTTCATTACATAGGTTATATTCAGGTTTGAAATTTAAGGTGGGTTTACCGATTTTCTTGGTTTAAAAAAAAAAGTTTATATGGATGGAAATGATATATTAGGTTCTTATTTTTTTAAGTGTAATTCTCTTCATTTTAGACTTTGTAAATTTGGGTTAAAGTTTCCCTTCATGAATGGAAATGATATATTAGGTTCTTATTTTTCTAGTGTAATTCTCTTCATTTTAGACTTTGTAAATTTGGGTTAAAGTTTCCCTTCATGTTGGAATTTGTAAAATTGAGTTAAAGTTTAAATTTGACGAAGTTTAACCAAAACATTGGATTATGGATTAATACATGTGTTTGTGACAAGTTGTATATAAATAATAAGTAATTAATAAATATATTGAATGATATACATGTTGAAACTTCTAACATGTAGGTATAAAGGATTAGTATAGGAATCCCTAGAAAAAGAGGATCATGTAATAATGTGTTTACTTTGTATCATGCTTTGATTAAATGAGTTGGCAAGAACAAATTGATGCACCCATGTTTGCTTAGGGATTTATGAATGTTATTGCCCAGACTAGTAGAGATCTCAAGTGTATTGTGGTCCTTAAGGGTTATTGAGATGTCAACTATGCAACAATGAGTCACAAAGACATGTTTCATGATAGTTGGGGGTAAAAAGAGCTAAAGTAACTCAAGCAAATAAAGCCCGAAGAGAGAAATGAAATATGAGCTAAACAAAGCACTACAACTTCTGATAAGTTGACTCCATGTGAAAAGTAAATTTCGAGTGGAAATAAAATCAAAGTAAGTATGTCATGCCTCCAAGGCAATGGCAACTACTGGCTTGGTGCACACAACACCCTTGGCTAAGCCAAATAGAGAAAAGTAGGGATTTTACCCAAGTGATCTGACTTTATCATAAAAATTATGATAAGATATGCTAGAGAGCAGTTGGGGAATTAATGGTGAGTTGGTCAACCTATCCCTTGTTCCTATCATGATTGACCATCCATAGTGAGTTAATTCCACTACCATGAATCACTATAAACTCAAAGGAGTGTTGGAAAGAGGTTCTAGAATTTTAAACAAGCATTTTGGGCAAAGATAAATATTTTCTTAGAGAGCCCTAAGAGAGGAATCAAACTACAACGATGGTTTTCCTTTGACTGAGCCAATTTGCAACAAGGGATCATTATGTTTGATGGTAACTGTTATGGTCCAAATCCTTAGTATAGCATAATAAACTAGAGTACACACAATATACACAAGATGTGAGCATGGAGCACAACTCCAAACGAGATAATAAAGATGAGTTACACAATAAATCCTTAAGGAATAGGGGAACCTCCTCCAAATACCCCAATATATTCATATATCCCAACCATATGTTCCCCCATAATGACTATATTGACTTCTATATATACATAATTTCATTCACTCCACATGTGGACCCTTTATTAGGCTAACCCTTATTACATATACAATTACCACATTACATATACATTAAACCTCATATATGCCCCACTTTGGATCATAGAATAGTACCATTTTTTTAAAAGCTTTGTCCTTGAAGGTTTGCATTTAAGGGTTTTACATGTGATGAAACCAAGTAATAGGATTTCCTTATATTTGTGTTTTCTTGTTGTCATTGATGATGATCCATCGATCCAATTTCAATTA
>SNQJ01S0003897.1:115293-140850 GCA_010110895.2 Picea sitchensis | reverse complement strand
CATATATGCAACTGGCCCAATCCTTTCCAGGATTTCAAATGGCCCACAAAATCTGGCTGCCAACTTGGCGCAACTTCCCAGCTTCAGGGAACTCCTGTTAGCTTTCACTTTCAGGAAAACATGATCAGCCACTTTGAACTCTCTGTGGGTTCTGTTCTTATCAGCATAACTTTTCTGCCTATCTTGGACAACTTTCAAATTCTGCTTAATTTTTATCATTTGGTCCTCCATCTCCTTGAGCAACTCTATCCCAACTACTGTTCTATCAGTTGGATTATCCCAGCTCACTGGAGTATTGCACTTTCTTCCATAAAGTGCTTCAAATGGGCTCATCTTCAACGATGCATGATACCCATTGTTGTAGGCGAATTCTACCAAGTGTAGGTAGTCTTCCCATCTTGATGGTTTGTCCATCACATACATTCTCAGTATGCCTTCTATTACTCTGTTCACCCTCTCTGTTTGTCCATCAGACTCAGGATGATAAGCTGTACTAAAGTTCAGATTCGTTTTGAATCCTTTGAACAATCCTTTCTAGAAATTCGAGGTGAATTTTGGGTCTCTGTCGAACACAATCATTTTAGGAATTCTGTGCAATCGTGCCACTTCCCTTATGAAAATATCAACAACATCTGTTTCCTTGTGAGTAGTTTTCAGTGGAATAAAATGGGCAGCTTTTCTAAGCTTGTCCACCACCACCATGATCAAATCATGCAGCTTGGCTGTTCTAGGCAATCCTGTAATAAAATACATCGTTACTACTTCCCACTTCCACTCAGGAATAGGCAAAGGTTGCAGCAACCCTGTTGGGTGCCTATGCTTATCTTTAATTTTCTGGCACTCCATACATCTGGCGATGTATAAATCAAACCTTTCCAGATAGGAGAAAGAGATATGCTTAGAGTGGTCTCTAATTCCCAACTTGAGGACACCTCCTTAGAAAGCCATAATTTCCTAAAAGGCTCATTCAAAACCCAACGAAGAGAATTCAAAGCATCCCCCAACAAGAGTCAAAATCAAGTCAAAAGGATAAGAAACCCAAACCCCAATTACCATTGCTATGAACTAGGTGCAATAACCCAGAGCTAACGAACACAAATCTCCATTCTAGAGATGATGCAAAGCGCCAAAACAGAATAGGAACCACAATAAAGTCCTAGAAAACAACTTGACCAATGCCAAAGAACACCAACATAACTTTAATGACAAGGGTTACCTTGATATCAAGCAGAACCAAAGGTGACAACCACTAGTATTCATCATCAATCATCGCTTTAGCTCCTATCCCCTAAGCCATAATCTCACCTTTATTTTTCATAGGGACTCCCCTAGCTTCAAATCACCAACATAACATTAAGTGTGGCATGTGTGGGAATGTTGTAAGAGTGATACTTGCATTCTGCTTCTAACTAAATAGAATACGACTACTTTGTTGAGTTGACATATGTGAATTAAGGGGCTTGGAACGTGGAAACATACATATATTAACATTAATAATGAATATAGGGGATGGCTAGGAAACAAATTACCCCTTTTTTACTTAAGGTTCATTCAGTCAAGGTAGAGGCCTTGTTGGTGAGAGTGTCCGCTTGTTGATTTAGGGCCCTCAAAACATGGAAAAACTTGATATCCTCAAACCTAAGAGTCACCTTTTTATTCTAGTTATTAGGCTAACCAACTTATTATTAGTCAGGTTTTTCTAATTGTTCATAAGTTTGATGATTATGGATGAATCCCCAATAACTATCAAAGTTTTTACGTTGGTAGCATTTAGAGATAAAATTCCCTAAAGAAGAGTCTATGCCTCTACCTGGTTATTTGCAGTTTTCCCTAGACCCCATACATAATTCAATTCTTGTTTCCCCTTGGGATCAAGGATGACACCCCTGCACTTGCCACCCTTGGGTTTCCTATTCCCCATCAAAGAAGATAATATTTTTTTGTTGCTTGATCTGCCACTCTTTTAATTCTTTCTCCTTCATTCTTGTCTACCCATTTGGGTGATGTGAGGATTGAAGGGTTATTGTTTTTGGATGAGAAGCTCCTCCCACAAGAATGTCTGCTAACTACTCTTTCTCGTCACAGTCAAGCAGCTGCACCAAGTGACCCTTCATGCCTCGGATTTTCAGGTTTTCTAACATTAAACCCCTCACTTTTGCAACCATTATCCTAGGATTGACCAACTCCTATTGAATAATAGCTTTGTTATAGGCCAACTAAACTTTCCAACAAACAATTTTTTGCATTTCTTGCCAAGCTCTCTTGAAAATAGGTTTAGGCCCCTCCGATAAAAGAGTATCATCTGCAAATTATAGTTTAGGCCCCTCAGATAAGAGAGTATCATCTGCAAATTGTAAATGGTTCATACCTTTGACTCCTCTGGCCGATTTGATTCCATGTAGGTTGCTAGAGACCCTTTCCTCTTCTAAATTTCCACCCAACACCTTTGTCATTATAATTTATAATAATGGGGGATGGGGATGGCATTACCTCAATCCTCTATTGCTTTTGAAAAAGTCAGTGAGCCTCCCATTAACTAAGGGACCAATGATAGAAGTTTGGACCCACTACACAAAGTTGTTATTAAACCCAAATTTACACAAAACAACAAGAAGGAAAGAGTGTTTTACCCGATCAAATGCATTGGCAATGTCTAGTTTAATGATCATCTGTTTGTCCTTATTCTCCCGACTAGAATGTATTTCTTCTTGAACCATAATAAGGTTGTTTGCTATTCGACATTTTTGCATCAAAGCTTCCCTAATTACCATAGATTATCTTGGAAAGAATCTTCTTTAGTCTGTTTGTCGTGATTTGGTTTAGGATTTTATAAGAGGAGTTACAAAGGGATACATGGTGAAATCTAGAAAACATCGATGTATTTGCCTCTTTCAGAATCAATGCTAAAAAGGAGGAGTTTGTGATGCCCCCAATTGTATGTTTCTTATGGGCATGTTGGAGCATATGCTTCAACTCAAATTTAAGTATATCCCAATAGGCCTAGAAAAAGTGAATGGAGAAATTGTCCATCCTTGGATCTTTGTCAGGAGTAAGCCCCTAAATGGCCTTGATAATTTATCCTTCCTCTATTTCTTTGTCCAATTCTTCGTTCTCAGCTTTAGAATTCAGATGAGGGATATTTTCAAGCATCATAGCTATGGAATATGATCCACCTCCTCTTGATTTATATACAAGACTTCAAAATTCTTTTTGGCTTCCACCTTGATTGTTGGGAAGTCTCTAAAGCTCGAGCCATCTTCTAGTGATATTTCTTTAACATTGTTTTTCTAAACTCTAACTATGGCTTGTTGATGGAAGGAGGTATTATTGTCACTATATTGCAGGCATGGGATCTAGGATTTTATATGCCACATCTCTTCTTATGATATGGATACTTTATGTAGCTTATTACAAAGGGTTCTCTCTTCTACGTGATGATGTTTTGTGATATCTTCCTTTTCTATTCCCGCTTGTAGATCTTCAAGCTAAGATCAAATATTTTCCCATTCCTTGAGGGCTTGCTTAACTACTTTTAATTTATGCTCCCAAATGAAGTTGGGTGATCCCGAAACCCACCTCCACCTTTCCTATGAGATAATATGCATAACTCTAGAATTTTAAAGTCAAAGGGGATAAAATATGAATATTGGGAGTGGAGGAACTAAAGAGAAATCGTCTTATGATCAGAGATAGTCGTTGGGATGATCCTAGAAGTTATGATGTTGTTGCTTAATATAAGGTCGCTTTGAATGAGGAAATCGTCTAGTATCGTAGCAATATGGTTTGGATCAATTCTTCAATTTAATCAAGTGTATTTCCCTTTCAAAAGTTTGACATCTACTAGATCCCAATCCATCATATGGTCTTCCATATTTTCTCTAAGAGGGTCCCTGATTATTCTACCACTTTTTTTTTTCTTTACTATTCAAAGTCACATTGAAGTACCCAACGACAATATTGTTCTTAGTGACTTCAGGGTATTTTAAAACATGCAAGGAACACCAACAATATTCTTTTTCTTTGTAAATAAAAGGCATATATACATTAAAAACATGATAACTAATACCTAATTTCTGGTGTACAAGGAAAGATAAAATACAATGTTTTGTTTGATGAGAAAATTCCAACTAAATGAAGAGTTGTCCCAAAGAATACAAATACCTTTTGATGCTCCTCTTGAATTTACCACAATTCCTTTGCACCTTTTCTACTACATTCTAATGAGATTAAGCATTTCCTTTGCCTCGAACTCGGTCTCTTGGAGTAGGAGGATAGTTGGATTTCTTTTATTTTACCAAGTCTCTCATGGATTCCTCTTTAAACCTACTAACCCTGCCTCTACAATTCCAGAAGACAATATTCATTATTCGACATTAGGGATTTTATGACCACTCTGTGGAGGAGCGTTGAATCCTTGATTTTTAGAACTTCGAGTTCCATCTCCCAACAATATTTCTACAGTTGTCTAGATAGCCAAAACTTTCTCCTTGTTTGTTGCTTCTTCATTTTTTTTCTTTTGCTAGCTTTCTACCTGCTTTTTTGGTTGTCTCTCTTCTTCCTCCTCCTCTTTGTCCTCCTCCAATTTTTGATGAGATTTCTTCCTTGTTAATATGTCATAGGAAATTTGAGGTTTATAGGAGACACGATCAATTCCCCCTTGGCTATCTAAAAGGATGTCTTCTTTGGTTGATGAAGAAGGGTTATTTTGTGAATCTAAAGAGATGGATGATCTAGGCAAGAAGATAAATGTGGGTGTTTTGATTGTTATGCACCAAACACCCAAATAACATAAAAATAGAAAGAGAAGTAACTCCATGCCTTGAAAACGAGAGAGAAGAATGAATGAGAATCCTTTTCGAGGGTGCAACTTCCTATTACAATATAACAAATGCAAAAGATGAGATGATCTCTAAAATTAGGTCTCCTTGGTATATATAGGAGACAAATGGTACAATTACAATTAAAGGTTCTAGCTGACCATTAGAGGGTCTATACGACCAATAAGAAAAAGAATTTATAACAATATAAATGTAATAACTCAATATCTAAGGCTTAACATGCCCCTCCCCTTCAAACCAGTGTTTCCCTCAACACTTGATTAGTTGTGGATGTTTCTGCATGAATAACTCATCTCCCCATGTCACCTCTTCCATTGGTAGGTTATTCCACTTGATGAGGTACTTAGTAATTATTGGATTTTACAATTGCTTGATCCATGCTTCAAGAATTGTTTCCAATTCTAGTATGGTTTTTCCTTCTTCATTAATCTTTGGTAAAATAGTTTGAACTGGGATCTTATCACAATTTACCTTCTTTTAGAAATAAACATGGAAGATTGGATGCACATGTGAAAATGGAGGCAACTCCAACTTGTAATCCATACTTCCAATCCTTTGCAATACCTTATAGGAACCATAATACTTGGGTGCTAATTTATTATCATTTTTTTGTTTCTTAAGGGACATCTGTTTGTATGGTTGTAACCTCAGAAAATCCCAATCCCCTACTTCAAATTTCCTATTTTTTGCTATATCCAAGTTGTCCTTCAATAGTTGGAGAACCTCTTGTTGGTTCTCTGTGTGGTCCTCCACTGCTTGAACCTTCACTTTCCCTCTCAAGAATGATGTGATAGATGGAGGATGATATCCATAAAGTTCTATAAATGGGGACATTTTTTATGAAGTATGGAAGGACATGTTGTACCACCATTTTGCCAAAGGGAAACCACTTGATCCATTTTTTTTTTTAATCAGATACAAAGCAATGAATATGCCCTTCTAGAAATTTATTCACAATCTCAGTTTGCCCACTGGATTGAGGATGGTAAGAGGAGTCGTGAGTCAATTGAGTGCCCCCAAAAAATATAATTCAATCCAAAAATTACCAATGAAAATTCGATCTCTATCACTTACAAAAATCTTGGGGATTCCATATACTTTATGAACTATTTCCATGAATGCTACAACTACTATACTTTTTTTAAAAGGACGAGAAAGAGAGAAAAAATGGGCATACTTTATGAGTCGATCCACCACTACCATGACAAAATTATTTGCTTCGGACTTTGGTAGACCTATTATAAAATTCATTGATACCTTGTCCCAATGTTGACTCAGTATGAATAATGGTTGTAGGAGACTTGAGGTATTGATTGTCTCTTCCTTATTATGTTGGCAAACCAAACAATTAGCCACAAAATTTTGAAACTTAGTTTTAATACCTTCCTAGAAAAAATCCTTCCTGATCCCGTGGTAAGTTTTCGGGAACCAAGAATGGTCTCCTATAGTAGAAGTGTGAAATTCCAAAAGGACCTTCTATTTGAGTTGGGAATTCTTACATGAACATAGGTGAACTTGATACCATAAGGAATCATTGTTCAACACAAATTTATCTAGTGCACTTGGGTCCTCTTGTAGTTGTTGAATGATATTGCATACCTTTTGATATTGCTTCCACTATATCCTCACTTCTTCCACCCAATCAGATTGTGGAATGGAAATATCACAAAGTAATCCCTCTATGTCTTCTTCTTTCCTTGAAAGTGCACCTGCCACCACATTTTGTTTTCATTTTTTGTAGATAATTTCTGTTAGCACTAGGAATCACCTTTAGATTGCATGGAAGGTAGGCCCAGTACCCATCAGGTTATATGTGAATGTAAGAGTGTTTTAAAGGGTTAAATGATAAAAGACTCAAAATGATAATGTTCCAACTCAGAAAACAGGGCTAGCATGTACCAACAATCAAGGTCTTGGCTAACTTCAATCAGTAATTTGGGAGTAAGTATGAATAGAGGGAAGACTTGAATAAGAGGAATGTAGGGGCTACTGTAAACATCAGGTCTACAAAATCCTAAGGAAGAAAGTTTCTTAACACAAGATCTTCTTGAACTCAGAAACTAAGGAAGCTAAATAAACATCATGATAATATAATGATCAAACATCCACCATAACATCACCACAATCATTCATGTGAATCATTCAAAGCATGAACATTTAGCATCAGAAGCAAATAAGCTAAAAGAGAAGCTAATTTCTATTAGCCAAAATGTCTTAAGTCCAGTACATAACTAGATCACAGTCACTTCATCAAAATATTACAGTCTAAGGGAGCCTTGCTCAACCATCCGAACCTACTAAAGCATTTGATATATCTATTTATAACAAAAGGGAGGCAACAACTGGAGGTATGAGTTGGCCTCCTTCCCTTGAAAATCTCTAAACATTTATTTGATCTAACAACTTAGTTAACAACCTATGCTATAAAATAGGAAAATGTTGGTGACTAATCCAACCAATCTTCAAGATGACTTGATTCCTTCTTGCCGCACAACTCCTTGTTTGACATGCGTCTTTCAAAAGCATGTGGTTGTCCTCATGATGCCAGTTGTTATTTCTACAATCTTCTCCATCATCAGCTATCCAAAAAGTTGTTAGCTTAGCCCTCCTAAATCCATGGTGTCTGTTGGTAGCTTCTTTAGGTAGTAGTCTGAGTAGTGTACTTTACAACTGGACAAGTAGAAAAGGTAGCTCATTTAGGTAGCGCCATTGTGCTGTGTATGTGTGCAAAATTTTTCTCTTTGTGAAATATTGGATAGAAAATTTACGTAGCGCCATTGTGCTGTGTTTGTGTGCAAACTCTCTTCTCTGTCAGATATTAGGTAGCGCTTGTAGGCAGCGCCACTTATGTTGCATCTATGTGCAGGTTTAGGTAGCACTGTAAAAAAACGCAGCGCTTCCAATCTTGAACATGTGCAGAGCAAGTAGTGGCCTTGCATAATGTCAAACCCATTATACTTAGGTGACTTGGCAGTACCGTAGGTAGTGCATTTTACCACTGAGGGAGTTAGCACTTCGCAAAAGCCCAAAACTCTAATAATTAAACGCTTAGAAGCCTGTATAGGTGGCAGAGGTAATATTTGAATAACAATTTACCCTCTCAAAAAGGAAACATCCTCAAAAATGGGGCTCACCTTTCATCAACTATTTTGTTACCTTGACACTTAACCTCACACTCTTTCTTGTAGAAGGAGGATCTTCATTTGGCACAATAGACTTCTTCTTTTTAACAATGATAGACTTCTTGACTGGGGCTATGCTCTCTTTGACTATTGATGTCCTTTCTCAATGGAATCTTCAACCAATACCTGCAACTTTATTTGAGCTACTTCATCTTGAAAATGCTGCAACTCTGCCTTGAGTTTCTTGTTCTGAGATTGAAAACCTCTATTCTGCCTATAAAGGTTCTGGAGCTGCTTGTGAAGGGGCTAGGCCTTTCTTGCTGCAAACCTTTCCAAATCAATGGTATGGATGTATCCATCCATGAGGTCTTTCATTTTCACCCTGTCAGACATGGCCTCTTTTTTCAACCGAGCCACTTCTTTTCTTGCATACCTAAGTTGCTTGATAAGTATTTTGAAGGTCTGACTGTCAGGTGGAGCAGTGACATGCACAGTCTCAATAGGTTTCTTCTTGGTCTCCTCTTCCATCCACATAGGAATTGCCTTGTCAGCTTCATCAGGCTTCTTGGTGGCTTTGTTTTTATCTTTCTTCTTGTGCATAGGGGTTTCCTCTTTTCTTTCCATAGGCTTTCCAATGCCTTCACCCTTCTTCTTTTGTACATGGATCTCAGGTAGAGACTATTCTTCAACAACTCCCTTAGGAATTGATGATCTTGTGAAAGGTCTTCTACCCTTGGTATTGACTGTTGGAGGAGAAGAGGGGAAGTGTAGCTTCTTCCCTTTCTTGGATGTAGTTTTGGTAGAAGAAGGAACCTCTTCTAACCCTGGTGGAGGAGGTGGTGAAAAATATCTTTGTGGGGAAGGACAAGCTTCCTCCTCAGCGCCTGTGACCTGCTTGCTGACCTCTGAAACTTGAACAGGGGCTCTGCCCTTTCTCTTCCTACTGGTCCCTGCTTTAACAACACTGGTGGATGATAAAGAGCTTGCATTCAGTGATTGAGGAGTATATGCTAGATCCAACTTGAAGTGAGAAGTAACCACAAAATGCTCCCATGAAATCTCTTTCTTACCCAATTCCTCAAAGACTAACATTCTGATCAATCTAGAGTGGAAAAGGCTAGAATCCACATCCTTAGACTTGGATTGAATCATGTCTGACATTTTACCTATGCTCCTTAACAAATAATAGGGGATATTCATTTCAACTTTACCAGTAAAATGAAGCAAAAGCCTTATATGGTATTGGTACAATGTGTTATATCTCCCTTTGCATGTAAAATATCTCTGGATGATCTTCACTATTCTGTCAAACTGTTCAATCAATTGACTCCTTGGCATACTTTTAGACAAATCACTGGCTTGATGTTCAGGTTTAAAGAGATCTTTAGCATAGGCTGAACTCAAAGCCATGGCTTTGAACCACATTTCACCTGTAATGGGGATTCTTGTTGCAGCTGAGATAGAGGCTTCATTCACCTCAAATTTCAAATCCCCAACCTTGGTTCTCCTGCCATCAAAATGTAATGCAAACTATCTTGTTACCTCTGGATGGCCTCTCTGCATATTCTGGCAGAAAGAGAGGCATCCCACTCTTTGAAAAACCTCTCTTTCTATGGGTTCTGTATCAAAAAGATGCATGTCCATAGGTTCTGTCCTAACCACCTTGCACCCTTTGTGTGTCTTCTTCGATTGAGGAGTCTCCATGGCTTAGAATGAGAGATTTTAAAGGTTTACAGGATAGTAATAACCAGGAAGACTTAAAATCAGGCTTCAAATGTACAAGGATGACCTTTAAAATAGACTAATGCTAGTAAGCCAAGCTTGACTGTGGGAATTACGCCCTTAGATTTGTACAGGTATTTGAGAGTGTAGACAGTGAGGGGGTAATCTGTGATTGGCCCTTTGTAACTGAGTAAGAACGCTTAACTCCAAAATGAAAGGAAGCAGGGGAGACATAGAGGGGTTAAGCAGTGCCTCTGGGTAGTGCGATGCGTATGCAAAGGATATGCTATTTAGGTGCTTGCAACCTCAATGGCTATGGCAGACATGAGTAATCAGACGTAGATATAGGCAATGGAGTTCACAGGTCTGTGGAGTGAACACATTTTGGAATCTTCAGTGAAATCTTAGGATGAAGTTGTGAACATTTCGGTCCTCGAATGTACCTCAACATCAAATTTGGTCGCACCGTTGTCGCCTGGTCAGAACTATGAGTTTGAGCAGCGCAACATTCATGAATTTTCAAATCAAAAACCATTATCAGGGCTCATAAATGCGAGATCTTGGAGGTATCTTTAACCAACTCCTTGCACTAAAAACAAGGAACATGACATCAGTCGTGGTAATCATAACTCGTGGTGGAAATCATGATGAACGGGTAAGGCACTACAGAACTGCCTGATGAGTGAGCAGCGCTCCAGTTTAAAAAAAATGATTGGACATGTAAGCAAGGACAACAAGTCATGCCCACAAGGTCATGAGTGAGGAGAATGGTGTGCCACATCAGTCTGGTCATGGGAGGAGGGGGATCGATCCTAATGACAAATCATGAAGGGGTCCAAAACTTAAGTCATGAACTAAAAAGGGTTTAAGTCCAAAAATCAATTTGAGGATCAAACTAGAGATATGACTCAAAACTTTAATCATCTAAGGGGTCCTACCAAACATAAAATTTAAAGGGATGAAACTTAAAAAATTTAAAATCTAAGGCTTAAAAAAGAATAAAAACAAACTAAAAGACCCAAGGCAATTTAGTGTGATAACAATTTCAAAGTCATAACCTAGCATCTTTGTAACCCATTTTTTTTTCTCTTATGAAGATGTTATCACACAAGTTGTAGGTTGGGTAAAACCCGACCCAACCACAAAATAATGACAACTAAGAGAAAACCTACCCACTTTCACCTTAGATAGGTATTCCTATCACTTTAGAGATGAAGTAATCACCTCAAGAGGGGAATCTTGGTGACCCTGGGGAAAATGAGATGGAAGATAGAAAGATGATGAAGAGTCCCCCTATAGGTCAATTATGGAAGGTAAGAAGTGATTGAAAAGAGTTTCGTAGATGGTAGAAGATATGCCACAATGTAGTAGACTTGCCAAGTAGTGATTGTACCTGCCCGAGACACAAGCAAAACAAAGATACAAGCCCAATAATATGTTGGACAAGAAAGTTAAGCTTGTTGTCCCTAATTGCAACAATAAACAATAATATATATCAGCAACAAAATGATAATAAGAGCTGCAAATAAAGTTGCTAAAATTCTAGTTAAGATTGCAAGACACAAGCTAACGATGACTAGTTTAACTCAAGTATGAAAGAGCAAGACTTTAACATGAAACAAGGCTGTAAGATATTAGTATTGCAGAGATATAATTGAAGTATTATGGATGTAGCATACAATTTGTTACAACAAAGAGATCAACCACCAAAACTTACCAACAATCCACCCAAAAAGTGCATTGAGACTAGTAGAGGATAGGGGCAAACTTTTAGCAACTTTTGACAGTTGGTTTGTGAGTTATTAAGAAAGTAGTATTAGGGTTTATGAAGCCCTAATGGCTGTAGATAAAATGTTATGACAGCAGAAAGGATCACTTAGAAAAATGTGATGCCCTAGTGGCTCAACCAAGCACATAAAGCATAGAATTGATTCCAATTTAGACAATCTCAAAATCTTGAGTTTTCATGTTGACCAATGCAAGATTTTATTTCTCCAATGAAATTATATTTAGTGCCTTTAGCTATTGGGTTATGAAGTCAAATGAATAAATATCTAACAAATGATATCTCCTTGGGGGTGTAAACCCTTTTACTCCCCAAGGCATGCAATGTTAACTAGGAAGTACTAGGAGGGTGTAAACCCTTTTACTTCTCCTAGTAAAACCCCGAGAAACAAATTATTTCAAGACAAAAATGATAGATATGGTGGGGTTGTAAACCCTTATACTCCCCAAGAATTCTATCAAATTAAACATGTAACCAAGTAATGAAGCAACAGTAAGATAGAATCCTTACCTAGTCCAAGTAATGACAAGACAAATCTCTTTTTACGAAGATAAATCCACAACAAATGAAAGAAACTATCTCCAAGAGAGGTAGTACACTACTTCTTCCACCAATAGCATGAAAAAACCATAACAAAAGCACAAGAGATAGATATTTCCCAAAGAGGGCACAAATTTCAGCTAGGAAGGCTTCTCACAATGGGAGAGCTATGATGAAAATGAATTACAGGTGACCTCTATTTATACAAATCCTCTAACAAATAGTTTGTCCACATAAATTAGGGTAAAAAAAAAGATAGGGGTCAACATTCCTAGTATTTCCCCTTTAAATAAAATAATACTTTTTTAATTCATAATCTGCACATGTAAAAACCCTAAGTAAGACGTCACCCTTCTAGGGTGACATTTTTTGCACTTTTGCAAGTCGTTGGAGTAGGAGAAGGGTGAGCTAGGCCTCCAAAGGCCATGTGTCCTCGATCCAAGCCTTTTCTCCATGATCCATGGCTTCCTTCCTTCAAAATTTGCCAAGTGTCCTCAACCACCACCAAACCCTAGCCCTACTATGACGCCAAGCCCTCAAGGGTGACGTTTTGGCCTTCTTAGGAAAATTGTTTGGGTGGTAGGGGATAGGTTAGGTACTCCATGATGTATTATAAGCCTCCAAAGGCATGTATTCATGATCTGATATGTGGACCCATGGAACCCAACCTATGGGCTTCAAGCCCCATGGAATCCCAAGCTAGACTTGTTCTTCCAAAACTGTCCACCAGCTAGGTCCTGCAAAGCAAATGGGTACACCCTCCAAGGATCTCAAGTCAAAGCAACATGATGAGAAAATCAAATCAATAAAAGAGCCATATAAGCAAGTATATCCAAATCACCTCATCAAAATAAAATGATGCTCAAAGACTCTATGCAATTTTCCAAGTTTAGGTATGGGCGGGTTGACAAAACGACCTATTGGGTGAATCGTTCCTCAAGTTTAGGGGTGTTTCCTGAGGGGACCTCCTTCTAAGTCATGTGTATGAGGAGAAATACTTTTGGGCATGGGGTTCATGACATACAATAGGTTGTAGTGTCTCGCTTATGGCTGCCTTTGTAGAGGGTGTGTTGCACCTTCATTTTCAATGCAACCTTTTTCCAAGCCCATTTATTTCCTTTTATTCTTTTAGGACGTCTCCAGGTTGAAGACAAGGTGAGGATTCTACCTAAGCATGAAAAATTGTGCCCACCTTGACTCTACCCTGATCACATCATGCTTCTCCAAGTTGGAAACATGTGTGGGGCTTCTACCTAAGCAATAAAAACATTGCCCACACATGCTCCTCCCTGGTTGACATTTTGTTATTAGTCATTCTTTTATGGGTCCCATTATTTTTTTATGAGAGACGTTTCATTGTCCTCGGGATCCCTGGGTGAGAATCTACAAGGTTAATGGATTGGATTTTATATTTTTCTGGCCACAAGCCTCTGGGCCTTCAACCCCTTCTTCCCATGAAGTGAGGGACAACCCCTTCTTAGGTTAGTACACTTGAAAAAACCCAAAAGGTGAGCAGATGATAGGATGAAGTGTAGAAAGTGACAAGTATGATCAGGAATGGCACAATGATTCCTCAAAAGGACCTCCCAGCAACAATGTCAACCACCAAAGTGAAACAGGGTGAAGATCATAATGTTCAAGAAAATGCCACATAAGCAAAAGCAATAATAGATGCAACAAACTCAAATGCCTCAAATATTGAAATGACACTCACCATAATACCTTATTTGTACCTCATGGAGCAAGACCCAATGTCTTCCAAAGGCCAACTGATGTGGCGGATACCGTCCTGATGAACCTGGAGTTGTGGTGGTGAGATGGGCCTCTATCTGTGCAAGTGGACATTGTTGGTCAAGTTGTCTCTCAGTACTCCATGTCTGCAACTTGAGGGCCTTGAGACATCAGCTCCTTAGTTATCCTTAGGAGTTGGGGATAATAGAAGATATTCCTTGTTCCAAGAAGTAATTTAGACTATCATGATCTGTTTTCACCTTGAAGTGTATTCCTATTGGGCAAGGGCACCATTTCTTAACTACATTTAGTATGCCCAACATTTCCTTTTTGTAAATGGGTTTAATTAAGTTGTTTCCTTTAATTTGGAAACTTTCAAAGACAGTGGGACTTCCTTCTTGCATTAAAACACCAATGTCATGCTCTGAGGCATCACACCCCATGATAAAGGTTTTTGTGAAGTCAGGTGTAGCTAGGACATGAGTTGTACATATATCCTCCTTAAGTTTTTCAAAAGCTTTGGTTGCTTCTCAAGTCCAAGAAAATTCCTCCTTTTTTAATAATGCTGTTAGAGGTGTTTCTATTTGAACATAATTCTTGAAAAACTTGCAATAATAGCCTACCAATCCTAAGAATCCTCTAATATTCTTCAAGGTTTTGGGAATTGGCCATTACATCATAGATTTAATTTTGTTAGGGTCCACTTTGACACCTTCATATGATATAATATGACCCAAATATTCCACTTCTTGAACCCCAAATGGACACTTGGAAGGCTTTTCATATAGTCATTTCTCCTCCAATAGTTTTAAGACAATGCCAGCATGTTGTACATGTTCTTCCCAAGATTTTTTGTAGATTAGTAAATCATCAAAAAATAATAGAAAATATTTTCTAAGGAAGGGTTTGAAAACACAATTCATCAATCTTTGAAATGTGAAAGGTACATTAGTAAGTCCAAACAACATCACCAAAAACTCATATTGACCTTCATGTGTTTTAATGGTTGTGTTGGGGATGTCTTCTACCCTTATTTTGATTTGATGATATCTAGAACAAAGATCCAACTTGGTAAAGAAAATTGCTCCCTACAATTCATCTAATAATTAATCAATGATTGGTAGCGGTCAAAAGTGACCCTGTTTCATGCAACTACGAGCCCGCCCTAGTCGTTGATTCCACCATATTTAAAAAAAAAAGAATAATTAATCAATGACAGGAATATAAAAATGATCTTTAATGGTAATTTTGATGAGGTCTTTATAATCTGGACACATACAAAATGAACCTTCCTTTTTTTAAATAGTTACCACTATTGAAGAGAAAACACTTTGGGTAGGTTGAATAATGATAACCTCTAACATTTATTGAACCATACGCATAACCTCACTCTTTTATGCATATGGGTACCTATAAAGTCTGATGTTAGGTGGTACACTTCCTGATTGCAAATGAATACCATGGTCATGATCTTGAGTAGGTGGAAGACCTTTAGGCATCTCTCCAAATATCCTGGAATGGTTGATGATAACTTTTTGAAGATCCATGGGAATAGAAGGTTTAGATATTTGAACATCTAGTGAGCACAATTTTGCAATTACACCATGGTGTCCCCTTTTTATATATTTTGTCTTGCTTTTAGAGCTTATCACTTTATAGGGTTTCCCTTAGATACCTCTAAATTCAATTTCCTTACCTTTCGAGGAGAATCTCATGAAAATTTCCTCAAAATTAAGAGCAATTGTTCCCAATGATTATAACCATTGGATCCCTAATACAACATTAGCACCACCCATTTGGATTTCAATGATTGGACTATCCAATAAATACTCCCCCGTAGTGAGATTAATACTATGGAAACAATTTATGTACCTCCATTTGCAATCATTACTTGAAACTTTGGTTCTAGATATATAAAGCAATTGAGAAGTTTGTCTAATTTTCAATTATTGAAGTTATGGGTACTACCATAATCAATCAATACTGTTGTTTTTTTCTTTTTGATATATCCTTCTATTTTGAGAGTTTGGGGAGTGATTCCATCCAATACATGACAAGATATGGTTGGATTAGTCTCTTCTAGTTCTAGATCTTGTGACAATTCCAGTTCTTGATCTTCTTCCTCTTCACAATCTATGCAGAATAATTTCCTCCCACTGCTCTTATGCTCCTTACTATGCTTTCTATCACATTTGAAACATATCCCCTTTACTCTTATTTCATCCATTTTATGAGGTGTCAACCTTGTAGGTTGCGTGAGGTTAGGAGAGGGAACATGGTTTTCTCTATATTTTTTAGTGGCCACCCTTCTAGTAGCCATATTTTTACTTTCAATCTTTCTTTCCACACAGAAAGCATGCTCCATGGATTTAGGTTGCAAGAGATGCACCTCATGTTGAATTCTCTAATTTAAAGTGCCCATAAAGAGATCTAAAAATATATACTTTGGAATATTCTTTACTCCGAGAATTAGATTTTGAAATTGATAAATGTGCTCTATAATTGGACCTCTTCACCGAAGATTTACCAATTGACTAAAGAATGTGTTGTTGTTAATATCCCCATAACGTGCTATCAATTCAACTATAAAAATGGACCAAGATACAACAAAATCATTTTTCATTCACAAATCCATTGGTACCAAACAAATTGATTGGGTTCTAACTATGAGTATGCAAGAGTTACCTTTAGTAACTGGCGCTCGGTGTAATGGGAAGGCCAATAGGCCTAACCTTTCATCTCCCTTAGCATTTTCTTTTCTATTTTATTTAATTCTTGTTTTTCCTTCTTTTTTCTCATTTACTTTTAAATTTGGATTGTCTTTGATAGTTTAGTTAACCTTCATTAATGATTGAATTACATTTATAGGTACTGAGTTTTACAACCATTCACTTGTTTGGATCCATTTTAGATCAGTGATGCATCATACAAAGGTATTGGGTTATTGTTAATGCAAGAGACACACCCTTGGCATTCACTAGTAAACAATTGTGTGATGAAAACATGGGCATATCAACCTATGAAAAGGAAATGATGTCTATTATTCATGCAGTTGATATGTGGCATCCTTACCTAATTAGGCATCATTTCCATATTAAGGCAAACCATGGTAGTTTGAAATACTTCTTGGACAATAGATTGCCTTCACCAGAGCAACAAAAGTGGGTCACCAAAATGTTAGGCTATGATTATGAGATCATATATATGAAGGGAAAGGAGAACATGGTATTCAATGTTTTATCTAGGAAGTATGAGGGTGAAGGCTCCCTATTTTATTTATCTTTATCACTACTCGATTGGATAGAGGAGATATATCAAGAATGGTTGGTGGATGCCAAGATCATTCAAATTCTCCAACAAATCTAGGAAAATCTGCATACACATAAGGGATACACTTGGAAAAACACTACATTATGGTATAGAGGGAGCATATTTTTGGTCCAAAATTCAATATTCAATTCACAAGTGTTAAATTAATTACATTCCTCTCCCACAATGGGACACCGAGGGTTTCAAAAAACACATGAATGGATTAAGCATTTGTTCGTTTGGGATGGCATGAAGGGTGATGGAATCAGAGAGGTGGTGGAATAAAAACACACACCTACATTATGTTTTTGCAAAACATGGGACACCAGGAAATATACTCCAACTTCACAAAAGGGGTATTCTATTAATCAAACCATTCCCATGTGTTTATTTTAGTGTACAAATGGTCCCTTATATAATGTAAGGTGACCATAAAAACTATTACATAATTAGATGGTTAGTTCAAACCATCTCCATAACTATCTTCACAACTTCCTCCACAATATCTCCATGAATCTCTAAACTCATCCCCATGAATCTCTCAACTAATCTCCATGAATCTCTCAAGAGATATCCATCCCTAACTCCTCTCATTTCTCCTCATCTCTCACACTCACGTAAACTTCTATAATTAGTCTACCTCATTACAAAGCGATCATTTAATTTATTAATTATTTATGATCACAAGTAGGAGTTATTTCATTATACTCCCCCATTAACCAATACTTGTGATCCCATTAGGTCATCATCATCTTTAATCTTCTTTGGTCCCATTTTCATCTTCACTCTTCTACGATATTTGGTCTTCTTCCTTATTTGTCCTTGATCTTCTTCATCTTGTACCTAAAAACATAAACAATATTTGTTGAAGTCCAGATAAAAGAATAACCATCCACTAGAATACATGGGTCACCATCCATTGTATCCATCGATTCTATAGGAAAATATTTCTCGTACATGGTTCATCAACCATTCTTCTACTGCATGTTTTCATATATGTACTTGTATTCCACTGCATCACCATCATCATCATCCTCATCTTGGGTTTTTTTGACATACTCGTAGCCATTCTCTCGGTGCGTCTACTTCAAAGAGTGACATCCACACCTTTTGGGGATAATGTAACACATGCCAAAGGAACAAGGGCGAAATCTCGAAGCCTCCAGGAGCATTGCAACCTTTATTGATTCCTACAATAGTTTTGACCAACATTTCCATATATTTTATTGCAGGGCTACCTAAAACAAGAAACAAATTTATTGTCATGATGGTTGTTGAATTCCTTTCTAAATAAGCTCACTTTTGTTCCTAACAACACCCCTTCAAGGCCTCAATAGTTGCATGTGTATTCATGGACAATGTTTTAAAACTACATGGTGTGACTAATTCAATTGTGTGAGATCATGATCCTACATTCACCAATAATTTATGGTAGGAGTTATTTACACTACAAGGTATCCAATTGAAAATGATCACATCATATCATTCTGAAAGAGATGGATAGACAAAAGTGGTTAATAAGTGCCTAGAAACCTATTAGATATGTTTTACCTCAGAAAGGTAGGTTCAATGCGTTTAGTATCTACCCTTTATTAAATGGTCGTATAATACCACCTATCATGGTGCTACTAAAATGTCACCCTATACTTGCCAAGCACATCCAAGGTTTAAGAGGTGGACAAATCCATGAATTCCCATACTAACATTGTCCATACACTCAAGGACAATTTGGTATTGGATTAGAAAAAAATGAAGAAAAATACCGATCAACATTGATCCAAACACCACTTTCAAGATGGGGATCAAGTGTTCATTTCATATATATCCCTGTAAGTATACATCACTCAAGAATAAGAGCCACTAGAAGTTTACACCTAATTTTTATGGACCCTATTCATTAATCAAATATATTGGACATGTTTCTTACAAGTTATCTCTCCTTGCCCACTTTAAGATCCCACCCAGTATTCCATGTGTCCTACTTGAAGAAAGTGGTAGGTCATGTTTTCGAGTTCAAACCATCCTCCAAAAGCTAGATGAAAAGGGTTCCATTTGGTTATAGTGAGAGGTATTTTTAAACAAAAGAGAGCATTGTATGTGCCAATGCATTGCTTTGAAAGTCTTGATCCAATGGAAGGATACACAATCAAAATATTCTAGTTGGGAACCATTTATGATGCTACAACAATCTCCACATATCAATCCTTGAGGACAGTGCTACTTTTGAAGGGTTGGAGAGGCACCCTAACTCTCCTAATTAATGGAATAAGTTGTTACTTAATGTATAGTGGAGATATTTATTAAATAAGGTTCACTAGATAGTTAGAGTGTGTAATCAACAATGTAAGGGGTTTGTTAAAATAAGGTCCACTAGGTATTTGATGTAGCCTTGTTAATGAAGGCCCACTGAGTGGTTAGGGTTTGGTATAGAAAAAAAATATTGTAGTATTAGAAGCTATGTAATTAGGTGTGTTACCCCCCCAACCTAGGGGTAATTAAGGAAATGATGTCTTGAGGCCTGTAGATAGAAGACATGGAGTGTCTACAACCAAATGACCAGTTGAGGCCACATTGAGCATACAGAGACCCTCCTCTCCACCACACATCACCATTCATTGTTAGTAGCATAGTAGCATCCACCACATCGACTTGGCCTAGAAAGGACATCCAGTCTTGCTTCATGAGGTAAAAATTCTAGTCTTGTGGTAAGTGTCACTTTGTAATACCCCTGTTTCCTCCAGCTTGTAATTAATCATTATTTATGATTACAATGTTATGGCATGTGAACAATGTAGATGTATTATTGTTTAGATTGCCAAAAAACTGACTGTGGGGATGAAGCCTTGAAGTATTGGCCATGATATCACTAGAGGAAAGAGTGAGGAAACTATAGAGAGGGTTCATTATGTCAAATGACCCAAATTCTCCTTGCTGAAATAACAAGCCTCGTCTTGATTCCAAAAAAGAATCAGTTAATGAAAGAAGGATTGATGGT
The DNA here is from genome assembly GCA_010110895.2 of Picea sitchensis. Classification (NCBI taxonomy): domain Eukaryota; kingdom Viridiplantae; phylum Streptophyta; class Pinopsida; order Pinales; family Pinaceae; genus Picea; species Picea sitchensis. Next base: position 120,807 of record SNQJ01S0003897.1, on the reverse strand, counting down.
TGAACAATCAACTATCCCAATGAATGGAAGCATGGAGGGTCTAGTTGAGGAGGTAGAAAATTGTCAGCCCGAAGTACCATAGAACGCAGTTTCCTACAGGCCCAGATTGACCCAAGTTCCTTCTAACAAAAGGAATAGGACAAGTCTAAGAACCTCCTTGGGGAAAAAGGAGAGGGCATGCAAGAGAAGGGGATATATACCATTCATAAAGAGGAAGAGTGCATGAGGCTCTCCAGCTAAGAAGAAGAATTGAAGGATTAAGTTGTTCTGGTTACTGGAGAGAATTAGAGGAGGAATTTGGTCTCTAAGGAAGATAATTGATGAAAGGAATACACTAGCACATGCAATAAAAAGATTAGAGAACTCGTGGAAGAGTTATGAACTGGAGCATAGAATACCCGAAACCTAGACTAGAGAAAAATAGGGTCGCGAAGTTGGTGTTGTCTCAAAATAAACCGGTGTTGGAAGGAGAGGGTGTCGAGGGACAATGTAGCTGTGAAGGGACTCTCTTGCACAGAAGAAAATCCAACTTGGAAGGCATCTGATAAACCGCATGGAGGCCCTGAGATCAACGGGGAAGAAGGGAGACTTCTACTGTTTCCATATAGGTGGAGGAGAGTAACCTCCCCGATACCATTCTTGAGTTTGGAAAGAGAACCCATAAAACCTTCCCTGAGAAGAAGGTCACAAGCTTGATGTTGAGAGAGCACCTGATAAACCTCGCAAAGGCTGTGACAGAGAGAGGATCTCTAAGAAATTTGTAGAAGTTTCCCTAGTGATATCATGGCTTGGCACGAGGGTGGCCAGAGTGATAAGAGTGAATGCCTCTGAGCCTATGGTTGGGTGGAGAAGCGAACACCCAAAGTTAGTTGGCTGGCTGCAACTTGTAATAGACAAGTATTCTCATACCCTCTGAAATTGAACTATAAATTAAGGTTGATAATCCTATGAATATTGTAGGGATGTGCATGCTTGCTTGATGATTAGACCAGTTTTTATCTTGCATGATTGTGTATTTAAGAAAGTAAGGAACTATATGGTTTGAACATGCTTTGTACACGTAAATGCTTGAGCCTCTTGTAGTGGCTCGAATTAAAGGAAATAAACTATGAATTTGTTGACCATAAACACAGTTTCATGTATACATGTCTATACTTCCAGTTGTTTTGGGTCTCCCGAAAAAAAAATGGTTTGTTAAGCTCGGGAGAGGTAGTGTGAGGGTGCACAGAGCCTATGCAAGTTGTGTAGAGGTTAAGAACTCTCTAATTTCTAAGTTCCAGGAGAAGCGCAAGAAGTGCGCCCACACTTCCTTTGAAGTAGTTGCAAGCTCAGAAGGTATAATGCTCGTAGAATGCAGACCAAGGCCGCAGCCTATGAAAACCATGGTTTAAATCCCTTGTTGAAGGGAAGCAGAGCCATGAAGTATAGAAGAAGCCACAAAATCCATTGATTTGGTTGCAAGGATAGATTTGGGTTGTTGGATCATACCCAAAAAGGAGCTAAGTTATTCGAGACTCCGGGGTGAATGAATATTGCAATGTCCTAAATGCACCGAAGGTGACCTGTCGTACCTGTAACTTGACAGTTGACTGACAATTGGTGGTCATTTACTTGTTATTGTGGGATTCATTCCCTTGTTAAACCCTGATCCACTTCTTGGTCGCGAAGTAACACAAGTCGTAGATCTGAGGATATTTCGGATATCTCCTGACCATTGGATCTATGTCATGGTTAGTCCGGCGTTGACCACTTTGGGAGAAAAAGGGTGTTAAACGATTGGAATCCATGAATGTCGAACTCGTGAAGTAACTCGAGCCGTAGATCTAAGGATACTTTGGGATCTCTCTTTTGACCGTTGGATCTAGACCGTGGTCAATATGACGTTGACCACTTCGGGAGTAAAAAGGAAACTAAATAGCGAAACCCCCGAATGTTGAAGTCATGAAGTGATGAGGACCGTCGATTCGAGGATACTTCGGGACCTCTCTTTTGACCGTTGGATCTAGACTGTGGTTAGTCCAACGCTGACCACTTCGAGAGTAAAAAAGGAAACTAAACAACAAAACTCCAGAACGTTGAAGTTGTGAAGCGACGAAGGTCGTGGATCTAAGGATCCACGTGGACCTATCTCAACCATTGGTTAGAGGATATTGGAAGGTCAGCTGGAGGGAGTTCGGGACTTCAAAGCTTCGGAAAATTCCGTTGGTAGGAGAAGTAGGATGTTCCTAGAGACTGTCAGTTCGTAGTGATGTGGCATGCTGGCATCACCTAGGATGACGTGGACCCATATTATGCATGCCACGTGTCATCCCAATTCATGCTTTTCATAGACCTTATGTACCAATTGGAAGTTGACACATATTACCCTTTAATTGGGCCACGTGTCATCTCCATATTTTTCCACATGTCACCTCCTGGTGCGTAGTTTCCTGACCTAATGGATAATGGGACCCCGAGAGTTTGGGAGTTCATAACTCTAGGAGGATTAGGGTGTTAGAATGTATGCTCCAATAAGGCCAAAGGCCAAAGCCACATGGTAGGATTACGGGGTTTCAGGACTACGGAGGATATGCGAGTAGAGAAAAGGGCGTTCAATGTCATAGTGTCAAATGTTGAAATCCATTAAACCTATGCGTTGAATGAGGGTGACTCTCAACTATTGGATTTAACAGTGGATTGATCTCCACCATAGATGTAGGAGTGTTAGGGAACTCCGAGACTTTGGGACTCTAGGAATGTTACAGACATGGACAGGAAGGACGAAGGGTCGAATGCCTCGTAATTATGAAGGCACGTGGAACATTCCCTTTTACCACCCCTCCAGTGGCCATGTCATTGCTAAAGGATGACAACCTTGGTCGAGTTTGTGCCAGGTGGGATGGTACGAATAAGGTGAACCCATGTGGGTGCCACATGGCCTTTGACCAATGATGCCTGAAGATATTCTGAAGGACATAACTTCCAATTCAAATCTCAGATTTGAGCATGGAAATAGTCGTTGGAAATCTCTTGACGAGCAGAAGGTGAAGGAGATCTCGAGAAGAGGATTTGAGATGATTGAGAAAAGTGAAATTTTGATGCCCCTTCCCTTAAAAAGGTACTTTAGGGGTTGGGTGTGTTACATAGTGGTATTAGAGCGAGCAACAACACTTGGCCTGCTTGGGCTCACGAAAGAGTCAAGTGATTTTTCTTTCTTAGAAAAATTTAAAGGAGAGGGAACCCTGCCCTACCCTATCTAGCAGAGCATGATTCAAACACATGCCTAGATAGGCTAGAGAATAGTCATAAGACTAGTTTAACAATGCTAAGATGATCCTTTTGAGAATATTACTGTCGTATGGAAATTATCTGCATAAGTTCCTTGAGGAGAAGGATGTAGATTAAAATTCAGTTGGGATTTTACCAAATGAGATTGAATAATGCAAGACTATGGCCGAAGAAGCCTATTATTTTTTTTGGGAAATGAAAGTCAATCCTACAAAAGTGGGATTATGCTGAGGGGCATTAAAAATAAAACTTGAATGCAAATGGCATAAACCTGTTTCAAGGAATACTCAAGTCCAGAAATAAAATGAACCTAATAGGTGGCAGGAATTGCCTAAAAGTGGGCTTAATGAAGCCTCTATTAATTAAAAGTGTTGATTAAATGAAGGATTTGGCATTGGGAATACGATCCTCTATGTATAGAGGCCTTATGGAAGTAGGTGAGATCATTCTACTTGACCTGTCATAACTGAAAAACTTCCTACTGAGGTAATCACTCTTTCTAAAATAAAGGAAGTTATGTGGACTAAGAATGAACCCCGCGGAAGAAGTGAAATGACATGAGCAAGTTCAAAATCTCATAGTTGTGCTAGGGGAGTGTGTAACCCTATTAACTTAAGGGCGTGTCTATGCAAAAGGAATAGGTCCAGTGACCATTTTCTGAAAAGGGAGAGCATGTGCAACTCTCTGGTTCCGAAGGGAACTAAGAAACGAATTTTGTCTCTGAGTATAGGAATTGTTGGGCAACATTTTTCTAATCAAGTTGATAAATAGATCTATAGAAGTATGGAGTGATTGAGTGAGCAATCACTGCAACCTCCCTTGCTTGGCGGATATAAAACTAATCTTCCATAATTCCTGTGGGAGGAGGAGAGTGACCTCTGTCCCTGGCTGTTGTTGAATAGAAAGATTAATGCAATGTTGATCCTGAATGTGCTAAAGGAAGTGTTGGGACACTTATAGATGACCAATGGACTAGGTTGACATCTAGAGGTGGATGGTACCCATATAAAGTATGGCTTTGTATGCTCAAGTAGTAGTGAGAGGGAATCTAGAAAATGATTCCCTTGATAAAAATGTATGTTAAACAAAAATGGTTTTGAGGCATTAGAAAGAAGCTTTATAAGTTGTCTTGTTGCCTTGGGAATTGTTGGAATTTCCCAAATGGTATTTCTGGATTGTTGAATAACTTTATACTAGTTGAGGCAAAAATTCCTTCTTATTGGTTGTTTTCGTATGGAAAGGGGGACATAGTTATGATTATGTCTCTTAAACTTGCCATGTGGATATCATGTGAATGAATGCAAGCTCTCAGCAGAGAGAGCAGCTCAATGTTGAGTATCTCTATGAGACTTGTCATAAAAATGGCAACAATATCCTTAGGAGGAGGATCTGGAAGTCTGACATGTCCATGTGTATGAGTGACATGGAAAAGGTGCAAGCAATGAGCTTGCATGATGAGTGTTTGGCTATGTTTGTATATGCTTGAGTGCATGGATTTAATGCATTGTGAGGTTTCTTGATATGAAGACTCACATTAAGACCAAAAAAATATGAATGATATTAATTGTGCAAGTTATGCACATGTATGATGTAAGAGTATATGTATACTAAAGACACGATGTGACTGTCTGTATGAGTGAAATGTAAGGCAAAAATTGCACTTGCCAAGATTAAATGAATACCATGGATGCATGGCTGACTCCATTACAAAGAGTCATGAAATTTCTATTTTGAATGATAGCTTAAGGGGAATGTGTTCCATTCCCTCAGGAAAAGCTAGTATAAATAGATGAAATAGATGAGAAAGGACACTCGATTGTCATGATAAAAGACAACATGAACACGACTTTGAGGACCACGTGTACATAATCAAAACAATCGTGAACTAAATAATCTTCAATCAATATGGAAATGAAACTGTAAAGGGTGCCTATGGTGGGCACACACACAACATGTTAAAGCATGTGATTAAGCGCATGGAAGAACAATATGAAAGCAAGGTGAAAACATAAAAAAAAATGCTTTTAATGTGTATTTGGAATACACCACAGGAATGCACGTTTATATTCCTTAAGGAATATTTGGTAAAGAACTAAAGTGGTAAAGTGAAATCTAACTCAAGGTTGAGTCCATCAAATATATTGATGTATATGCAATAAGGAAGTTGCATGCCGAAGGAGTTCCCTATGGAGGAATTGTGTGAAGACTCTATCGGGAGAACATAGTCACAACCTTAATGACTGTTGC
>SNQJ01S0003897.1:96896-115283 GCA_010110895.2 Picea sitchensis | reverse complement strand
TCCTGGATTACATTACATTTTAAAAACATCATGCATGAATGGAAGACTAACAAATGAATGTTGACCATTATGATAATTGAATGGTAATGTGCAGAATGCACAATCATGATTCAGTATGAACAATTTTTTTTTCTCTTGGAGCATGTTGATGTATAAAATAGGTTAGGGTGAGCCTAACCAAGGCTGCACAAGGAAAAGAGCACGAAGATCCCAGCAGGGAGTAGATTTCATAAGCAAACAAAGAGAAAAGGAGGAATACTTTTATCACCTTAGAAACTATGAATTGTTTGACAGAGTTGTAAGCCTTATAAGAACAACTGTGGAAACAAGTACAGCTGGAAAAAAGAAGAAGGAAAATAAATAAATTAGTAAGTTTGAATGAATAGGCTGGTTAAGCCGTGATAAATAAAGGCAGTTAGTCCTTGGAAAATAACTCAGTTGGATTGAAAGTCCATGGCTGTGTAGAAGGAGTTGGACAAGGAAAGAGTTCCTTAACCCCTTCCTTTTTGTTTATTGCATTTCTTTGGTATGAGAGATTTATTTACTAATGAAAGTAAATGTTTTGACATCATAGCGATGATGGTTGTATGACTATAGAAACAATTGAGATTTTTTTGTGTTGCACTCTTGAAAAACATTAAGGATAATGTGATGAAGTGCATAAAGATATGCTAGGACATATCTGAAAATGTTTTATTGATTTGAATGCTATGATACAATCATTTTTATTTTACATGACGACTAATATATTTGTGATGTCTGTCATGTGTAGAAAGAAGTTGGAGTTGTTGAGAAAGATAGTTGCCAATGATGGACAACCTCAAGCAGGGGATAACTATGAGAAGGTTGTTGTTAAGAGATTGTTAAAGGGACTTTGGGAGCCCCTTGGAGCACTACTGACGAGGTAAAAATACAAAAAAGTGTGCTAGAAGCCGGAACAGGTATAAAAATGTTCATTCATGTATGGCATAAGGTATGAAGGGATTTGGTAAGAATCTCTTCTGAAAAGATTTCATTATCTTACTGATATGCAAATAATTTTGAGTGGCTATTGTATGACATTGCTACCCAAGCAGGGTAAGATTAAGGAAAGAAGAATATAAATAATAGAGAGGGGAAGTCTATGTTGTTCAAGGATGAGTTATAATCCTTGCAAGAAAATGCATGAGTAAGGAATGCCATGGGTACAATGACCAATCTAGGGAGATTGGGAATAAAGGTGCTCATAGTTAGCACATTGCATGGAATGCATTGAGGAAATGCATGTTTGCATAAGAGGGCAGACAATGGATTACCCATTAAGGAAGGAGGACCTTCCAATACTCTAATTGAAATGTAGAGGTGTTAAAGAGAAGGCAATTTTGGGTGGCCATGAGTGTTGGCACCCTGGTTACTAATGAAGGAAGAATGCTTGGGTACATTCAAGATAAAATTTTAGTTTCATATGTGTTGATTTGTGATCATGATCAGCCTGTAGCAGGAAGCATAGTCCTAATGTATGAGTGAACGAGAATGAATAAGCCATATGGTGAAGAGTTTGGTTGAGCTCCAACACACCATGGAAAAGTGTTTTTTCATAAAGTGTGGCAAACTGGAAATCAATGAAATGGTGCATTGGGTATGAATGTGGCCATGAATATTGGCACATTGTTTAAAGTCATTTGATATTTGAATTGCATTTGGAAGATTTAGTATGTTGAAAGGATGCATACGTAAATAATGATATTTCCTTTTGCTTTGTACCCTTGAATAAATGAAAATAACTTGGACTGTTAGTATGCATAGTTTTGAAAATGTAAAGTGCATGAAAACTAACAAGTTGCTTGGCTGAGGAATGTTGAAATTGCAGGAAGAAACGGTCTTGAATATGGAAGTATTGTAAGCCCATAAGGAAGACCAATTTCCTTCTAAGCCAAACTTCTATGGGAAAGAAATTCCCATACTTGTGAATATGATTCCTGTGCAAAACAGATCTAAAAAATAAATGTGGAATTTGGAAATCCGTGGGTGACAGATTTGCAAGAAAATTATGAATTTGAAATTGAGGATAATATCTCATAATTTATGTATACTTGTAATGTAGGTGAGATAGAAATATTTGTATAGGGAGGATAGATGAAGATTGTCAAAACTAGAAAGCATGAAAAATGTTATTGTTGAGACATGAGAACCCCGTGGTAAGCCATGATTGCCCTTGAATATGTTGTGTTATGGTAACACAAGCCAGAGGGATGCCTTGGTAGAGCATGTCAGAGAGATGCCTCGACTGTAAGAATCAATGAAGTCTCTATAACTCTTCTTGTGCGAGAAAACCTTGGCAAGGAAAGATGGATCACCCAATATAGTAGAGAAGGGGATGCATGAGCTTGGGCCTGGAGGGTGAGTGACTGCAAGGAAGAGGAGACTTTGATAATTCTTTTAAAACATTGATTGGGATCATGCACACAATGGGTATATCAAGGAAAAAAATGAGCTAAGATAACAAGATAGCCATATGGACGCAAATCCACAAACTTCATAGATAAGTATTGTGATAGATTACAAAATTTTTCCTCTTGAATTTTGCACAACAATAAGATGTTTTCGCATGAAATTGTAATTAATATGCTTGTTTTCCAAAATTATTGAAGGCAGGTGACGAAGGCCAAGGGTATGGAAAGGACCTGAACAAGAAAAAGGATCAAGATTTCAGAAGCAGCTGAATGACAAAGGCATGAAAGGTGTTACTAAGAAAGAACACCGAGGACGGTGTTCATTTGAAGGGGAGGGGGATTGTAATACCCATGTTCCCCCCAACTTGTAATTAATCATTATTTATGATTACCATGCTATGGCATGTGAACAATTTAAATGTATTATTTTTTATATTTCCAAAAAACTGACTTTGGGGGTGAAGCCTTGAAGTAATGGCCATGATATCACTAGAGGAAAGAGTGAGGAAACTGTAGAGAGGGTTCAATATGTCAAATGACCCAATTTCTCCTTGCTGAAATAATAAGTCTCATCCTGATCCCAAAGAAGAATCAGAGAATGAAAGAAGGACTGGTGGTTGAAAAATCAACTACCCCAATGAATGGAAGCATGGAGGGTTTGGCTGAGGGGACATAAAATTGTCATCTTGAAGTACCATAGAATGCAGTTTCCTGCAGGCCCAGATTGACCCGAGTTCCTTTTGACAAAAGGAATAGGATAGGTCAAAAACCTCCCTGAGGAAAACATAGAGGGAGTGTAAGAGAAGGGAATATATACCATTCACAAAGAGGAAGAGCACGTGAGGCTCTCCAGTTGAGAAGAAGAACTGAAGGATTAATTTGTTATGGCTACTGGAGAGAACTAGAGGAGGAATTTGGTCTCTGAGGAAGAGAATCATTGAAAGGAATGCACTAGCACGTGCAATAAAAAAGATCAAAGAACTCGTGGAAGAGTTCTCAACTGGAGCATAGAATATCCGAAACCAAGACTCGAGCAAAAGAGGGTCACAGACTTGGTGTTGGCTCGAAAGAAACCGGTGCTGGAAGGAGAGGGCATCGAGGGACAGTGTAGCTGTGAAAGGATTCTCTTGCACATAGGAAATCTAGTTGGGAAGGCATCTGATAAACCCCGTGGAGGCCCTGAGCTCAGTGGGGAATAAGGAATACTTCTACTATTTCCAGAGAGGTGGAGGAGAGTAACCTCCCCGATTTTGTTCTTGAGTTTGGAAAGAGAACCCAAAAAACCTGACTTGAGAAGAAGGTTGCGAGCTTGATGCTGAGAGAGCACCTGATAAACCTCATAGAGGCTTTGACATAGAGAGGATCTCTGAGAAATTTGCAGAAGTTTCCCTAGTGATATCATGGCTTGGCACGGGGTTGGCCAAAGTTCTAATAGTGAATGCCTCTGAGCCTATGGTTGGGTGGAGAGGCGAACACCCACACTTAGTTGATTGGCTACAACTTGTAATAGATAAGTATTCTCATAACCTCTGAATTTGAACTGTAACTTAAGGTTGATTATCCTGTGAATATTTCAGGGATGTGCATGCTTGGTTGATGATTAGACCATTTTTTTATCTTGCATGATTGTGTATTTAAGTAAGTAAGGAACTATATGGTTTGAACATGCTTTGTACATGCAAATGCTTAAGCCTCCTATAGTGGCTCGAATTAACGGAAATAAACCGTGATTTTGTTGACCATAGACACAATTTCATGTATACATGTCTATACTTCTAGTTGTTTTGGGTCTCTTGGAAAAAAAGGGCCCGTTAAGCTCAGGAGAGGTAGTGCGAGGGTGCATAGAGCCTATGCAAGTTGTGTAGAGGTTAAGAACTCTCTAAGTTATAAGTTCCATGAGCAGGACAAGAAGTGCACCCACACTTCTTTCGAAGTATTTGCAAGCTCAGAAGGTATAACGCTTGTAGAATGCAGACCAAGGCCACAACATATGAAAACCATTGTTTAAATCCCTTGATCTAGCTGCAATGATAGATTATGGTCGTTGGATCATACCCAAAAAGGAGCTAAGTTATTCGAGACTCCATGAGTCCAGAGCTTATGTGTGAATGAACATTGCAACGTCCTAAATAAGTTGAAGGTGACCTATCAGACCAGTAAATTGATGGTTGACCGACAGTTGGCGGTCATTTACCCATTATCGTGGGATTCATTCCCTTGTTAAACCTTGATCCACTTCTTGGTCACAAAGTAACACAAGCCGTAGATCTGAGGATATTCTGGATCTCCCCTGATCATTGGATCTATGTCATGGTTAGTTTGACATTGACCACTTTGGGAGAAAAAGGGAATTAAACAGTTGGAATCATCGAATGTCGAACTCGCAAAGTAACGTGAGCTATAGATCTGAGGATACTTTAGGATCTCTCTTTTGACCATTGGATCTAGACCGCGATCAATCTAGCGCTGACCACTTCAAGAGTAAAAAGGAAACTAAACAACAAAACCCATGAATGTTGAAGTCATGAAGCGACGAGGACCGTTGATTCGAGGATACTTCGAGACCTCTCTTTTGACCATCGGATCTAGACCGTGGTTAGTTTGGCACTGACCACTTCGGGAGTAAAAAAGGAAACTAAAAAAAAAAACCCTGAACATCAAAGTTCAAAGAGATGAAGGCCGTAGATCTAAGCATCCACGTGGAACTATCTCAACCATTGGTTAGATGATATTGGAAGGTTCATTGGAGGGAGTTCCGGACTTCAGAGCCCCAGGTAGTTCTGTTGGTAGGAGAAGCAAGATGTTCTCGGATATTGTCAGTCTGGAGTGACGTGGCATGCTGACGTCACCTAGGGTGACGTGGACCCATATTATGTGTGCCACGTTTCATCCCAATTCATGCTTTTAACATACCTTATGTGCCAATTGTAACTTGACATGTGTTACATGTTGATTGGGCCACGTGTCATCTCCATATTTTTCCACATGTCACCTCCTGGTGTGTAGTTTCTTGACCTAATGGCTAATGGGACCTCAAGAGTTCGGGAGTTCGAAACTCCGATAGGCTTAGGTCATTAGAACGTATGCTCCAATAGGGCCGAAGGCTTGAGCCACGTGGCAGGATTATGAGGTTTTGGGACTCTGTAGAATATGCGAGTAGAGAAAAGGGTGTTCAGTGTCGTAGCATCGAAGCGTCGAACGCTAAAATCCATTAAACCTATGCGTTGAATGAGGGAAAATCTCAACCGTTGGATTTAATGGTGCATTGATCTCCACCATAGATGCAGTAGTGCTAGGGAACTCCGGGAATTGGGGACTCCAAGAATGTTTCAGACATGGACAGGAAGGATGAAGGGTCGAAGGCCTGGTAATCACGAAGGCACATGGAACATTCCCTGTAACCGCCCCTCCAGTGGCCATGTCATCCCTAAAGGATGACAACCTTGGTTGAGTCCGTGCCAGGTGGGATGGTACGAATTAGGTGAACCCATCTGGGTGCCACATGGCCTTTGACCAATGATGCATGAAGAGCTTCTGAAGGGCATAACTTCCAATCCAGAGCTTGGATTTGAGCATGGTAATTGTTGTTGGAAATCTCTTGACGAGCAGAAGGTGATGGAGATCTCGGGAAGATGATTCTAGATGATGGAGAAAATCAAAATTTTGATGCCCCATCCCTTAAAAAGGTACTTTAGGGGTCGAGTGTGTTACATAGTGGTATCAGAGCGGGAAAAAACACTTGGCTTGCTTGGGCTCATGAAAGAGTCAAGTGATTTTTCTTTCTTAGAAAACTTTAAGGGATAGGACACCCTTCCCTACTCTATCTAGTAGAGCATGATTCAAACACATGCCTAGATGGGTTGGAGAACATTCATAAGACTAGTTTACCAAGGCTAAGATGAGTCTGTTGAGAATATTACTGTCATATGGAAATTATCTACATAAGTTCCTTGAGGAGAAGGATGCAGAATGAAATTCAGTTGGGATTTTACCCAACGAGATTGAATAATGTGAGTTTGAGCAATCACCGCAACCGAAACCTCCCTTTCTTGGTGGATAGAAAACTAATTTGCCTAAATTCTTGTCAGAGGATGAGAGTGACCTCCATCCTTGGCTATTGTTGAATAGAAAGATTAATGAAATATTGATCTTGAATGTGGTAAAGGAAGTATTGGGACACTTCTAGATGACCAATGGGTCAGGTTGACATCTAGAGGTGGATGGTACCCATATAATGTATGGCTTGGTATGCTCAAGTAGTAGTGAGAGGGAATCTAGAAAAGGATTCCCTTGATAAAAACATCTATTAACCAAAAATGGTTTGAGGCATGAAAAATAAGCTTGATAAGCTGCCTTGTTTCCTTGGGAATTGTTGGAATTGCCCAGATGGTATTTATGGATTGTTGAATAACTTTGTACTAGTTGAGGCAAAAATACCTTCTTATTGGTTGTTGTCGTATTGAAAGGGGGACATAATTATGATTATGTCTGTTAAACTTGCCATGTGGATAGCCTGTGAATGAAATAAATCTCTTAGAAGAGAGAGCAACTCAGTGTTGAGTATCTCTATGAGACTTGTCATAAAAATGGCAACAAGATCCTTAGGAGGAGGATTTGGAAGTTTGAAATGTCCATGTGTATGAGTGACATGGAAAAGGTGCAAGAAATGAGCTTGCATGATGAATGTTTGGCTATGTTTGTATATGATTGAGTGCATGGATTTAATGCATTTTGAGGTTTCTTGATACGAAGATTGATATTAAGACCAGATAGATATGAATGATATTAAATGTGCAAGTGATGCGCATGTATGATTTAAGAGTATATGTATACTAAAGGCACGATGTGACTTCCTGGGTGAGTGAAATGTAAGACAAGAATTGCACTTTCCAAGATTAAATGAATACAATGGATGCATGACTGACTCCATTTTGAAGAGTCATGAAAGTTATGTTTTGAATGAGAGGGAATCTAGAAAACATAACATTACATTTTAAAAACATCATGCATGAATGCAAGACTAACAAATGAATGCTGACCAGTCTGATGACTGAATGGTAATGTGAAGAATGCACATGTTGATGATTCAATATGAACAAAAAGTTTCCTATTGGAGCATGTTGATGTATCCAATAGGTTAGGGTGATCTTAACCAAGGCTACTCAAGGAAAAGAGAAGGAAGATCCCAACAGGGAGTAGATTGCATAAGCAAAGAAAGAGAAAAGGAGGAATACTTTTCTCACCCTAGAAACTCATAATTATTTAATTGAGTTGTAAGCCTTAGAAGAGCAGTTGTGGAACCAAGTACAACTCGAAAAAAAAGAGAGGAAAATAAATAAATTAGTAAGTTTGAATGAATAGGCTTGGTTAAGACATGATAAGTAAAGGCAACAAGGCCTTGGAAAATAACTTAGTTGGAATAAAAGTCCATGGCTGTGTAGAAGGAATTGGACAAGGGAAGAGTTCCTTGACCCCTTCCTTTTTGTTTATTGTATTTCTCTGGTACGAGAGATTGATTTACTAATGAAAGTAAATGTTTTGACATCATAGTGATGATGATTGTATGACTGTAGAAACAATTGAGAATTGTTTGTGTTGCATTCATGAAAACATTAAGGATAATGTGATGAAGTGCATAAAGATATGCTAGGACATATTTGAAAATGTTTTGTTGATTTGAATGTTATGATACAAACATTGTTTTTTACATGACGACTAATATATTTGTGTTGTGTGTCATGTGTAGAAAGAAATTGGAGTTGTTGAGAAAGATAGTTGCCAATGATGGACAACCTCAAGAAGAGAATGACTATGAGAAGGTTGTTGTTAAGACATTGTTGAAGGTACTTTGGGATCCCCCTGGAGCACTACTGATGAGGTAAAAATAAAAAAAAGGGTGCTAGCATCCGGAACAGGTATACAAATGTTCATTCTTGTATGGCATAAGGTATGAAGGGATTTGTTCATAATCTCTTCTGAAAAGATTTCATTATCTTACTAATATGCAGATAATTTTGAGTGGCTATTGTATGCCATTGTTACCCAAGTAGGGTAAGATTCAGGAAAGAAGAATCTGAATAATAGAGAGAGGAATTTTATGCCAGTCAAGGATGAGTTATAATCCTTGCAAGAAAATGCATGAGTAATGAGTACCATGGGTACAATGACTAATCTAGGGAGATTCAGAATAAAGGTGCTCATAGTTAGCACATTGCATGGAATGCATTGAGGAAATGCATGTTTTCATAAGAACGAAGACAATGGATTGCCCATTAGGGAAGGAGGACATTCCAATACTCTACTTGAATTGCAGAGGTGTTAAAGAAAAGAGAATTTTGGGTGGCCATGAGTGTTGGCACTCTGGTTACTAAAGAAGGTAGAATGCTTTGGTGCATTCAAGATAAAATTTTAGTTTCATATGTGTTGATTTGGGATCATGATAAGCCTGTAGAAGAAATCATAGTCCCGATGTAAGAGTGAACGAGAATGAATAAGTCATATGGTGAAGAGTTTGGTTGATATCCAACACACCATGGCAACGTGCTTGTCATAAAGTGTTGTAAACTGGAAATCAATGAAAGGGTGCATTGGTTACGAATGTGGCCATCAATATTGGCACATTGATTAAATTCTTTTGATATTTGAATTGCATCTGGAAAATTTAGTATGTTGAATGGATGCATACGTAAATAATGATATTTCCTTTTGATTTGTACCCTTGAATAGATGAAAATGACTTGGACTATTAGTATGCATAGTTTTGAAAATATAAAGTGCATGGAAACTAACAGGTTGTTTGGCCGAGGAATGTTGAAATTGCAGGAAGAAAAGGGTGTTGGATATGGCAGTGTTGTAATCCCATCAGGAAGACCAATTTCCTACTGAGCCAAACTGCAAGGAATGGTATTTCCTTTTTGAGCAAGTGAATTTGATTGTTAGTATGCACAGTTATGAATTTGTTTGTGAGCCACTGCAAGTGTGCGATGAAAATATAATGTGCATGAGAACTAATAATTTGTTTGGATGAGGAATGTTGAAATTGCAGGGAGAAAGGTTCTTGAATATGAAAGTATTGTAAGCCCATAAGGAAGACCAATTGCATGCTAATCTTGAAAAATAAATGTGGAATTTGGAAATTGGTGGGTGACAGATTTGCAAGAAAATTATGAATTTGAAATTGAGGATAATATCTCATAATTTCTATATATACCTGTGATACATGTGAGACAAAAATATTTGTCTAGGGAGGACAAATGAAGGTTTTCAAAGCTGGAAAGCATGAAAAATTTTATTATTGAGACATGAGAACCCTTTGGTAAGCCATGATCGCCCTGGCATATGTTGTGTTGTGGTAAAACAAGCTAGAGGGACACCTTTCTAGAGGAGGTCAGAGGGATGCCTCGACTGTAAGACTCAATGAAGTCTCTAGAACTCTTCTTGTGCGAGAAAACCTTGGCAAGGCAAGATGGATCACTCGAGGGACTATATAGTAGAGAAGGGGATGCCTAAGCCTGGGCCTAGAGGGTGAGTGACCACAAGGAAGAGGAGACTTTGATAATTCTTGTAAAATATTGATTGGGATCATGCACACAATGGGTATGTCAAGGAAAAATAATCTGCCAAGGTAACAAGACAACCATGTGGATGCAAATCCATGAACTGTATAGATAAGTATTGTGCTAGATTACAAAATTTTTCCTCTTGAATTTTGCACAACAATAAGATGTTTTCGCATAAAATTGTGATTAATATGCTTGTTGTCCAAAATTATTGAAGGCAGGTGATGAAGGCCAAGGGTCCGGAAAGGACCTGAACAAGAAATAGGATCAAGATTTATAAATCAGCTGAATGACAAAGGCATGACAAGTGTTACTGAGAAAGAACATCGAGGATGGTGTTCCTTTGAAGGGGGAGGGGATTGTAATACCCATGTTTCCCCCGGATTGTAATTAATCATTATTTATGATTACCGTGTTATGGCATATGAACAATGTAAATGTATTATTGTTTAGATTGCCAAAAAAATGACTGTGGGGGTGAAGCCTTGAAGTACTAGACATGATATCACTAGAGGAAAGAGTGAAGAAACTGTAGAGAGGGTTCATTATGTCAAATGACCCAAATTCTCCTTGCTGAAATAATAAGCCTCATCCTGATCCCAAAGAAGAATCAGTTAATGAAAGAAGGATTGGTGGTTGAAGAATCAACTTCCCCAATGAATGGAAGCATGGAGGGTCTGGTTGAGGAGACAAAAAATTGTCAGCCCGAAGTACCACAGTACGTAGTTTCCTACAGGCCCAGATTGACCTGACTTCCTTTTGATAGAAAGAATAGGACAAACCCAGAACCTCCCTGGGGAAAAAGGAGAGGTCATGCAAGAGAAGGGGATATATACCATTCAGAAAGAGGAAGAGCGTGTGAGGCTCTCCAGCTGAGAATAAGAATGGAAGGATTAAGTTGTTCTGGTTACTAAAGAGAACCATAGGAGGAATTCAGTCTCTGAGGAAGAGAATATTTGAAAGGAATGCACTAGCGTGTGCAATAAAAAAGATTAGAGAACTCTTGGAAGAGTTTTGAACTAGAGCATAAAAGACTCGAAACCCACACTGGAGAAAAAGAGGGCCGCAAACTTGGTGTTGGCTGGAAAGAAACCGGTGTTGGAAGGAGAGGGCATCAAGGGACAATGTAGTTGTGAAGGGACTCTCTTGCATAGAGGAAATCCAGTTGGGAAGGCACCTGATAAACCCCATGGAGGCCCTTATCTCAATGGGTAAGAAGGGAGACTTCTATTGTTTCTAGAAATATGGAGGAGAGTATCCTCCTTGATACTGTTCTTGAGTTTGGAAAGAGAACCCAGAAAACCTGACCTAAGAAGAAGGTTGCGAGCTTGATGTTGAGAGATCACCTGATAAACCTCTCAGAGGCTGTGACAGAGAGAGGATCTTTAAGAAATTTGCAAAAGTTTCCCTAGTGATATAATGGCTTGGAACAGGGGTGGCCAGAGTGCTAAGAGTGAATGTCTCTGAGCCTATGGCTGGGTAGAGAGGCGAACACCCACAGTTAGTTGGTTGGTTGCAACTTGTAATAGATAAGCATTCTCATACCCCATGAAATTGAACAATAAATTAAGGTTGATTATCCTGTGAATATTTCAGGGATGTGCATGCTTGTTTGATGATTAGACTGGTTTTTATCTTGCATGATTATGTATTTAAGCAAGAAAGTAACTATATGGTTTGAACATGCTTTGTACATGTAAATGCTTGACCCTCCTGTAGTGGTTCAAATTAAAGGAAATAAACTGTGATTTTGTTGACCATAGACACAGTTTCATGTATACATGTCTATACTTCTAGTTGTTTTGGGTCTCCTGGAAAAAAAGGGTTTGTTAAGCTCAAGAGAAGTAGTGTGAGGGTGCACAAAGCCTATGCAAGTAGTGTATAGGTTAATAAATCTCTAAGTTCTAAGTTCCAGGATAAGCGCAAGAAGTACGCCCACACCAATATAATATTGTAGAATGCAGACCAAGGCTGCAACCTATGAAAACCATGGATTAAATCCCTTGTTGAAGGGAAGCGGAGCCACGAAGTACAGAAGAAGCCATAATAGCCATTGATCTAGCTGCAAGGATAGATTTAGGTCATTGGATCATACCAAAAAAGGAGCTAAGTTATTCGAGACTCCTGGAGTTCGGAGCTCTGGGGTGAATGAACATTGCAACGTCCTAAATGCACCAAAGGTGACTTGTTGGACCAATAACTTGACGATTGATAGACAATTGGCTGTCATTTACGTGTTATCATGGGATTCATTCCCTTGTTAAACCCCGATCCACTTCTCGGTCGCGAAGTAATGCAAGTTGAAGATCTGAGTATATTCCAGATATCCCCTGACCATTGGATCTACGTCGTGGTCAGTTCTGCGTTGACCACTCTGGGAGAAAAAGGGAGTTAAACGGTTGGAATCCCCGAACGTAGAGCTTGCGAAGTAACGCGAGTTGTAGATCTTAGGATACTTCAGGATCTCTCTTTTGACCATTGGATTTAGACTGTATTCAGTCCGACGTTGACCACTTCGAGAGTAAAAAGGAAACTAAACAACAAAACCCCCGAATGCTGAAGTCATGAAGCGACGAGGACCTTCAATTCGAGGATACTTCGGGACCTCTCTTTTGACCTTTGGATGTAGACCATGGCCAGTCTGACGCTGACCACTTCGGGAGTAAAAAAGGAAACTAAACAAAAAAAAACACGAACGATGAAGTCGTGAAGCGACGAAGGCCATAGATATAAGGATCCACATGGACCTATCTTGACCATTGGTTATAGGATATTGGAAGGTCGACTAGAGGGAGTTTGGGACTTCAGAGCTTTGGGTAATTCTGCTGGCAGGAGAAGTAGGATGTTCCCAAAGATTGTCAGTCTGGAGTGACGTGGCATGCTAACGTCATCTAGGGTGATGTGGACCCATATTATGCACGCCATGTGCCATCCCGATTCATGATTTTCATAGACAATATGTGCCAATTGGAACTTGAAACGTGTTACCTGTTGATTGGGCCACATGTCATCTCCATATTTTTCTACATGCCACCTCTTGGTGTGTAGTTGATTGACCTAATGGCTAATGGGACCCCAGAAGTTCAGGAGTTTGGAACTCTGGGAGGCTTAGGGTGTTAGAACGTATACTCCAATAGGGCTGAAGGATGGAGCCACGTGGCAGGATTCTAGAGTTTTGGGACTCCGGAGGATATGCAAGTAGAGAAAAGGGCGTTTAGTGTCGGAGTGTCGAAGCATCGAACATCGAAATCCATTAAACCTATGCGTTGAATGAGGGTGAATCTCAACCGTTGGATTTAACGGTGGATTGATCTCCACCATGGATGCATGAGTGCTAGGAAACTCCGAGACTTCAGGATTTTTTCAGACATGGACATGAAGGATGAAGGGCCAAAGGCCTGGTAATCCCAAAGGCACGAGGAAGATTGTTTGTAACTGCCCCTCCATTGGCCATGTCATTACTAAAGGACAACAACCTTCGTCGAGTCTGTGCCAGGTGGAATGGTAAAAATGAGGTGAACCCACATGGGTGCCACATGGCCTTTGATCAATGATGCCTGAAGAGCTTTGGAAGGGCATAAATTCCAATCCAGAGCTCAGATTTGAGCATGGTAACAATCGTTGGAAATCTCTTGACGAGTAGAAGGTGATGGAAATATCGGGAAGAGGATTCAAGATGATTGAGAAAATCAAAATTTTGATGCCCCATCCCTTAAAAAAGTACTTTAGGGGTCGGGTGTGTTACAACGTGATATCATAGTAGGAAAAAATAGTTGGCCTTCTTGGGCTCACGAACGAGTCAAGTGATTTTTCTTTCTTAAAAAAATTTAAGGGAGAGGGCACCTTGCCCTACCCTATCTAGCAGAGCATGATTCAAACACAAGCATGGATGGGCTGGAGAACAATCATAAGACTAGTTTACCAAGGCTAAGATGAGTCTGTTTAGAATATTACGCTTGTGTGGAAATTATCTGCATAAGTTCCTTGAGGAGAAGGATGCAGATTAAAATTCAGTTGGTATTTTACCCAACGATATTGAATAATGCGAGACTGTGGCCAAAGAAGCCTATCATTTCTTTTTGGAAACGATATTCAGTCCTACAAAAGTGGGATTATACTGAGGGGAATTAATAATAAAACTTGGATGCAAATGGCATAATTCTTTTTTAAGGAATACTCAAGTCCAGAAAGAAAACGGACTGAATAGGTGGCAGGAATTGCATAAGATTGGGCTTAATGAAGCCTCTGTTAATTAAAAGTGTTGATTAAATTAAGGATTTAGCATTGGGAGTACAATCCTCCATGTCTAGAGCCCTTATGGAAGTAGGTGAGATCAACCTACTTGACCTGTCATAACTGAAAAACTTCCTACTGGGGTATTCACTCTTCATAAAATAAAAGAAGTCACGTGGACTGAAAATGAACCCCATGGAAGAAGTGAAATTACATGAGCAAGTTCAAAAGCTCATGGTTGTGCTAGGGGAGTGTGTATACCTATTAACTTAAGGGCATGCTTATGCAAGAGGAATAGGTTTGGTGACCATTTTCTGAAGAGGGAGAGCATGCACAACTCTCTGGTTCCGAAGGGAACTGAGAAACAAATTTTGTTTCTGAGTATAGGAATTGTTGGAAAACATTTTTCTAATCAACTTGATAAATAGAGCTTCAGAAATATGGATTGATTGAATGAGCAATCACCACAACCTCCCTTGCTTGGTGGATAGAAAACTAATCTGTCAGAATTCCTGTGGGAGGAGGAGAGTGACTTCAAGTTCCATTGTGGTGCTCCTTTTCTTTCATTGCACATAACACTCAATGTTCATACCATAATAAATGAAAGGAAAATAAAGGGTTTGAAAAAATGTTGCATTGCAAACGAAGGATGAAACACACCCTCCAAAAAGGCACCCATAAATGAGACAATATGAGCCCTTGATATGTCAAGAACCCCATGCCAAAAAATCATACCCCCATCGACCTCACATTCACTACATGACCTATAGAGGGTATTCTTGGGAAACATTCCTTGACTTGGGGATTTTCCTACCTAATAGGGCACCATGAAAATCCTCCCATATATAAATTTGGCAAAGTTTATAAGGTATTTGAGCATTTGTTTAGTTTGAAAATGGGGTATTTAATGCACATGTTTGGGTGGTTCTTTTATTAAATGTGGCTTACTTGGCATGATATATGTGACTTGTGGACCCTTGGAGGGCATACTTGTTTGTATTTACAAGACCTTTCCCGGTGAAAGCTATTCATGACGAGACTAAGGTACTTGGACCTTCATAGGGGCTTGAAATCCCATTGGTTGGATGTAGCACCCCACTTATTTGAGGCCTTTGAAGATGAACATTGCACTTGGGAAGGTGACTTTGGCACTTGAATGATGCTTGGAACCATGTAGGAAGGATAATGTCACCCTTCTATGCCCAAAAATCTCTCTTGGGAGGCATGTCATCACATTAATGATGGAACATTTGGCATGTTTGGCACATTAGGTGATGTTGTGGGCTTGAAGCCCCACTCTATTGCTTGATTTGGGGATGATCTGGCACTCTTCTAGCTTGATGTCCTAGCCTTTGGAGGCTTTTCCATTGCACATGCCATCTTGGAGAAACTTTTTGTGGGCTAACGCCCCATCATTTGATTATTTTTGGTCATTTTGTAGCTTATGTGGGCAAAAAGACAAAATGATTTGATCATTTAGATTTGCAACTTATGTTTTACCCTAAAATCATGGATTTAATTGTAAAGTGGGCATACTAGGGCTTGGTTTTCCTCATATAAATATGAGGCAAGTCATTGTCACAAATGATATCTCATCACTTGAGAGATAGCTCTATTGGACTGAAATTTTGGCCTCTTCTTTTCTTGTGCAAAATGGATGAAACACTTGTCGAATGGTGTAATAAAGGCTAGTGACTCCTCTTGGATGCTTCTTTTGGAAAATCGTTGGATTTTCTTTGATAAGTTAGGGTTATTCTTGCTAATTCTTGGATTAGTTAAGGAAAATTTTCAATTTTGTGTGTTTCTTCTTGAATTCAAGGTTATTGTGTTAAAATCCTAGGAGGAATATAAAGGCATACACCTTCCATCAAGGAAATTTCTGCTATTGTCATTGAAAAGGACTAAGGATTGCTACAACGAGTAAGAGGGTTTACACCCTTGTAGAAAAACCTTGCTAGGGTTTATATTCTCTAAGGAGTAAGAGGTTTTACACCCCGAGAAGATCATCAAAACCTACTTTAACTTGGTTGTGACCAAGCAAGAGATTCCATAACCCAATAGACAAGGCACTAGTTGCATTAGAGATTGTAAAATCCTGCATTGATAAATGTGAAATTTAGTTGTTTGAAACTTCTAATAATAGAGTTTGATTCTACATGTTATTGTCTCTCTTATATGCTAAGGGCATCATAACTAACCAAGTGATTGAAATGTTGTTATAAACTATTTGATACAGCCATTAGGGCTTATATAATTGTTCCTATCTTTTATTTTACTTTCAATTTAACCAAGGAAATCATGGTTTGATCATTGGAACTGAAAGTGTTTATCTTAAGCTTCATTTTGAGCCATTTACTTGTTGACTTCCATGGTTAAATATTGTTGTTGTAGAAAAAGTAAGCTACAATCATAAATCTTGTTGATAAATTACTTTTACAGCTTCCTATTGTGATCTAATTCATTGTGCTAAGCATTGGAACATTATCTCTAAGGTGTATGCTCATTGATCCACTTTCATATGTTGAATTAGATGATATAATTGCAGCTGATATATTACTGTTGTATGCTGCAATTTTGGCACAACAAGGGTTCTTGCTGATTTCCCTCATGTTCTAGGGATAATTTTGTCATATTTGGTATTGGTTTTGGTTGTCTAACATTGATTTTGTAGGTAATTTCCATTATAAACCTTTCCTTGCCTGATACTCAACCTCCATCAAGCTCCTAGAAACCTTCATTGTGACCTATAGGGTGCTTCATTCTTCTCCTTGGATTTTCCCTTGTAATCCCCCTAGGGTCACCCGAGAAGCCTCCCTTGTGTTGGACTTGTCCATCACTAAAACAAGGGGGATATCTATTGAGGTGACAATAATAGTTATCCCCAATTGTGTCTCACACTTGTTGCTTGGGTTGGGATTTTCCCAAACTACAATATGTGCGATAACTTTTTTGGTGCCATTGTTGGGTGAAACATCCCTTGCCTTACTAATGTAATATTCAAAACTCGCTTTACTAAGAAATATCCCTTGCCTTACTATTGCCTTCAAAACTTTCATCAAACACTTTGCTAACACACCCAACTACCAATGTAATATTCCTCTTTACTTATTGGCTGAAATATTTATGATTTGTTAATGTAATTTTCAAATTTAATAAACCCTCTTATGGCTGAAATAAATATGGGCTTGTTGCTGTAATAATTTAGGGGATATGTAGTTGAATTTTTTTTCCTAAAAGTTTGCTAACTCCATCAAAAACCACTATTAAAGTCCCCCTTTTTACTGCTGGTTGGTACAACACCTTTGTCAAACACTTAGGCTTCCAAAATGGTCTTTTATGGCTGCCGGTTTGGCCCCTTTTTCCATACAACTTGCTACTGGTATATTTAGTAGTTTACTGTTGATTGGTGACTTTTTTCAAACAACTTACTGTTGTTGTTTTTATGCTTTGTTTGATTTAGGAGTTTTGACAAACAATTTGCTAGAAAGTAGTATTTAAGACTTTTAACAAACAATTTGCATACATTCCACGAACATATGAAATAAGGCAAGAGAAGGAGGATTTTATTTATTCATTCAATGCCAAACCAAGTACAAAATTCCAAGAAATTATGGCACCTTACCTGATCAAAATCTAGACCAAGGGTCAAATTTTAGCCCAAAAATAAAAGTGTTCGGAATCGCCTCAAAACGAACAAGTGCATAGGCCTCGTCGTCACGAGCCCAACGCACTTCAAACAGGTTCAAATGAACATCGGATGAGTGAGATATCACGTTCTATTCGATTTTCCAAACATGCAAAAAAATTGTTGACTGTACAGTCCATACATGATGACGTGGTAGGGTACGGCCTCACACATGGTAGGTGACGTGTCAACTGATTTGGTAAGTGTGTTGACTTGGAAAACATGTGGGCGAATGAGATTTTGACACATGGCATGTTGATAGACAAATTGTGTGGCACCACGTGGCCCAGGCATGGGCTGCCACGTGGCACCGTAGTGTGGTATTGTAACACCCTGTTTCCCCCAGATTGTAAATATAACTGAACTGGCCAAGGACTATGGCAAAAAATCATAAGTATGAATATGTGCTGTAAATGGACCTGCAGGAAGAGGTCAATGAATGTAAATGATAGATTGAATATTATTGAATTTATTGCAG
>SNQJ01S0003897.1:52032-92999 GCA_010110895.2 Picea sitchensis | reverse complement strand
TGAGCAAAATTTGATCCCCTGATCACTATCCGGCATAGATCTCAAAATTTTCTGAACTAAAGAGGCTTCCTCAATTTTTTCACCAAGTGCTTTCATTGCATTTACTAGTTCTTCAACTCTCAGAAAGTACCTCCCAACAGTTTCATCTTCTTTCATCTGTAGCTGTTCAAACTATACTCTGTAGGTTTGAAGCTTGGCATCCTTTACCTTCTCATTGCCTTCATAACTGCTAATGATTTTGTCCCACATTTCTTTGGCAGATTCTAAGTGCATAACTTTTACAAATTCTGCTTCTACAAGCCCACTCAGAATAGCATTCATAGCCTTAGTGTTGAAGCTGAATTCTAGCTTGTCATCCTTAGAATCTAGTACAATCGGCTTTACATAAGGAGTCTCTACCACATCCCAGACATCTGCACCTAAAGCCATTATGTGTGATGTCCCGTTCCCTAGAGTAGGCCAATAAGGAGTGACTTAGTAGTCTATGTGTTCCCGTAGACTATAGTCAGGCACAAACAAGGAACAAGATGGAGAAATAAGGGTGAATTGATGGCTAAACGATGAATTAAGCCAAAATACTTAGGAAAAGTCACTTAAGCCTAAGTGAATGAAGAATTAGAATGAAAAGGTGCTAAAGGGGGACTTAAATAATTAATTATTCACCTTAGGAGAAAAAGCGCCTAGCTTAATTTAGGTCAATGGTAGGTTGGGAATGATATAAAGGGAGGAATTTGACCTAATTCCTCATTACGCATTGTTATGATTTGATGTGGAGAGTTCCCAGAGGAGGAAGAGAGTCGACCTTACTGTTTTGTGGATTTATGGAGGAAACCACCACCATTGATTGGTTTCGATGTTGAGAGACACACCCTAGCCCATCAAAGATACCATCCAGGTATTTCACTGTACTTTTCAGGAGTATCCATTGTAGAGTGTGCAACTCAGCTAGTGAGGGCGCAAGTCAGTTTCAGGGTTTGGAGAGTTGTACGAGGTCTGAGTTCATATTGCAGTTTCCTTCAGACCCAGTTGAGATCCAACCAGGGTGCTTCTATTGATCCATCTATCATCAGATTCTGACGGTGGAATCTTTCAGATCGCCTCATCCAGTCATTTAGGGTGTAGCTCATCTGACAGTACATTTGGGGTCACAGACGGAGCATTAGGACAGATCAGGGGAAACCCTTCTGACCCAGTTCCACATTTGGCGAGATGATAGTTTTGAGCCATATAGTAGTAGATTCCATTGGTGGAATCATTTGGGGCGCATACGGTGTGCCAAGAGGTGTGCAAACCCCTAGGGGTCCAGATCTAGTACCTCAGAGGCCAAATATGACATCCGACACTCATCCATTCCAGTCTAGAGACCAGGGTGATTCTATTTGAGCAGTTTCTAGTGCATTCCAACGATCTATCATTCTAGACGAGTTTTCCAGCTGGTAGCGGTTACTGTATTTCTCCAGCATCGCATATTCCTTCCGATCTATCTGTGCATGCATCGGATCTGCATTCATCTTATGAACACGGGTATTTTTATGCTATTTGATTGTATTCCAGTGATGATCCATGAGATCTCGTTGACGATTATACTCTATATTTCTAGTGTGTTATTGTATTTCCGTGCTTGAGTCACATAATACATGTTATTGGGCAGTTGATGTTCTTTACTTTTGCATGCATCCTTTATATGTTGTTTAAACCTTAAATACGCAACATGCACATACAATAACAAACATGCACATGAAATAACCAACATGCACATGAAATAACCAACATGCACATGTAATAACGTAAAGATCTCAAATACACAACTGAAACACATCCAGAAACCCCCAGTGTATCAGATCTGCAAGACAAAACATTAGATCAGTAGCAAATATCTTGATCAACAGGATGAGGGATATTTCAGTGGTATCAGAGATTTAGTTCTGCTAGCCTGTGACTAAAGACAATGAGTACAACAGAAGAACCAGATGGTTGTGAGCACGTAGGTGATGAATATGTCACTTACAGTAGGCGCAAGGAAAGAAGGTCTAGGCCTAACTTTCCTCCCTTCCCTCGTAGTTCAGAGGAAGAGGAAGAGGTGCAAAGAGAAGCAGAGGGAAGAGTAGAGTGCGAGGCCAAGTGAGAAGAAGAGAGGAGGCTATGTGACATATATGAGCGACCGGAGTGTAGTGGTAAGGCCCTCATGGATCCAGATGCAACCTTCATGTAGGTTATCAGTGATATTTTAGCTAGTCAGCGGACCATGTCATAGTCCTTGGCTCAGGTAGCTGATAGATTGGCTATGGTAGACATCTAGGGCACACAAGCCCCACATGCAACACAGGGGAACTCAAGAGTAGGTAGTAGACCCCAATCACCCACTCACACATACACCCCTGTGAGTAGGATTCCACGTCCGTTGTTTCCCACTTTCCAGAGGGAACCCAAGGTAGCAGCATAGACACCGATAGCACAGAGACCGCCCACTCATGCAGAGGACATTGCAGAGTATCAGAGAGAGTATGTAGCATTGGGCCGTGACTTCCATCGAGATATGACCCTGATCGAGTATTGTGGGCTTAGACTCAGGAACTGCCCTAGAGAGCCACAAAGAGGAGGACTGCAGCAGGGGCATAACATTGACTTCATCCGAAAAGTTGGTAAACTCACTATATTTTCTTTCAACGGATCATCCAAATGCACCGCTAGAGCTTGGGTACAGAAGATTGACACCTACTACAAGCTCAACCAGATGACAGAGACAGAGGCCATCAGTTTCGCCACCTTACACTTAGAGGGTGAAGAACACGAGTGGTGGTATCATGGATTGGTGACATTGGGCCATAGTCATATCCTCCTACCGAGAGTTCATAGAGAGACTCATGGACAAATTTGACAGGAGGGATCCAGAGATCCATTTCATAGATCTAGCCCAGTTGAGACAAACTGGCACAACAGAGGCATTCATCTCAGAGTTTCATAGGGTAACAATGGCAGTGACAAACATATCTGAGCCTTGTTGGTCATGCTATTCATAGAAGGGATCACACAACCCTTGAGAGGATGGGTGAAGGCCTACCATCGTCATACCTTGCAGGATGCCATTAGATGCACTAGAGACTTGGTGGACTCTGTGCCAAAAATTAAACCATTTACCAAACCCTTTGTACCACAGAGAGACAGGGATCGAAAGAATCCACAGAGGGAATGGAATGGGAAGCCCAAGTTAGATGATGTTATGAGACAAGAATTGAGTTTAGTAGCTTGGTCACTTCATCCATTTGAGGGGGGGCAACAGAGGAACTAGAAGTCATAGTTTTAGACCTACCTTTTCCTCTATCTCTATCATATTTACTCCTAAGTTTTTCAGTTGCCAATATATTGGATTCTACTTCAAGGGATACATCTTTCATATGAGCCAAGGAGGTAGCTCTTCTTTCTCTCAATAGGAGGCAAAAATCAGGGTCGAAAGCATTAGCATAAGTCATCTTGGCAGAGGTTTATGCAGGTTTAATTTCAGTGGGAATATTTTTATACATCTTATTAAATCTCTTCGAGAAGTCTGAAACAGATTCCCCCTCTTCTCTCTTAAGTGCCCCGAATTCTGTAATATAATAAATGAGATATTTTTTATTCCCCCAGTGTCTTAAGAATGAATCATCCAGAGCATCAATCCCATCAATATATCTAGGAGGAAAGTTCTTAAACCAGTCCCTGGCATCACCATCAAGGATCTGTACAAAAACTCTCATCCACACATCTTCATTTTCGATGACCTGAATCTCTGCAAATATATAAAAGGATGCAAGGTGATCTTCTGTAGTCATAGGGGCATGTACTTAAGGTATTCTGTGGTCGAGAGAGCATTCATAGGCTAAGGTAAAACCAGAGGGGCGTATCTAGCAGCCAATATCTCAGCCATCATGTTCCTAGGAGGATTAACACCTGCCATTTGGACATGAACTGGAGGAGAACTAGGAGGAGATGGAGTTCGGACAGAAAATACTGGGGCTGTGCTTCTAGGAGAAAAAGGAAAAGGTTGAACGTTAGGAGATAAATATGAGGGGCTAGAGGTAACAAAGGTTTCCCCTTCTGTAACTGCAACAACTCTAATAGGAGGAAAAGTAGTAAAGTCTGGAGTAGGAAAGTCTTCTAAGGTCAAATCTCTCTCTTTCCACTTCACAACTTCTGGGGAGAAAGGGGTGTCAAAGCTCTCTCCTTCCAAACCAAGAATAGGAGGTGAGAAATCGGCAGGAAAACTCCCAAAACTTAAATTTCTTGAAACTCCAGCAATTTGTATAATAGGAGAATCAGAAACAATTACTGGAGTTTGTAAAGAGGGATTATGCAAATTATCAGAAAAACTTGGTACAACAGTGGAGGTACCTTTTTGAGTGGTCTTTCCCTTTCTGATAATTTCCTTTGGGTCAGCTTCAGACGTTGCTAGAGGCAGCAGTGAAGTGGACCTCGTGTGTTTGCCTTTAGGATCCAAAACTGAAATAGTGGAGTCGCCAGGTGCAAGTTGTAATCTTCAATGGTACTGATATCTGATGCACCTTCAAAATCAGAGCTTCTTTGTCATTCTATCCCAGGAAAAGTCTTCAATTCGTCCTTGGAAACAACGCCATAAATGTTAGCAGTAGAATTCACCCTCAGATTGCATAGAAGGTAAGCCCAATACCCATCAGTTTATATAGTAAATGTAAATGAGTTTTAGCAGATCAAATGGAGCGGACTCAATTATAATAACATTCTAACTCAGAAATTTGAACTAACATGCATAAGCAATTGAGGTCTGGAATCAACTTCAGTCAGTAAGTTGGAGTAAGGGTGAATAGAGGGAAGAATTTGGTGTGGAGAGTGTAGAGGTATGCTATGGACATCAGGTCTTCCAACAGCCTAAGAAGGAAAACCTTAAATGCAAGATCCTCTTGAATTCAAATCTCAAAGAAACTGAAATAAATTATAACAACACTATAATATAACATTCATCATAATACAATCATAACAATCCATGTGAATCAACCAATCATGAACTCTCTCAGTATCAGAGGCAAATAATATGGAGCAAGAAAGATGACTTAGATTAAACAAGATGTCTCAAAAACAAATACATAACCAGAGAACCAGTTTTCTTCATAAAAATATTACAATAGCAGGGAGCCTATCTCAACCATTCGACGTTAACAAAATATCAAAACTGTCTATAAATACCCAGAAATGCTGCAACCACCAGTAGTGTGATCGGACCACTGCCTTCAAATCCTTCAGTCGACGTCTACTCTGTCATATTGTGCAGGTTTTCTCATGTCAGACGCGAGCCAGGCACAATTATGTGCTTTACAGGAAAAATTGCCCATAAGGAAGCTTCATATCGTCAGCGTGCCTTCATGGTTGCACTTTGCAATTATTTCCATTTATGGGGTGAGACAAGGTCTCAACTACCGCCCCCAATCTTCAATAACTACCTTCATCGGGATCAGGACATGGCCTGACACTCATGAATGTTTCCAGGCGGTGCCATACGAATTTTTTGAGTCAATCCCAGCGTCTCGAGGCCAAGCAGATCTTCTTTTGTGACGAATACTGACACTTTCAGTATTTGGCACAACTCTTCTACATCGCTCCATATTCAATGTGAACCAGGGCCATGAACCTACACAATTGCGCGATTGCGGGTGCGACCAAGGGTGGTTTGAAAGCAAACCGCTTTTGTCCCCGCAATTCACCATGAACCGCCATGCATCCCTTTCCAAAAACCACTGTTCCGATTGCGGCCCGCCCTTAAAATTTTAAAATGTGTGCACCTTCCGACCCCGCAATGGAGCATGACCATTGATCTTGTGATCTAAGATAAGGCTTCCTGATCAATGGCCCAACTCTAGCGCATTTTATATTGATGGATCAAATCTTCTCTTTTCGAATCAACGACTGAGATCTGCTTCGCGAATCGGCCTTCGAGAATTTCAATTCTCAAACCACATTTCCATCTAAGAAAAATCTCTGGAGCCGAGGATCTGATGACGTGTGGAATTATGGATTTGGACGGCTGAGATCCACTTCAGGTCTCCAGGACTTCGGGCTTTGACACTTTGGGATTTCTAAGCACTTCTCGTTTCAAATCTCCCGAAGCTCATTTCCCTGAAGGCTTGGATCAACTGCCACCTATCCCCTTTAAGATCAATGACTCGTATTCACTTCGGGGCATTTTTTTCTGGTGCGATACTTCACGCAAATTTTCACTCCTGAACGTCCGTAAGCCGCTGATCTGGATTGTTCCCAGAATCTTCGTCGTTGAAAGATTAAAATTGTCTTTTGCTTATGCTTCAATATTGAAACATACTTTTTAAGAAAGCTTCACTTTGTGTTCATGGTTGCGACCTGCATAATCAAGGATTTGGACGACTGGCTGCGAGCTGAGAAAACATGGAGACCAGGGCGCACGAATGAACAAGGGCAACAAAAAAATGATTTTATCGGTCGAAGGGGGAAAAACTTCAAGACTCGGCCTGTGAAAAGGATAGAGACATGGAAAAACTACAGACTTAGGTAGAAACCACAAACCCACAGGACTCTGACAATTTTATGTGATAACAAGTAGTATTTAAGACTTTTAACAAACAATTTGCATACATTCCATGGACATATGAAATAAGGCAAGAGGAGGAGGATTTTATTTATTCATTCAATGTCAAACCAAGTACAAAATTCCAAGAAATTATGGAACCTTACCCAACAAGGGTGCTCATTATGTAATGTATAAATGGTACCAAGATAAAATATAGATCCAATGATAATTGCACCCTCAAGATGTTGGTTGTAGCTCCACAATATATAAGCACCTGCTCCAAAATAGCTCCACAATGCCAACACACCCCACACCAAATGTAAATGATGCCAAACAACAAAGGCGCCTTCCCCAATATAATAGAGACCACCCAATGATGACACCCCTCCTCCAAATGAATGTAGAAGCAAAGAAAGTGCACCCCTCTAATTCCAAATGAGTGCCAAGTACATCATCTCCAATAGAATTCCACAAGTGCCAAAGTGCGCATCTCTCTAAGAAATGCCAAACTAATTCCAACAATGCACCCTTCTACAATAGAATGGCCAAGTAGTGCCAATCGTGTGTCCACCTCCAAGTAGTGCCAAGTGATGCGCCCTATCCAAGAAGCTATGGCTCCCCAAACCCCAACTGAAGCCAACAAAAAATCTTTTTAACAATAGATCCAAATGGAAGACTTGGATGATCTCCCCACCAATGGAGAGGGTGGAATATCTCACCACCGAAACCATATTATCTAGGGTGGATAGTCTCACCACCGAAACCAATCAAACAAGGGTTTCCACCAAACCCCGAAGGGTCCAAGAGCTCTCCAAACCAATAGGTAAAATTATCAATCATACATAATGAGAGAATGAACTCTCATCTTTCTTTTATTCCTATGACCTTTTTTATGATCCTTTGACCCTTTTAGTTGACCCTTTTTACTTTATTAAAGTGAATTTATAAAGTTATGTACTTGATTGTTCAAGTCACTTTTTAATTACTTAATGTCACTTTATAAAATATTCTTTTCCCCCAAATGAAATAAAATAATTAATCAATTAATCCCCTTTTTAATCGACTATGGCCTATGGGAATAAGATAGACCACTAAGTCTCCTTCCTAGAGTAGTCATTTGGAAAGGGACATTACAATCCCCCCTTCTCGAAATTGCTTGTTTTCAAGTAATTCCAACACCAACATACGAACAATAGAGGGAACCTCACTAAAACTGAGAATGACTCGAGGGTCCCAAACCACTCTGAAAGATGTGGAGTACCTATTGCTCACAATACGGTCCTACAAGGTACTAATACAAGAGACCTTTTGAAGGTCACCAATCAAGAAATCAATCAAATATTGTATGTGCTCAGTCCATCCCACATAAAATTTCCCTCCTAGGAAGCGAGTCCAAATCCCTATAGAAATGAAATCCTAATAATAAATACTAACTCTTCCATATCCACCAGCTTCCAAACTGCCAGACCATAAATTCCTAGGGTCCCATGCTATCCATAGAAAGAATCCACCATGTTGACGTTGCACCACTCTGATCATACATATCTGGCTCTCATGCCTAGACTGCATCCTCCACTCCTGGAATCCCAAACTGTAATGTCTTCAAGAGCCATCCCCACTATCAAGGATCATGTCATAAAAATGTATCTCAGTGAAGTAAAGGACTACAAGTCCACTTTCATACCCAATCTTGGGTATCGACAAAGATAATTTGTCATGCCAAATAGAATGCGTCCCAACATCTCCTCTGAAAATAGGACAAAAAGGAAGCGGATCCATCAAATGAGTTCCTGGAACCCATAACCAAAATAGGTGTCCACCATCCCTAAAACCAACCATCTTCCACTGTGCTATATTGATAACCACTGGAAACCAAATATTCCAAGTCTCTCATCCAACTAATGGAAGAAAAATTCCAGACATCAACTGTATGCCTGCTAATCTGTACCACTAGTCCTGCAAAAATGTACTGAGAAATGTGTTATCCCATTCATTGTTAGTGTACTCATGCAACCCATGGAATCTAGAAATCTCCTTGAAAGACAAATATATCACCCAAGGCACCTCATACTCTGAAGAACTCATGAGTCACGATGAACTGTGCCAACTTGGTCCACTGACCATCAATGAAATAAAGACAGTCCCTACCATACACCTTTGACTCATTTTGCTGACAAGTCATGCACTCCCTCACATGTCTTGACACACCATCCTTTAGGCCCTTCCATGAGAACCTCTCTCTAATATGCCAGTAAGTATTGAAGTGCTCATGATGTCCTACCAAGGGTGTATCATGCAAAAATATCATGACCTCCTCTGTAAGTGTGGACTCTGTAACTAAGTATATGCAGCCTCTGTAGTAGATGATGTCATCCACCACTCTATTACCGTCATCTTGAATGTGACCATCCATCAACTTGGAAACAAATTGGTCCTTGGAATATTCCACCAGAAGATGGGACTTCTGATTAAAAAAAACGCCTTCGAGCCAATCTAAAATAGCTTGTATCTCCTCCTAATGTTCCCGTACATCCTGCTCATTGATCACATGGTCCACATATAAAACCTTCATCATGTAAGGCTCCTTGTGCCTAACCTGTTGACAGTCTGATCAGATCAATATGTGGAATGTACTCTATCCCATACATGAGTATACTCTCCACCCACTGCGTCGAAACCATCCTAGGAGCTCCACTGGTCATGCCCCTCAAAACCACCTTCCTACCATCCTCTACCCTGAACTCTAGCTCCATGGCTTGGTAATCAACAACATGCTTTCCCAAGGAAACAAGCCATTGAACTCCCAATATGATATTAGTATTTGAAAGCTCAACTATGTAAAAATCATCGGTCACTATGTAGTTTCCCAATGCTACACCCAACTGTGCAACCTTTTGTGTGCATGGAATACTACGTTCACCTACTACCCATCCATCAAACCTCTCAAGGTCTACTGTAGGAATACCTCTCCTAGTCACCAAGGCTGAGTCAACGAAATTGTGGGTTGCCCCACCATTAATCAGAATTGTGACACGATGTCCCTATAATACCCCACAGACCCTGAAGGTGTGAAATCTAAGAACAATTGACAAAGTGGCGATAGTCACACCCTGCATATCCACGTGTTGCTGCTCAACAATCTTAGCCTCCACTCGTGGTTTCTCATCGTTTGAATTGTTATGCTCACTACCTTGCTTATGTCCTGCCTCCTCATCCTCATCACTATTAGGAAGTACCTCAATGTAATGTACCTTACCTTTCCCCATGCACCTGTGACCCAACACCCAAGGTTCTTTGCAATTGTAGCAAATATTCTTCCTCCTCAATTCTCTTTGAACCTTCTCATCCACTCTCTCTTTCCTAGATCATTCCTTCCAAAAGAGATTCTTATCTTTGTTCTTTTGAGGTATGAGAGGTTTAGAAGGGACTTTGTTTTTAGGAACTGCATCCTCCATGTCATGTGTCGTGCTGATAACATCGTATAGTGAAGATGGATTGAAGGCCTTATCCCAACCACACAAGGATTCAGAAAGTCCCTTAATGAAGAGCATGGTCAACCTATGCTTTGAAACATATGTCACCATGAATGTGGTTCTATGGATGTCTGAAAAGTATGCATCTGGGGTACCTGTCTACCTGAGATGTGCCAACTCCCTGAAATGTATCTTTGGATCCCTCCTCTCAAATATCTCCATCAACCTCTAAGTGAAATCCAAGTATGAAGTGATGCTATTATGTCCCAATGTGGCTAACCCATGGTACCACCACTCGTGGGAGTCTCCATCCAAGTGTAAGGTGGCATACTTAATGGCCTCTAACTTTGTCATGGGGTTGAGTTGGAAATAAGTATCCAAATTTTGTACCCACACCCTAGCAATAGATTTACTAGAGACATCAAAGCAATAAATAGACAACTTCCCCACTTTCCTCTGAAGCTCCCAATTCTGTGTGCGCTTGTTGAGATCTCACGGCCTATGATCTGGATTTAGGAGAAGAATGAATTGATTAACAGACTGAATACAATAAACACAGATATATGAAGAATAACACAGATATCCAGTGAAAAATATCTTCTATTGAGTAATTAAATAGGCTGAAACTGTAAAACTGTAGAACTTAAGCACTTTCTTGAATGGTGGTAACTATATCTAAGAAGAGATGTGGCTGCTACGCACATCTGTCTGAGTAGAATGAATTAAAACGAGGTTCTAGAGGCCTTTTTGATATTACTCATGAATTCCAAAAACTTGGACATCCAAAAACCTAACCCTAGGAGGTGAAACATCAAAAGTCATGTGGTCCCCTATGGGTAAGTTGGTACCTCAACTTCCCGGGGTCGTAAATTTTGCATATGACCTCCGTTTTAGGCACGTGATAGCCCGTTGGAAGGGTCTTTTAGATAAATACACATTACACCGTCAAAATCTGACTCCATTTATAGTTTTACTGTGGTTAACCAAAAAAACACTTTTTAGGCCTCCAAAATGGCCCTGGAAGTACAACAAGATGCACTGACATGAAAAAATACGTGAGAGGCCACCAATATGAGAGGCCACCAATATCCACCTGGAATATTTGTGGGGATTCAGACAACCCCAAAAGTGTATAACCCACAATTACAGATAATTACAAACGACCGTGTTGAACTAAAAACGAACAAGAGGAGCTAGTTGGAATAGGTGGGTGGTCACCAAAAACCAACTGGATCAATCCTCCCCCCTTAGGAAGAAATGGTATCCATTGCATTGAGTTCCCCCATCAGGTGAGGAAACTTCTACTGGATTTGTCCCTTGTCCAATAATGGTGGAAAATATGGTCGAAGGAGGTCCACATTGAACACTAGGTGCAGGCCAAGGAAGGGTGGAGTGTTGAGCTCAAAATCGTTGCTACCCACAGCCCCAGTGATAGTTTAAATCCCATAGCAAAGTGGGCGGAGCTTCAGATGGGGCCCTGTGAGATGTTCCTTCTGCAAA
Source organism: Picea sitchensis (assembly GCA_010110895.2). NCBI lineage: Eukaryota > Viridiplantae > Streptophyta > Pinopsida > Pinales > Pinaceae > Picea > Picea sitchensis. The sequence goes on along the minus strand of SNQJ01S0003897.1, from coordinate 81,476 downwards.
TGTAACTAGACTTTGTCACCAACCTGAAACTAGTGTGGTACCCTGTGTTGATCATGGCACTGATTGTACTTAGCATTGGATTTCTACAAAATCTCTTAGACCTATTGGTGGATGTGATGAATCCGCTCAATGAATTTGGTGGCTTTGTCAGTCACAGTCTAATCATGGGAAGAGTCTATCTATGTGGTGGCAAGAGGAAGTGCAACATCAATGGGTCCTAAGGGTTGGAATCCCAGACCCACCTGAAATGGGCTATGGCCAGTGGAGATATGGAGAGCCCTGTTGCAACTGTGTTGAACATAGGGGAGACTCTCATCCCATGTACGGGGATGCTTGGAATTGTACATGCAGAGGATGTGCACAATCATCTGATTTATGATCTATGTTTGAACGTCTGTTTGGGGGTGGAAAGTAGTGGATTTTGTGAGCTTGGTGTCCAACAATGACTAGAGATTCGACCAAAATGTGTTGAGGAACCCGCTGTCCTAGTTTGAGATGATGGTCTGTGGTATCCCAAAGTGGACCCACACTCGTTCAAAGAGGAGCTTGGAAGTATCCATCGCTGTGATATTCTTCTTGCAGGCTATGAGGATGGCCATCTTCGAAAACCGATCAACGACCACAAATATGCACTAATTTCCTTGCTTGGTGGACGAAAGGCCAGACATGTAATCCATTGATATGGATTCCTAAGGCTTCTCGGGAGTAGGAAGAGGGGTGTATAAGCCTTGTTTCTTGATGGTTGGCTTGGAAATGGAATAGGAAGTGCAAGATCAGATATACTTGCTGACGTCCTATCGAAGTTTTGGCCAATAAAAATGTTTTTGAAGAATGACCACAATTTTCTCCATGCCAAAATGTCATGCCATCCGATTGTAGTGGGCTTCCCAAATCATATTGGCATGCTTGCTTGTAGGAACACAGAGATGGCCCACATGGCATAAGAGTCCATCATGAATGTGAAAATCAGTGACATTCAGGCTTGTAACCAAGAGCTGATAGGTGGTGGGGAAGTCTAGATCTTGTTGATAAAGTCGGGTCCACTCAGATGCTTCATCTCCACAGGAATGGAGCACAGTGGTGAGTGCAGCCACAAAAAGCCGACTGAGGTAGTCGGTGAGACGATTTGAGATACCTGTCTTATAATTGATGTTGAGATGGAAATTTCTCAGGTAGGTGGACCACTTCTGATGGTGGTCATTTTGCAATTTCCCCTGTGTTTGTATGAACTGCAGATGCTTTTGATCAATGTGTATGATCGTCTCCTTTCCTAGAATGTAATGTTTCCATTGACAACATGCTTGTACAATGGAATACATTTCCTTGTCATAGGTGGGGTATTTATGAATAGTATCTGAGAGTGTCTCACTATGGTATGTCACCGATGACCGTGTTGAGTGAGATCTGCACCCACAACATAGTCAGATGCATTAGTCACAATCTCAAACGGTTGCTACAGATCGAGAAAGGAGAGTACCAGAGCTTAGAACAAGCGATGCTTTAGATCATTGAATTCTTGTTTTTGTTCCTTCCCCCACACAAACGTGGCCTTGCCACCGCCCTTGGTCACCTGGTTGAGGGCACATGCAATATGGGAGAATCCCAACATGAATCGTTGGTAGAAGTTGGCTAGTCCCAAGAAGCTTTGAAGCTCGATCAATGTGGTCGAGGCTATCCAGTCATGGATTACTTGGATCTTAGATGGATCAACATGTACCCCATGCTCATCAACAATGTCTCCCAAGTATTGGACCCTGTTCATGCCAAAAGAGCATTTTTCCAAGTTGGCATATAGCGTGTGCTGCCGCAGAGTGCTCAAAACCCGTTGAATGTGCTGCATGTGGTCCTCCCATGTTCTGCTGAAGATGAGGATGTCATCCAAATATAACACCACAAAGGAGTTGGTGAATGGTCTCAATACGTCATCCATCAACCTCATGAAAGTGGCTAGTGCATTTGTTAAGCCAAAAGGCATGACTAGCTATTCGAAGAGACCTTCTTTAGATTTGAAGGTTGTCTTCCATACATCAGTTGGTTAGATGGGAACCTAGTGGTAGCCAAACTTTAAGTCAATCTTGCTAAAGAAATTTTCCCCCTTGAGTTGGTCAAGAAGGTCATCAATCCTGGGAATGGGGTTTCAGTTCCTGACTGTGATTTTGTTTAGGGCTCTGTAATCAATGCAAAGTCGCCAAGTCCCGTCCTTCTTCTGCACCAGTACAATCAAACTTCCGCAAGGGGAGGAGTTGGGTCCGATGTGCCCCTTTTGAAGAAGCTCTTGGATTTGATGCTTGATTTCGTCATTTTCCATCAACGAGCAATGATATAATGGTCCATTAGGTAAAGGTGTGCCAGGGGTCAGATCAATTGGATGCTTGACTTGGCAGTGTGTTGGTATCCCTGTAGGTGAGGAGAAGATGTCTATGTATTCTCCCACGATCCCATCCACTTTCTTCTACTAGAAGGAGAGGCTATGTGTAGAGGCCACAGATGTGGCAGAGACCTTCTTCTTACTGTGAGCACAGATCACAAAGAAGACAAACTTCCTAGTTTGTGAGATGATCTTACTGCATTGCTTAGCAGAGATTAAAGAAATAGCAGCAAGCGACGCTACCTTTGGTATCCTGTACAATTATCTACCCAAAGTAATAATAAAACTGTGGGGTCTAGACTCATACACAACATGACGCTTCCACAAATATGGTTTTGCTAAAATAACATCACAAACTTCAAGGGGAGAAATATCACACAATACCTCATCTTTGAAAGTCTTGATGTCGTAGGGAAAACAACATTGTTGGCTGACACAAAGATCTCTTCCTTGGCGAAGCCAGCCGATGGTGTAGGGCTGTGGGTGCAATGTCATTGGCAGGTCCAACCGATTGAAGACCTCTGCTAAAATCAGTTTCTTCTGACTACCGCTATCGACAATGAAATGAAGCAGAGCCCCCTTTACCCACATCTGTGAGTGAAAGATGCACTCCCCTTCCTCTATTTCTTCTGGTTTTCTTGGTTGAACTTTGGTGGTAGTGACAGTGGCACTGGGTTCAACATTGATAATTTGCTTCCCTCCTTCAGGATTTGATTCAGAATCAAAATCGGCCTCTGACTTGGAAGCCTTCAGTTCGACCATGAGTGACTGCTTGGAGAGATATTCTTCGGTGTTGTGCCAAGTTCTTTTATGGTGCTCACACCATTTTCCTGTGTCCTTCTTCGTCTTCTCATTTCCCTTCTTGTGTTGCGGCTTGAACTGGTTGTCTTGAGGGCAACCATTTCAAATTTCTCCCTTGCTGTGTGGGTTGGGGCCGCCTTTTCCCTACTTCATCTGTGAGGGGTTTGCAGATTCAAACTCTTGCTTTTCTGCTTAAATTTATGCTCGATCTTGACAACGTATCTATAAGCTGTGCCCAAAGAGGCGATGTCCAGAAAATTCATTTCTATTTGAATGTATTTATGCAAACAACTTCGGTATTTGACCACCAGATGACGCTCAGAGTCTTTGATACCTAATTTGGTGTGCAGGGTATGGAAAATATTGGTGAAATCTGGTACTATCTGGTCCCTTTCTTGATGTAGGGTGGTCCATTTGGTGTACTGGTCCTCGTAGCTTCCAACAGGGTAGTACTCTTCTTTAATGACGTTCCAGAATGAATCCCATGTAGGGGCCACAACAAACATTGCGGATTCCTCTACCACCCTTTTCTTAGATTAAGTATCCCACTAGTCTTTAACATGGGGAACAACCTTGAGGAGGGAAAAAGTGATCTTTTCTCTATCGAAAAAATTGTGGATCGAAAAATATCGGTCGAGCAGATTCAACCATTTATCTACAACATCTGTATCTATCAATCCTTCAAATAATGGAATATCAAAATTTACGTGTACCTTGAAGGGGGTTGCATGTTCGTTTGATGAAGATTCTTCTGTTGTGGGCAGTCATCGAAGGATATGCACAAAGTTGTCCATCATTTTGTTCCTTTGTCGTGCAAGGGATTCCTCGAGAAACACTTTAATAGGATCTCCTGCTCCATCATATTTCTTTTCATCCCCTATGGGTTGTTGTCGGGATCGCCGCAACCGATCTTGCAATTGCTTGATTGGTTCGAGTCCCAACTTCTTGTACCCAGATCTTGTTGGGGACATGCACAAAGAAAAATAAATGAAGATCATACCGCTCTGATACCACTGATCAAGATTTAGGAGCGAAACGAGATGATTAATAGACTGAATACGATAAACACAAAGATATGAAGAATAACATAGATATCCAGTGAACAATAACTTCTATTGAATAATGAAATAGGCTTAAACTGTAAAACTGCAGAACTGAAACACTTGCTCGAATGGTGGTAACTATCTCTGAGAAGAGATGTGGCTGCTACGTACATCCGTCTTAGCATAATGAATTACAATGAGGCTCTAGAGGCCTTTTTGATATTACTCATGAATGCAAAAACCCTAGACATCCAAAAAACTAACCCTAGGAGGTGAAACGTCAAAAGTCATGTGGTCCCCTATGGGTAAGTTGGTACCTCAAATTCCCGGGGTCGTAACTTTTGCATATGACCTTTGTTTTAGGCACGCGATAGCCCGATGGAAAGGTCTTTCAGAGAGCTACACATTCCACCATCAAACTCAGCTTTGTCTATAGTTTGAATGTGGCGAGACAAAAAAACATTGTTTAGGCCTCCAAAATGGCCCTAGAAGTACATCAAGATGTGTTGACAAGAAAACATACAAAATGAGACAGTTGGATTAACTGAGAGGACACCAATATCCAACTGGAAGATGCGTGGGGATTCAGACAACCCCAAAAGTGTAGAACCCATAATCACAAAGAAGTACAAAAGAACGTGCTGAACTAAAAACGGACAAGAGAAGCCAGTTGGAATAGGTGGGTGGCCACCAATAGCCAACTGGATCATCCTATTTCTATACTTGATAGTACATAAATCCTTCAAAAACATGGCTCTCTAAAAATCCTCCCCTAGAGTCTGATACTCCCTCAAGTACTCCATAAAATTCTCCCCTTGTTCCTGCTGGTCCTGATTTACTATCAGGTGTCCTTCCAAAAATTTAGCCTGATGTGGTCTCAGAGTCATCCTACTAGTGGAACCAATGTGGGTCCACGTAGGGACATGTGTATGACTCATTTCTACATGGTTTCCATTGTTTCCCTAGCTACCATTAGTCCCTTGAGTGTTTTCCACAAGTTGGTTGAGAGTCTCAACCATCTAGTGCTGCCCTCTCTCCATGTTTTTCTACACCCTTACTAATTCATTTTGTGTCCTTGCCAAGTTATTTAAAATTTGCAAAGCAGTGTCCTCTAGCTGCTCATTCATATCACCCATGTCTTCCACTTCTTATGACTCTTATTGGAATATGTTCTCAACTCCTCTATACCTTCTTCTCCTGTATGTAATGTGTGTTCCGTCCCCCAAAATCATCAAAGTATAGTGTAATGTACAAGCTGGTAGGAAAATCAACTTTGATACCGCCGAAATATCCCTTTCCTTACTACTAATTTAATTTTCTGTTTTGCTGATTTGTTTGGGTGATTTTATAGTTCAAAACTTTCATCAAACACCTTGCTAACACACTCAACTACCAATGTAATATTCCCCTTTACTTTTTGGCTGAAATATTTCTGTTTTGTTGATGTAATTTTCAGATTTAATAACCCCTCTTATGGATGAAATAAATATGGGCTTGCTGTTGTAATAATTTAGGAGATATGTGGTTCAGAAATTTTGTCGAATAGTTTGCTAACTCCCTCAAAAACCACTGTTAAAGTCCCCCTTTTTACTTCTGGTTGGTATAACACCTTTGTGAAACACTTGGGCTGCCAAAATGGTCTTTTATGGCTGCGGTTTGACCCCTTTTTCCATACAACTTGATGCTGGTATGTTTAGTAGTTTACTTTTGATTGGTGACTTTTGTCAAACACCTTACTGCTCTTGTTTTTATGCTTTGTTTGATTCAAGAGTTTTGACAAATAGTTTTCTATCAAATAATATTTAGGATTTTTAACAAGCAATTTGCATACATTCCACAAGCATATGAAATAAGGCAACGGAAGGAGGATTTTATTTATTCATTCAATTCCAAACCAAGCACAAAATGCCAAGAAATGATGGCACCTTATCCAACAGGGGTGCTCCTTATATAAGATATAGATGGTACAAAGATAGAATATAGATTCAATAATAAGTGTGTCCTCAAGATGTTGGTTGTAGCTCCACAATATATAAGTGCCTCCTCCAAAATATCTCCACAATGCCTACACGCCCCACACCAAATGTAAATGATGCCAAAAAACAAAGGCGCCTTCCCCAATATAATAGAGACCACCTAATGATGGCATCCCTCCTCCAAATGACTATAGAAGCAAAGAAAGTGCACCCCTCTAATGCCAAGTGTGCCCTCTCCAACAGAATGCCATGAGTACCAAAGTGCACCCCTCTCTAAGAAATGCCAAACTAATGTCAACAGTGCACCCTTCTACAATAGAATGACCAAGTAGTTCCAATCATGTGTCCACCTCAAGAAGAGTACCAAGTAGTTCCAATCATGTGTCCACCTCAAGAAGAGTACCAAGTAGTTCCAATTGATGCGCCCTATCGAAGAAGCCATGGCTCCCAAAACCCCAATTGAAGCCAACAAAACAATATTTGTAACAATAGATCCAAATGGAGAACATGGATGATCCCCCCACCCATGGTCAAGGTGGAATCTCTCACCACCGAAACCAGATTATCTAGGGTGGATAGTCTCACCACCAAAACCATATTAGCTAGGGTGGATAGTCTCACCACCGAAACCAATCAAACAATGGTTTCCTCCAAACCCCAAAGGCTCCAAGAGCCTCCAAACCAATAGGTAAAATGATCAATCATACATAATGAGAGAATGAGCTCTCATCTTTCTTTTATCCCTCTCTCCTTTTTGATAGCCCTTTTACCCTTTTAGTTGAACTTTTTTACCTTTTTACTTAATTAAAGTGACTTTATAAATTTATGTACTTGATTCTTTAAGTCACTTTTTAATTACTTAATTTCACTTTATAAAACAACCTTTCCCCCAAATGACATCAAGTAATTAATTGATTAATTCCCTTTTTTAATCAATTATGGCCTATGGGAATCAGATAGACCACTAGGTCGCCCTCCTAGAGTAGTCATTTGGAAAGGGACATTACATTGGGGAGGATTTTGAATCCTTTCCGATCCCATAATAACATTTTGGCAAGCATTGATCCCAAAGCCTCTACTTCTAGCTTTCCCGGTGACTCCATTAGGGGAAAGTTCCCTTACAAATTTTGATGAACTTCATATAAGTTTATTTGGCAACCCTATTGTGATAAGGTGCGAATATTTCATTGAGCATTCATGTTGAATTTGCATATGATGAAGAATGGATTTTTGGGTATTGCATGGGGTGTATCCTTGCCTTGACATTGAGGAAATTCCATGGTTCCCGTACCCTTTCCCCCTAGAGTTTAACAAAACTATTTCAAGATTCAATGGGGATCCTTCTTGTGTCACCCCACATATCTTGTCATTTGCAAGATATACATCCATGTTCGACGAAAGACATGAAGACCTTTTGGTGAGGGCATTTATATCCTCATTGGGACCAGAGAAAAATGACTGGGTCAAGCACTCTTGTTGTCCAAAGAGCATTCCTTCCCTCAAGGTCTTCATAAAGGTCTTTCTTAATTATTGGGGTCCAAGATCCCAAAATTTTGAAGACACGTATCATAAGCTTTTGACAACCCTGCAAGAGGAGGGACTTTTAGGTCTTTTTGAAGGTAATACCAAGGTTGATGATGATGAGGCTTCCCTGGAGGAATAATGCGACAACAACCTTGAGGAATGTTTGGAAACATAAGTTTTTGGATAACAGGTCCATAAAGAGGATGAATACTCTAAGGAAGTGCATGATCTTGACAAGACATCACCCGCTAAATACCAAGCCCATGATGGCGAGAAGAAAAGGAGTTTCCTTTTAATCCGTTGGAGAACAATCAGATGAAGCACTCCTCATTAAGAATTAAACCTTGTATAATGAAGAGATGTCTGAAGAACATTCCCATGAAGAAAGATGTCAGGAAGAAAAGGAAAATTTCCAATAAAGTAAAACATGCTGAAGATCCAGACGAGACATTTGTATCTGTGCTCCCACTTGATGAAGATGAAGTTGTCCAACCACACTTTCTTCCTACACATGAATATGAAGAAGAAATTAGTCCCAATTATAAAAATGATTTCATGGAGGCCCCATCTGACATGGTTGATCAACACATTGATGATTTCATACATATTGGGAGGCATGGATGTGATATGGGTTGTTTCAGTTTTGGTGGAGATCCCATTTATGACATTGAGAGAAAATTTCAGATAAGGAATGCATAAGTCTTTCCTTTGGAAGGTTTCTTTTCATATGTGGACAATCAAGATATTTAGTAGCCTAGTAATGATATGATCACAGATCCTTTTCATCCACCAAGGGATGGATTGTTGCAGTACACTTATGTTGATTCCCAACCATGCCTTGGGGATTATCCTTTTGAGGAATCAAAACTATTACTTGATGAATTTTCTTAACCATATTTGTGCTTGAATTTCGATGGACACGAGGACATGGAAGGGTTGTACAAACCCTTGGGTGTAACAAAAGTTCATGTATCACCTCATAAAATTCCAAGTGGCTTTATAGAATGGCTTCCCACCTTTCTCATATGGAGATACCATATCGACTTGACATCATTTGGAGACCTTTTTGGAAGTTTTCAATTTATGTGCCTCCCGAAACCAATATGAGGATGTGTGCATGAAACTCTTCTCTTCATCTCTCACAGATAAGGCCAAAGAATGGTACAACAATATCCCTCCAAAAACAATTACTACTTGGGAAATGTTTCAAAACCTCTTCATGAAAATATTTGTATAAAATGAAGGCAATGTCTCTCGATCTATGTTTGTCCCTTGTATTTTAAATCATAATATCCTTTTTGGATCTTTCATCTCCTCTCAGTCTTCAGAAATAAGTGATCATGTCAGTGAGGAAGAATATGAGCCATCATCTATATATGGTATCCTCATTAAGAGATGGGTGGATCAAGTTTTTGGATATTCTTTCCAACATGATTGTCTCCCTCCCACCCACCTCCACAAGTTGCTTTCTATGATTGATCACATGCTCATTTATGCTCATGATGATCTTTTTCTTAACTTATCTTTGTTGTATTACATGATTAAGCACAGGGGTAGATACCTTGATGAGATGATCGATTGGTTGCATTGGTTGTACAATTTCACCTGATATATTTAGGGTTTGACTTTTACGAGCCTCAGGCCCAAGGTAAGTATGTAGTTCATTTGCTTTCTTGCATTCCATTCATGTGTTCATTACAGTGTAGTTGCATTGGATTTCATGCTTTGCTTTACATATTTATTTATTGCATTTATTCATACTTGTTGTGATGCATCTACTTGAACTATTGACATGTTAGTTAGAAGTTTTTGAAAAATGCAAAATTTCCTTCTTAAGGAATAGTTGTCAATTTTGAATTTTTGAAGTTTTGCTTATATGAATAAAGGGTGAGTAGCCACCCGTAAATGTTCTAAAATATTTCTTGAGTATGTGTAGGCATAGGTATTACCAGGAGATGTTGAGGTTTTCATATGCTCTACAATGAGCACATGTCCCATGTAGGATCCAAATGTTACCCCCCCAGTCTAGGGGTAACTGAGGAGATGATGTCTGAAGGCTCGCAAGCAGAAGACATGGAGTGCTCAGAGCTAGATGACTAGCCGAGGACGCATTGAGAAGATAGAGCCCCTCCTCTCCACCACACATCACCATTCATCATTAGTAGCACAACAACATCCACCACACCGGCTTGGCCCAGAAAGCACAATGAGTCTTGCTTCATGAGATAACAAGTCCAGTCTTGTGGTAAGTGTCACTTTAAGAATTGAAGCATTTGAAAATGTTGCAGAGGGTCCTTTCTTTCTTATAGAACGTTTTCTTGGAAATTATACCTTTTACCTTATTTCACCTTGGTGGTTGACATGTATTCCTAGTAAGTGGGTCACCCTCGGGGAAAGGGTTGCTACTAGGGGGTCTCCTTGAAGGGTCAATGTACCATTCCCGCACATACTAGTCACTTTTCACACCTCTTCCCCTTTGTTTCCTCACCTTTTCGGTTTTTGGGCTCATTGACCCCAAGAAGGGCTTGTATCTCATTTCATGGGAAGAAGGGGCTAAAGGCCCAGAGGTGTTGTAGCTGGAAAAAGTCAAAATCCATAACTAATCCTTCTAGATGCTCGCTTTAAGGTCCCAAGGACAATGAAACACTTCACCATAAAAAAGGGAAGGACCTTTTAAAAAGGAAAATAATTAATAAATGTCCTGCTTAATGGGGGAATGCAATTGTGTTGTCTTTTAATTTCCATTGCATATGGAAGTCAATGTATTCTAACTTTAAGTGGCATTATGGGGCTCCTTTTCTTTCATTGCACATAACACTTAATGTTCAGACCATAATAAATGAAAGACAAATAGAGGGCTTGGAAAAATGTTGCATTGCAAATGAAGGATGTAGCACACCCTCCACAAAGGCACCTGTTGGGCCTGCGATATGATCAATTTATGATAGTTATTAGACACTTTTTGCCGAATGTACATATGTGTTTTTCATGTTTTGAAGGAGATTTTTGAATAATTTTATGCTAAAACGGTATGATCTACACTAGGTACGTATGATTCATGTTTAATGATAATATTGAGTATAATTCAACATGTTTTTATGCGTTCAAGGATCCGATTCACGTTTTTTGGTGTTACAGGGCAAAAACGCATCACGTTTATGCTTCTGACACTTAGTCTGGTACTCATTCCAACACTCGATCTGGTACCTGATCCGACACTGCGTCCAACATTGCATCCTACACAAAAACGGTGGGAGAATTGGCGGTTATGGTATTGGCGGCCAGTGATGGGTGAATCGGGAACATGGGTTTTGTTCATGCTTGCCCCCTACAACTACTGAACTCCCGAAAAATCAGTTTTGGTTGTTAAACAGGGCGATTATTGGCCTGCTTCGTTTCAACAGTTGGGGCATCATTTAATGTAAATTGCCAAATTTAGAAGTGGTTCGACCCTCCTGTGGTCGACCACTTGGTCTGTAAACTTATAAATACCACTAGGATGGTCAGATAATATCTTAAGAAGCAATAGGAGTAGTGTATTGGAGAAAAACACGATTCTCTTTTATTTTGCCATTTTCCATTGTCGAAGTTATATAAAACTGTGTTTCTGTGTTTTAATGGTGAATTCATCTTGCTGAGCTCGTGGTGTGCATTTGAGAAGTAACCACAACCTGCTGGGGGGCCCACCAACAGTCTGGTAACTGTCCATGTGTTGTTTGTACATTTCATAACTTAGACATCTCTCTTTTTCATTTCTTGTACATGTATTGCTATTTTTCTTTTGTTATATAATTTGTTGTTGCAGCTTAATGATTTGGTTCTTTTGCAGGTTAGTATAAAGGCGTGTGTTAATATGCATTGATTTGATAGATAGAGACGAATTTGGAAATTCATCTACTAACCCTGTGTGCCATTAGATGTTAGATTGTGTTTCATTCATGCTTTTGAAATTTGATTTAAAATGAGAATTAAAACATAGTAGAACATAGTTGTATTTTGTGCTTCTTTTAAACACAGTTTCGGTGGATGGATAGGGTTAATTTCAATCTTTTTAATTGTAGAATTTGCTTAACCAATTATTAGTCAATACATGTATCAGTTTACTTTTTATATGTCATGTTTTAATTCTGTTTTCAAGCATTTTCCTTATCGCATTTTGAATTGTTAAGATAGGCATAGCATAGTTTCTTTTTATGCACTTTCTTTCTTAGAATTAGATTGCAATTACAATTCTTAGTTAATGATTGAGTTTAAGTATGAATTTTTCTTACATAGTGTAGAAGTACAATTATGATCTCATTATATTGTTGATGGTTAATAAATGAATATGCAGGGTAATTGACGATCATTTATGTCATGGCTAAATTCTCATTGGATTGTTTAATCCATACCTTTCACTTTGCTATTGAGATCAGTATTGAGCTTATACCGCTTGAATTATCTTTTGTTGTCAAGTTCCATCGAGATATTATAAGACATCGAAGACATTCACACAACCACCAACATTATATTTGAGTTTTCATAGAGTAAAATATAGTTTCCTATTTTCATAGGTTAAAAGATAGTTTTTTTTGCTTTCATAGATTAAAATATAGTTTCCTTCTTTCATATATCAGAAGATATAGTTTCTTGATTTCATAGCTTAGAAGATAGTTTTATTGTTGTTGTAGGATAGATAGTCTTTTGTTTTAATAGATTAAAGAGTAGTTTTGCTTATCATAGATTAAAGGTTAGTTGCTAGTCTTTCTTGCTTTCAATTAAATAGTTTTCCTTTTATGAATTAGAAATAGTTTTGAAGTTTGAATATAGTCCACTTGCCTCTTAGGCTAGATAGTTGTTAAATGACAAGTTTTTACTTGCAATAGAAGTTATCTTAGAGTAGTTAGTTGTTTACTTGCTTTAATAGGTTACCTAGTTGTTTTGCTTACTTGTTTACTTGCCTTAATTGGTTAGTTAGTTGTTTTACTTTAATAGGTTAGTTAGTTTTTTTGCTTACTTGCTCATTTGCTTTAATAGAATAGTTGTTGGCTTGTTTATTTACTTTCTTTCATAGGGTAGTTTCTCATTGAATGTAGGTTGGCAAGTTAAAGTAGTTTTCTTTTGTTATTTTCTTATTCCTATGGTTTATAGTTGCTTTTGCTTACTGTTATGAACTAGTTTGCTTCAAGTAGGGTTTTTACTTGCTTTCTTAGAACTATCCATTGATCCTTGGCCCAAAAGTACTTAGGTTACATAGTTTCAAGTTGCTTAGTAGGGTTTGATCATTAGATAACTTTGCTTGAATAAATTAGCCTTTAGATAGCCACTTCCTTAGTTAGACTATACTACTACCAACCCTTCTACCTTTGGCATATATCTTGATACAACTCCAAGTTTACTTACCCCGTGTTGACAATTTAATTGAGGGTTTTTAGTGTCTTTTTAGTGCATATATAACACCCATCATTTTTGGCGCCGTTGCCGGGGAGTTGTCTCAAGGTAAGAAGTAGTTAGGAAATAGATCATTCCTAGCCCTTAGCATTAGATTGGTGGTAGGGGAACTTTAAGATGAGAGGTAAGAACCTGCACATCTTCTATTGCAGGCTCCCCCAAACGCAATGGTAGTTTTTCTTTTTCTTTTTGTTTACTTTCATGAATAGACCTAGAAACCAAATGGTATCTTTTTCTTTTGTTTTTGATTTCTGTCATGAATAGACCTAGAGATCCAAAAGGTAGATACATTGGATCTAAATCAGAGCTTTCAACCAAGGTTCCTTCCGACCTTTTTGGGGGAAGGGACGTTCCACTTATAAAATCCACAGACCGATACCGAAAAACAAGATCTAGCTCAACTCAAAGAGCTAGAATAGTATCTGAAGATACTAACACAGGGAGCACTATAGAACAAGAAATTGAAGCATCAATCATATTAGGACAGGAGGCAAGACCACTTGATCCTTCTGTAGAACCAAACCATACAACCTTTTCTTTTACACCACCTCCAAGGGACCCTAATTTTTAAGACATCATAGACCCTGAACAGGTGAATCTTTTGTTTGGTAGTTCAACCAATGTAATTATCTCTCAAACTGGCACGAAAAATTTGGCACCAATAGTCTCAATCGGCTCGAGTAGAGTCATACATCCAATCCATAGGAAGACCTTTCCATCAAAGGGAAACCTTGTTCTCTTCAAAGATAAAACAACCTGGGTACTCTCTTTTTGGAAACCAAGCCAATATGGATGATCAAGAGGACCATAACAATGTAAGACACAGGGAGGAAGAAGAAACTGGAAACCAAACTGAAACTACCTTCGGGTTTTTGATTTTAGACACCACTCCAAATGTCAACATGAAGAATATTCCTCTCTCAACACTGCCTACCTTTTATGGTAAAAATAGTGAAGATCCAGACACCTTCCTATTTGAATTTGACATCTTGTGTAGGAGATACAACTACGTACAAGATGCCCATAAACTAAAACTCTTCCCTGCCACCCTTAGAGACTCTGCACTAAGATGGTTCATGGGGTTGGGAGAATCTAGTATTAGGTCTTGGGAAGCCATGAAATACATCTTTCTTAAGAAGTACCAAGACTAATGCAAGACTAAAGAGTCTCGTAATGACATCTTTAAAATCAAACAGTTAGAAGACGAGACCCTTGAAGATTATATGGAAAGATTTGGTTATATCTCCCAGAAGTCAAAATACCATGACCTCCCAGAGGATGCAATTAGGGCTCTTTTCCTTAAGGGAATTTCAGAAGAATATCTAGAGATGCTTAACTTGATGGCATCTGGTGACATCTCTCATAAACCATTTTCTGAAATATGTGAAATGTGTAAAAATTACTCAAGGAGTAGAGCCAAGACATGAAAGAATGTTCGGGACCCTTATAATAGGAACTTAAAACCAGTTAGTTCAGGTGGTGTCACAAGAGTAGAGATAGGGAACCTTTAGAGAACTTCAAGACATATATCTTAAGAACAATAGGTTCCCAGTTGGACACCCTAAAAATAAAAAAACAAACAGGAGGATGAAAATGAAACAATGAGCATATATTGCCCAAGATGCAGGAGGAAGCATTCCTCAAGGGAATGCCCATTAGACAACATTTCATTTTGTGTCTTCTGTATAGAGGACCATGTGATTGAAAAATTTCCATCATTGCCCAGTTTATTAGCCATCTATAGGAATAGAGATCCTGGGGAGTCTTCTTATATACCTAGGAGGCCATGGCAGCCTAGGAACCATCCCACATACCCAGATCTACAATCTCAAGTTCCACCCTATTATCAACAACAACAACAATGGAACTCACCAGGTTGGAAAAAATGGTCTACTCAGTACCAACATCTTGCTTTCAAGGATGGAGAGGAGGACATACCCAAGGAAACCCTCAAGCTCCACCTATCCCTATGTCCAACCATCATTATCCTCAGTTCCCACCGAACACTCCACAGCTTCTACCAGGTTTTGTTCCACCACCTTTACCTCCTATTCCACAACAAAAAATGCTACAATATCAAAATTCAAGCTCCCCGAGACCAACACTATTACCAACACAACCAGTGCCGAATCCCAATAATAATCCCTCTCAACCTCTTCACAATGTTGAGATGCATGCCTTCCCGACATATGTTATTACTCCTGTTCCATTACAGGAAATTCAACTAAGATCGAGAAAAGTTATGGAGAGGCAGAGACCTTCAGTAGTCATCCAGGAAGAAGAAGAAGAAACCACCAAACAACCCACGGATGACACTAGGTGGGAAGATGTTATTATCTCGAAGAATCAAGAACCCAACCTTCCCCAAAATGAACCTTCACAAATTACGAAAGTCCCTCCTTATCCAGACCGATTGGTAACTGAGAAACCTACCACCCGATCGGAATTTGACATTTTGAATGAATTGAAAAATATTTGTGTCAAGATTCCCCTTATTCAAGCCATTAAAGACATTCCAATCTACAATAAGGTAGTCAAAAAATTGTGTATCAAGAAGCCAGGTATGAAGCAAAAATATCCCCATACAGTACACTTGATAGGAGGACTTTCCGAATACATACAAGAGCAGCCAAAACTAGCAAAATATGGGAACCTAGGAAACCCCGTAGTGACTATAACTATTAATGAGGTATCCATTGGAAACACTCTCATAGACCTAGGGGAAGTCATCAATGTTATGACCGCTACTACCTTGGAACAATTACAGTTACAACCTCGTCTTCGACCTAGTACCCCAACCATTTTGGAATTAACAGATAAGACTAGGGTTATACCTGAATAATTTTTAGATGATGTCATGGTTACTTTAGCCTCATGGGAGTACCTCATATATTTTCTTATCATTCACTCAAAGGATCCTGCCAAATGTCATCCCGTCATTTTGGGAAGACTTTGGATAGCCACAACCAATGCATTTATTTGCTGCAAATCAGGAGAAATGATCATCTCGAATGGTGTCTCTATCTAGAAGCTCACCATTTACCCTCCAACTCAACCTATTATGGAGAATCTATGGTGGCTCGAATGTCCATATGAGAAAGAGGATTGGGAAGAGCCTGTATTGCCAAGTGACCATGCATGGGCACTTCAGGAGCACACAACAAAAAATGTGCTAAACCAGTTTATTTCTGCTATCACATGTGTGGATTTTCCACAGTCTTTTCCCTAATTTGAGTACATGTTTGGGGAATAATTTCAAGAACAATTAGATCCATCCATTTTGTCTTCGACATCTTTTATTTTCGAGATAGATGAGTCTGCCATGTCTTACACTATGCCCTACGAGATTAGTCCAGGAAAAGTTTTACATATAAACTCCGAGCTAGATACAGACCAACAAAAATAGTTAGTAGATATCCTTAAAGAACAATCAAGAGCATTTTCCTAGGAATACACTGATATGAAGGGTATACACCCTAACACATGCATCCATCACATATATACCTAAGGGGAAGTAACACCAGTTAGGATACCGCAGAGAAGGATGAACCCAACACTTAAAGACATAGTCAAGGAGGAGATCCAAAAGTTGTTAAATGTCGGATTTATCTATCCCATATCCGACAGTAAGTGGGTATCCCGCTTCTAGTGGTTCCAAAGAAAGTGAATGGGAAATGGATAATTTGTGTTGATTTACGAGAACTCAACAAAGCCACTCCGAAAGACTACATTCCTCTCCCTTTCATTGACCAAGTTCTAGATACCTTGTCCGACAAGAAGTATTTTTCCTTTCTAGATGGGTACAACGGGTACAATCAGATTCTTATACCACCCGAAGACCAAGACAATATTACCTTTACTTGTCCTTGGGGCACCTATGCCTATAGGGTCTTACCATTTGGATTGTGTAATGCTCCTGCCACAATTCAATGAGCAATATGAGGGATATTTTTCAATCTTATTCATGATTGTGTGGAGGTCTACATGGATGACTTCACAGTCTATGGTAACACTTACGAGGAAGCCTTAGATAACTTAGAAAAATTCCTCATAAGATGCCAGGAAATGAACCTATCTCTAAGTCACGAAAACTGCAAAATGTTGTTAACTGAAGGAGTGGTTCTAGGACATCATGTTTCATATGAAGGGATAAAAGTCGATCCTGCAAAGATTGAGGTCATCGTTAGACTTCCACCCCCCAAGACTCAGAATGAGTTTACAAGCTTTCTTGGACATGTCGTATATTACCGACAGTTTATTGAAATTTTTATAAAGATTGCTGCACCTATGTTTGGATTACTAATAAAAGATGTTGATTTTGCTTGGACTGAGCAGTGTCAATCTGCCTTTGAAACCCTGGAAGCTAAGCTGTCTATGGCACCAGTTCCTAGAGGGCCCAATTGGACTCTCCCATTTCATATATCCATTGATGCCTCTGACATCGCAATAGGAGGGGTATTAGGGAAAAAAGAGGACCAACAGTGCTATGCCATTTATTTTGTGAGCAAGAACTTGTCCCTTGTCGAGTTAAACTATACAATCACCGAGAAAGAATTCTTGGTAGTTTTTCATGCTATTAACAAGTTTCGTCATTAAATTATAGGTTGTGAAGTATATGTACATACCGATCATTCAACCATTAGATTCCTCAGGAATAAAACCATAACTAATGGCCGAGTGACCAAGTGGATTTTGTTATTGCAAGAATTTAATATCACTGTGCTTGACCGACCTGGAAAGGATAATGTAGTATCTGATTTTCTTTCCCGAATAAAAAATGAGGATGATAGTGATATACCTGTAGATGATAGTTTCCTAGACGAGCATCTCTTTTCCCTTTCTGTCAATACCCCATGGTTTGCAGATATGACAAACTATCTGGCTACTAGGAAGTTACCGTCTCATTTGTCACCTCATGAAAAGCAGAAAATTATTACACAGAGTGCTAATTACTCTTGGGTTGGTCATGATTTTTTTCGCACAGGTCCTGATTTGATTATTCGTAGATGTGTTCGAGAGGACGAGGTACCTAAAATACTACGAAGTTGTCATTATGGACCATGTGGTGTCCATTTTTTTGAAAAACGTTCAACATATAAGGTGTTACATTCGGGTTACTATTGGCCTAGCATTTTCAAAGATGCTGCCAAATATGTGAGAAGTTGTGATAGTTGCCAAAGGATAGGAAGACCTATGTTAGCTGACGAAATGCCTTTGCATGCCCAAGTTATGATAGAACCCTTCGAAAAGTGGGCCCTCGACTTTGTAGGACCAATTTCACCCATGTCCCGTAAGAAGAACTATATTTTGGTTTGTACGGACTATGTCACCAAATGGGTAGAGGCAAAATCCATATTCGGGTCTACAAAGAAGTCTGTTGTCAAATTCATCTATGAAGACATCTTTATCCGCTTCGATGTCCCTCGTGAAATTGTTACCGACCAAGGAACTCAATTCACTTCCAAGCTGATGAAAGATCTAACAGATAAATATAGGATTAAACATTGTAAATCTTCTCCATACCACCCGCAAGACAATGGTTAGGTAGAATCCACCAACAAAGTTCTGGAAGCCATCTTGACCAAGACTGTTCAATTACATCACCGGGATTGGGCTGATAGATTCCCAGAGTCTTTGTGGGCATACCAGACCACATCGAGAAATACCATTGAGCATACCCCTTATGAGCTAGTGTACGGGAAACAAGTACTTTTACCAATAGAATTCCAAGTAAGGACCTTCCGTATTGCCGCAGAATTAGAATAGAACATGGATGAGGCTCAGAAACAACGAGCCCTACAATTGAATGAGTTGGATGAAATTAGGCAAGATGCCATCCAATGGACAACATTAGTCCAAAACCAGAGGAGAAACTGGCATGACAAGTTCATTAAGAAGAAGCACTTCCAACCTGGTGATTGGGATTTGTTGTTTGATTCCCGATTCAAAACCTTCAAAGGCAAACTCACCACCCGATGATTGGGCCCTTATGAGGTAGACACTGTATATGACAATGGAGTTGTAAAAATTAAAACAATTGACGATGGACAAGTCTCCTTTGTGGTAAATGGACACCGATTTAAATTTTATCACAAGCCCATTTCTAGAGAAGATTTTCTACAGGTCATGTCAACCAACAAGGCATTGGCCTTAGTAGATATGTAAATAGTTTTTGAATTTTTTTAATAAGGCAATTCTAGAGATTTCTGTAAGTATTTATTTCACCAGGAGTACACAGTTTCAAATATCTTTCTTCAAAACATTGTTACACTTGAATTTCGTGTCTGTGAAAGCATCAAATGAATATTGACTTACTGTAATTAGCCATATTTTTGCAAACATTCTCATTTTTTAAGGCATTCTAAAGAAGTTTCTCTTGAAACTCTTCACCACTGTATAAGGAAGTGATACCATAACTATCAATCCTAGAGGCCTGTCGTATAGTTTTTCCAAGAAACCTGAGTAAGTGAGTCAAGTGTCTTTATCAAAGAGTAACAAGGAGGTCTAATTAGCGGTTAGTCATGGAAACATCACAATAAATACAAAGGAAGAAAGTAAGTTGATCCTAGAGATACCTTTCTGTTCTTTCTCAATGGTACCATCCACTGCACACTAAATAGCTTGAGTATATCATATCTTTAGATAGGCCACGTCCTCTTAAGTACCCCTTACATCAAGACAATCACTAAGTAATATAACGGAAAGTCATCCTCTAACATAAATACCATCCCAATTAAAAAGAAAGAGAAAGAAAAAGTTGTTTTCAGAGTTGTTCCCCCATCTTCTTGCATAAAACAATCTTATACTAAAATCTTAAAAGATCGAGGGCCAGTCTCAGAGGGTTTAAGAGGCTAACCCGTCGAGATACTGAACAGGTCTGCTAGCAATGGGTATCGGCCTATGGTATGACTAGGTAAACTTGTCGAAGTACTGAATAGGCTTGCTGGCAGCGGGGCATTCTACCTAGCGAGGATGGTAATCTGACAAAAATAATAAATTTAAACTTGTCCTGATGTACGACATTACTTGCAGACAAAGCTGACATGAAGTATGTATGGTTAAGCTAGGGTTAATGAATCTCATACACTTTCCATTGGGAAATAACTCTAAGACTATCTTGAAACTCTCTTGCCTACCACTTCTTATCTATATATAGGATATCTTATCCTATAGGTGGGGCCATATTCTAACCGTCTCGTCAGACCAATCTGTGGAATTTTATTTTTAAACTTGACACACTATAAATCTTCGGCTATTGGGGGATACTGACTGGTTTCCTATACTTTTGATTGTGACGTGTCACAATACTTAGGTGTGGGGGAGGGGTTCATGAGCTGACAAATGATCATTGCCTAGAGAAATAAATCTTTGCAAGAATTTTTGTATTATTTCTATGATACCGGTTATTACATTAATAGTCATGTTATGTTTGAAATGCTAAACTCCTGTGTGCTATAAATTGCTTAATAGACCAGACCACTTTATTGGTTTATCTTTCATTACAAGTTGTACATTGTAGGTTTAACAATACATGTTTTTACTTGCCATAACTTGTTCATTGTAAGTTTGACATTATATGTCATATGCAAGAGGATTGAGTGAGCATGATGGTAAAATCAACAACAAGGGAACATTCTGCCTCTACTCATTTACCACTGTGATTCTAAAAAACACTTCAAATTTGCAGGCTATCCATTATAAGAAGTGAAAATGTACTTAACATAGAATTACCATATGAAGTACCGTATGAGGTGCCATATGAAATGCCGTATGAGGTGCCGAATGAAGTACCATATGAATTATACACCAGTAACTGTCCTAGATTCCAGGTAACTAGATATCAATTACATTAAATTGAATTGGTTGTAGGCAATTGATTGAAGATGCTTTATATGTTCATGATCAAATGTCCAAGTCAAAATACTTGGACAATGATCTAACTGCGCATCATTACATTGCCCCCCAAAATGAGCCGTCGAATTCGAATTTCCCACACATGGTAGCTTGTGCGCACATGTGTGCAACCTACTCTACTATAGGCGCATTCAAAATAGGGATGGGCAACCATTATCTCCATTCACCCTTGCCATTTTCTCTCCCTTGCGTTAAGAAATCGCGCCTAGCCTCTTCCATTTCTTCTCCTATTCAAATCGCGCTCAGATCATGCCCAATTTGTGCCATCTCTTGGCCTGCTCGCACCCTTGCCTGGTGAATTTCGCCTCTGCCACAATGCCTAGGAGGTACGAACCCTCTTCCTATGCGGATCTCTTTTCCATTCCCAAATTTTCACAATGCAAAGAGGTGTTGTTGCGCGGAGGCTGGGGGGCATTTTTGTCTAACTTGCAGGGACACGATGACAATCTCTCCATGCAATTTGTTGTCGATTTCGATGGGAAGATGGCATGGGTGGGGTCTCTTTCCTTTGAAGTCTCAGAAGAATCCATTGCTGCAGCTACCAAGCTCCTAAGAATGGGATATAGATGGTTCAAAAACCACCAACTGTCACGCTCAAGTTATAACAGGGTTTTTAAGCCCGAATTTGAGAACAGTTTAGGAGAAAAAGGATGTTCTATGGAGGGGATAAAGGTAGAATTGATCAACCCTCTCATCATCATCACAAGATTGATTACATGCAAAGGTAGATACTCCAATTTCAAATCTTTTCATTTCAGATTGCTAGCTCATTTTTTTTTCAACAAACCTTTGAGCTTCCCCTTCTATTTTCTAAAAAGCTTGGAGAAGATGTCCTCTCAAGTGAAGAAGAATGTGACTAACCCCCACAACTGTCTCTTTCACCATGGATTGATCAAACTCCTTGTTCTAGTCAAACTAGAGAAACAGGGGAAAACTTGGGATACCTTTATCTACCAATTTGCAAACCCTCACTTGAAAGTTAAGATTGCGAAAAGCCACTTAGCCTAAAGACTATCTCTCCATCCAATCCTCGCTCTCCAAGAACTCCAAACCCCGTTGTACAAACCCTCTCTTTGCCGGAACAATACAAAAATCTTGTTGATATCCCTACTTTCTCATTGGGTTAAAAGACCAAGAGAAAGGACCAAAAGAAACCTATTGTTAACCCCCCAATGCCTTCAATCTCTCTTGATCCTACACCTAAAAATCTCCAAGAAGTAATTCAGTGAGACTTTCCCATTGTTCCCACAAATAGGAGGGGAGACAATCGATTTGGTAAAGGACCCTTTCGAAAGAGTACCCGGAGCACAAGAACAAAACCTTATGCAAAACCCATGCCTGCTTCAGATCCTATCCAAGTGTCCTCCAATCTTGAGAGCCCTCACAAGAGACTTAAGGAAGTTTCTGCAGATGGATTAGAGCCACTAAGAAAGACAAAATCATAACCTACCTCTCCTTACCAATCCCCCATCACTCCTACTTCACCCTTTACTACCCTAGATCCTAAAACCGATAGATTGTCCACATCCCTCAAAGGATCTAAGCCTTCCTCCGAGATCACTGATTTTCCCCCACCCATTGAGAAGCTACAAAAATAAAACCATCAGCTTCTCCAACAATTGGAAGAAAGGAGGACGATAGACACACACCTTCATCATGATAATGCAGTCCTTCAAGAAAAGGTTAACTCCCTTCAACAGTTGGTCGATGAGATGACCAAATCTAACTGCAGCCTCAGAGCACAGCTGAAGAAACATAAGAGGCACAAGGCAAAGTCTTCACAGCAAGGAGAAGCTTCCAAAGTTGATCCTCCTCATTAAGCCTACTCACGAGGGGTAACTTCTTTTTGTTTGTAGTGGGACCTGCAAAATCGTAAGTGTGGGGGTAATGTTGGGCCCGAGATATGATCAATTTATGACAATTATTAGACACTTTTTGCCGAATGTACATATGTGTTTTTCATGTTTTGAAGGAGATTTTTGAAGAATTTTATGCTAAAACCGTATGATATAGACTAGGTACGTATGATTCGTGTTTAATGATAATATTGAGTATAATTCATCATGTTTTTATGCTTTCAAGAATCTGATTCACATTTTTTGGTGTTACAGGGAAAAAACGCATCACGTTTATGCTTCCGACACTCAATCCAGTACTCATTCCAGCACTCGATCCGGTACCTGATTTGGCACTGTGTCCAACATCGCGTCTTGCACAAAAACGATGGGAGAATTGGCGATTATGGTATTGGCGGCCAGTGATGGATGAATTGGGAACGTGGGTTTTGTTCATGCTTGCCCCTCCAGCTACTGAACTCGCGACAACTCAGTTTTGGTTGTTAAATAGGGCGATTATTGGCCCGCTCAGTTTCAACAGTTGGGGCATCATTTAATGTAAATTGTCGAATTTAAAAGTGGTTCAACCCTCCTATGGTCGACCACTTGGTCTGTAAACTTATAAATACCACTAGGATGGTCAGAAAATAGCTTAAGAAGCAATAGGAGTAGTGTATTGGAGAAAAACGTGATTCTCTTTTATTTTTCCATTTTCCATTGCCGAAGTTATATAAAACTGTGTTTTTTCATTTTAATGGTGAATTCATCTTGCTGAGCTCGTGGTGTGCGTTTGAGAAGTAACCACGACCTGCTGGAGGGCCCACCAGCAGTCTGGTAAATGTCCATGTGTTGTTTGTACATTTCATAGCTTAGACATCTCTCTTTTTCATTTCTTGTACATGTATCACTATTTTTCTTTTGTTATATAATTTGTTGTTGTAGCTTGATGATTTGGTTCTTTTGCAGGTTAGTATAAAGGTGTGTGTTAATATGCATTGATTTAATAGATAGAGACGAATTTGCAAATTCATCTACTAACCCTGTGTGCCATTAGATGTTAGATTGTGTTTCATTCATGCTTTTGAAATTTGATTTAAAATGAGAATTAAAACATAGTAGAACAGAGTTGTATTTTATGCTTCTTTTAAACAAGGTTTCGGTGGATGGATAGGGTTAATTTCAGTCTTTTTAATTGTAGAATTTGCTTAACCAGTTGTTAGTCAATACATGTATCAGTTTACTTTTTATATGTCATGTTTTAATTATGTTTTCAAGCATTTTCCTTATCACATTTTGAATTGTTAAGATAGGCATAGCATAGTTTCTTTTTATGCACTTTCTTTCTTAGAATTAGATTGCAATTACAATTCTTAGTTAATGATTGAGTTTAAGTATGAATTTTGATTACATAGTGTAGAAGTACAATTATGATTTCATCATATTGTTGATGGTTAATAAATGAATATGCAGGGTAATTGACGATTGTTTATGTCATGGCTAAATTCTCATTGGATTGTTTATTCCATACCTTTCACTTTGCTATTGAGATCAGTATTGAGCTTATACCACTTGGATTATCTTTTGTTTTCAAGTGCCATCGATATATTATAAGACAACAAAGACATTCACAAAACCACCAACATAATATTTGAGTTTTCATAGATTAAAATATAGTTTCCTGTTTTCATAGGTTAAAAGATAGTTTTTTTTTTCTTTCGTAGATTAAAATACAATTTCCTGCTTTCATAGATCAGAAGATATAGTTTCTTGCTTTCATAGCTTAGAAGATAGTTTTATTTCTGTTGTAGGATAGATAGTCCTTTGTTTTAATAGATTAAAGAGTAGTTTTGCTTATCATAGATTAAAGGTTAGTTGCTAGTCTTTCTTTCTTTCAATTAAATAGTTTTCCTTTTATGAATTAGAAATAGTTTTGAAGTTTGAATATAGTCCACTTGCCTCTTAGGCTAGATAGTTGTTCAATGAGAAGTTTTTACTTGTAGTAGAAGTTATCTTAGAGTAGTTAGTTGTTTACTTTCTTTAATAGGTTAGCTAGTTGTTTTGCTTACTTGTTTACTTGCCTTAATAGGTTAGTTAGTTGTTTTTCTTACTTGCTTATTTGCTTTAATAGAATAGTTGCTGGCTTGTTTATTTACTTGCTTTCATAGGGTAGTTTCTCATTGAATGTAGGTTGGCAAGTTAAAGTAGTTTGCTTTTGTTATTTTCTTATTCCTATGCTTTATAGTTGCTTTTGCTTACTGTTATGAACTAGTTTGCTTCAAGTAGGGTCTTTACTTGCTTTCTTAGAACTATCCATCGATCCTTGGCCCAAAAGTACTTAGGTTACATAGTTTCAAGTTGCTTAGTAGGGTTTGCTCATTAGATAACTTTGCTTGAATAGATTAGCTTTTAGATAGCCACTTCCTTAGTTAGACTATACTACTACCAACCCTTCTACCTTTGGCATATATTTTGCTACAACTCTAAGTTTACTTACCCCGGGTTGACAATTTAATTGAGGGTTTTTAGTGTGTTTTTAGTGCATATATAACACCCATCATCACCCATAAATGAGACAATATGATCCCTTGATATGTCAAGAACCCCATGCCCAAAAATCATACCACCATCCACCTCACATTCGCTACATGACCTAGAGAG
Organism: Picea sitchensis; assembly: GCA_010110895.2. Lineage (NCBI taxonomy): Eukaryota > Viridiplantae > Streptophyta > Pinopsida > Pinales > Pinaceae > Picea > Picea sitchensis. Next base: position 55,927 of record SNQJ01S0003897.1, on the reverse strand, counting down.
GAAATTCTTGGGAAACATTCCTTGACTTGGGGATTGGCATACCCAATAGGGCACCATAACAACCCTCCCATACCTAATTTTGGCAACGTTTGTAAGGTATTTGAGAATTTGTTTAGTTTGAAAATGGGGGATTTAATGCACATGTTTGGGTGGTTCTTTTATTAAATGTGGCTTACTTGGCATGATACATGTGACTTGTGGACCCTTGGAGGGCATACTTGTTTGTCTTTGCAAGACCTTGCCCAATGAAATCTATTCATGAAGAGACTAAGGTACTTGGACCTTCCTAGGGGTTGGAAAGCCCATTGGTTGGATGTAGCGCCCCACTTATTTGAGGACTTTGAAGATGAACGTTTCACTTTGGAAGGTGACTTTAGCACTTGAACGGTGCTTGGAACCATGAAGGAAGGATGATGTCACCATTCTATGCCCAAATGTCTCTCTTGGGAGGCATGATGTCATATTAATCATGGAACGTTTGACATGTTTAACACATTAGGTGATGTTGTGGGCTTGAAGCCCCACTCTATTGCTTGATTTGGGAATGATGCGACACTCTTCTAGCTTGAGGTCCTAGCCTTTGGAGGTTTTTCCATCTCACATGCCACCTCATAGAAGATTTTTATGGGCTAACGTCCCATCATTTCATTATTTTTGGTCATTTTGTAGCTTATGTGGGAAAAAGGCAAAATATTTTGCTAATTTAGCTTTGTAACTTATGTTTTAGCCTAAAATCATGGATTCAATTGTAAAGTGGACAAATCAGGGCTTGTTTTCCTCATATAAATATGAGTCAAGTCACTTGTCACAAACGAAACACGTGTATGTGTCTTCTTGAATTCAAGGTTATTGTGTTAAAACCCTAGGAGGAGTATAAAGGAATACACCCTCCAAGGAAATTTATGCTATTGTCATTGAAAATGATTAATGATTTCTACAAGGAGTAAGAGGGTTTACACCCTTGTAGCAAAACCTTGCTAGGGTTTGTCTTCTTTAAGAAGGTTTACACCCCTAGAAGATCATCAAAACCTAGTTTAACTTGGTTGTGACCGAGCAAGAGACTCCATAACCCAATAGATAAGCCATTAGTTGCATTGGAGATTGTAAAATTTTGCATTGATAAATGTGAGATTTAGTGGTGGGAAACTTCTAACAATAGAGTTTGATCCTACATGCTATTGTCTCTCTTCTATGTTAATGGAATCATAACTAACCAAGTGATCGAGCTGTTGTTATAAACTATATGCTACAACCATTAGGGATGATATCATTGCTGCTATATTTCATTTTAATTGCAATTTAACTAAGGAAATCATGGTTTGACCATTGGAACTGAAAGTGTTTGTATTAAGCTTCATTTTGAGCCATTTACTTGTTGTTTTCCATGGTTAAATATTGCTTCTATAGAAAAAATATTTTAAATCCATAAGACTGTCATAAATCTTCCTGATAAATTACTTTTACAACCTTCTATTGTCATCTAATTCATTGTGCTAAGCATTGGAACATTATCTCTAAGTTGTATGCTCATTGATCCAATTTCATATGTTGAAGTAGATGATATAATTGAAATTTTTATAACTATCTCATTGCTGATATATTACTGTTGTATGTTGCAATTTTGAGACATCAAGGGTTCTTGTTGATTTCCCTCATGTTCTAGGGCTAATTTTATCATATTTGGTATTGTTTTGGTCGTCTAACATTGGTTTTTTAGGTACTCCCCATTAGTAACCTTTCCTTACCCGATACTCAACCTCCATAAGCTCCTAGAACCCTTCGTTGTGACCTATAGGGGTGCTTCATTCTTCTCCTTTTATTTTTCCTTGCAATCCCCCTAGGGTCACCTGGGAAGCCTCCCTTGTGTTAGACTTGTCCATCACTAAAATAAGGGGGATATATATCGAGGTGACATTGATAGGTGTCCCTAGTTGTATATCACACTTTTGCCTTGGAAAGGGATTTTCCCAAACTACAATCTATGCGATAACAAGGTGCTAAGTGACTAATATTGTATTGGGGCTCTTCTTAAATAGAGGTTCCCCCCTCTAAGAGACAAGTGAACATTGCTTCCTATTCAAAATATCAATACATGTTTTCTTATTTCTTATCACCACTATTTGAATGCTATGATTTTATTTTGTATTCTTTATATAGTTACATTTATGTCAATATCACTCTAATTTTTCTTCTTGCATCTATTAAGGTACACCACATCCTCTTTCCTATACTTTTTGGCCTCTAAATACTTAGGAGGATCTTCTTCTTTTCTTTTCTTGTTGGTATCCTCGTCAGAACCCTTCTCATCCGTATATCCTCCATTTGGATCCTTAATGGGATGACCATCCCCAACATAAAGATATGAAGTATGAAGGACACTATCAATATGCGGCTCTTGAGAACTTGGTTTAGAGTGAGTTGAATACTAGCTTTCTTAGCATTTTTCTACTTGTGTTTTTTATTATTGTTTCTCACCTGGTCTAGAGACAATATTACTATTTTCTCCACATTCTAAAAAAGTGGTAGCCCAAACGTATTGGCCCCTACCTTATCCCCTATTCCTTTCTTTCTTTGATGTTGTGTGGGTTTTGGAACAATCCATGCACCCTCTCCTTCTTTATCTAAGGTCCTGAAATTTGGACTTGGATATCCCATTTCATCAACTATCTTGAAGCTCAGATCATATAATTGTGTTTTTCTTCTTTTATTTTTCCTAGGTAGATATATTCTCAACTAAAGGAGTGCCAAATTCTTCATCCTCCTCCTCCTCCTCCTCCTCCTCCTCACTACCTTCAATGTCATATATGTGCTCTTTTAACGACAAATTATAAATTAGGCTTGCCAATCTCAAACCTAACCAATCTTGATGCCCTAATTTTTTTAGTTTCTTGTGATTTGGCTCTTCGATTATTTTACAACAATTTGGAAGATTCATTTTTTCCTTAAGGATGGTTTCTCCAGGCTTCCTATAAAAATTAAAATATTTAAGAGGTGAGTTTAGTTGATTAATCTCCTTGGCATATTATTTTCATTCATCCCATGTTCAATTTCCTTGTTTCTCGGAGTTTGGAGCACATGCTCTCATGTATGTAGATTCTCCAAATTTTCAATCTATGGCCTACTATAGTGGGAAAAATCCATTGGATGATCCTACCTTCATATCTAAATCATGCCATGGGGATCATAATTCCATTTAGTATATCCTTCAAAATTTGCATGTGAATTTGAATAACTTTGTTGAAGGCCTCTCTAATAGTAAGGATAAATTTTGTTAATGGGAATGGTGTGAAGTGAGAAGGCCACTTATGTCCTCTAAATAAATCCAAGTCAACCTATTCCATTTCCCTTATGAATTCCAAGGAAAAAATTTTGGTAGTAAGGAAACTAGGTAGATTATACAAATTTCCAATGAAGCCATATACGATGATTACTATGTAGTCTTCATATACATACCAATCCCATTTCCTGATATTTTCATCAAATGAAGGGTATGCTTTCACTCTAGGGGAATTCTTGGAGTTAACTCTCTTTGAAAAATTTGAAATACCCTTCTCATAAACCCATACACAAACATATTATGCCTTGTTAGTGTATTGTTTTCCTTCAAATGACTTGTCCACTTAGTGGGATTGGCTATTGTGCTTCATTATTATTTTATAGGCCCAATAAATCAAATTGATTATCTTGGTAAAACAACATTAAGTAGAATAGATATGAGTAAAATATAAGTGCCCAATCTGTTTAAACTCAATTGCCTTTGCATGGATTGGGCTAGGTATTTAGAGTATATGACTACCCTACCTTGAGTGTGAATTTAATTAATTATGGGTACCATGAATGTCTCCATTATTGAATGTGTATCGCAACAACATGAAAACCAACACTTAAGCCTAGT
>SNQJ01S0003897.1:13148-51982 GCA_010110895.2 Picea sitchensis | reverse complement strand
GCCCCTTTGCCCTCTATCATCGTGAGCAACGAGAAATTGGGATCGTAAACTCCAAGACCCAAACAATCGAATCTAGACCGTTAGGTCTCGGTCCAATTACCCGTCAGCCGTTGGATCTGGAGAAGCTGCGCAGGGGTTAAGCGCAGGGGTAGGCGTGCGAGGAAGTGATCCGAGCTATCGGATCTGGAGTAGAAATCCCGAAAACCGTTGGATCGGGAGGGGTTCCACGAAGTATAACTTCTGGAAGGGGAGCGTGCGGGAGAAATGATCTGAACTGTCGGATCTTAGATCATAGTCTTGACAACCGTCAGATCTCAAGAAGATGCGCCGGGGTTAAACCTTAGTGTGCGGAGAAAGAATCTCAGCCATTGATCTCAGCCAGAACACGTGGAAAGAGATCCCGAAGAGTCGGGAATCGGGGATCCTGAGAGCAAGGGAAACAGGACTTCGAAAGTCTTGAAATCCCGAGAGCAAATCTTAGCCGTCCAGTTGGAGAGGGACACGTGTCACGAGATCATCCATCTCGGAGATCCGGAGTACCAGGCATCGGGGACACTCAAGTCTCGAAACAACGATAAGATTTGGACCGTCTATCGAAGGGACAGGTGTTAGAGATCAAGCACCATCGGCGTTTGACACATCGGGAAATCGGAATTTCCGAGGACAAGAGACACGGGATAGGATAAGTCGCGAAATCCCGAGGAAGGGATGTCCACCGTTGATCTTGGTAGGACACGTGGCAAGAGATCTGGGCGAGTTGGCATTTGGAGCATCGGGTTTTCCAAAGGCAAGAAACTCTTGCATACAGGAATCGCGATCCGTGATTTCCCAACGCGATCATAACCGTTAAACTGAGGGACGCGTGTCAGAGGATCCCGTAGAGTCGTGGATCGGGAAATTGGAGTCTTCGATGGTAAGGAATTTGTGCAACAGGAAATCGCGATCTGCGATTTCCCGACGGAATCAACACCGTTCATCAGCGAGGACGCATGTCGAGCATCCAGAGAGAATCGGGGATCGGGATATCGCAAGTCCCGGGTATAGGTGTGTTGTGTCATCATAAACGCCAAAATCCCGATGGGAGGTTATATGGCGGTGGCCTTATGGTAAGTGGTCACATGGTCTAGTGTATAGCATAGAGGGCTAATGCGTTAGGGGCGTATCGGGGATCGGAGAATCGCGAGTTCTGAGGACTCGTGAATTACGACAACGGAAATCCTGAACCTCCGATAGAAGTAGCCCCGTACAGAAGGTAAGACCATGGTCGTAAAGGCAGTGAACCACAGGCTTGGCCTGGGGAGTTAATGCGTAAGGAGCGCATCGGAATTCGGAGGATCGCAAGGCGTGGGGTGAATGAGTTTTGACATTTGAAACCCCGAAACCCGATATTGAACCAGGAATTGGCACCTCGTTAATGAAGGTTTCTGGAGATTTCTCATCTGTGGGAGATTAACCCCAAAACTTTTAAAATATGATAGTGGGTGTGTTACAGGTATGTTAAAATTCTTGTGGAGTCCGTGGGAGTCGAACCTCGGACCTCCCCACGGGTCAAACGCTTTGGTCAAACAATTTGGCACCACACTATGTTCCTTGTTATATACATGTTTTAATATTTACTTGAATTGACATGTTATATAGTTTGGGTGCATCCGGGTTGGGGCTTAGCCCTAGCCCCCGGTTTCTATGTGCACCCATATGACCCTTTCCACACGTATTCGTGCGGGAGTTTAAACGGTCCACCAACCACGCGCCTGGACACTTGTGGTGCACACAAAGACCCTTGCTAACGAGCCCTTTTTTAGCGTTGGGACGTGGTCATATGGTCCCCCATGAACCCAACACCTCCACCCTTTGAGGCCCTAATTCCGCCCGATTATTCACACAGGAGGTGCGAATTGGCGAACCAGAGACAACAAGCTTGAAGAAGAAAAATGGCAGGAGGCCTAACGTCTTCATTTTTTGGCCAAATGTGGTGCTGAAAAAGCCCAGCTAGGGGTTTTTGGATGTTCTAAATCCATTGGAAAAGTTTTCAAAGGAATTTGAAGACTTATATTACAGGTTTTGCGACTTTGAAGTTTCAGAGAGCTCGAGGGAGCTTAGGGCCACCATTAAAGGAGGCCATGCTCAGATGAGCCCAAGTCCATTTTCAGTGATTGAATAGTAATTCTTGACTAATTGATATGCTATGAATTCATTGGGATAGGTTTCAGAGGAATTTGAGTACTTTTACAGGTGTTTTTTTCCACAAGGAAGCTCAGGGAAGCTCAAGATGACCAGTAGAAGAGGTCATGCCCGGATGAGCCATGGTATGTTTTCAGAGTTCTAATAGTAATTTTTGGGGTTTTTATGTATTCTGAATCCAATGGTACAGTCAGTAAATCCATTGGAGTTGAGCATCAGCTTGTAAAATATTTTTTAGACAAACTAATCCCAGAGAGCCTAGTCCATTGATGGAGGCTCAAGGAGATGTAGCCCAGTTGGGGGTGAACTCCTTTATCATTTTGTTATTGTTGTGAGTTGCTGGTTATTTTTGCTGCAATTTATATTTGCTGTTGTATTCTTTAAACAACACATTTAACCTTTCAAATACCTCACACATAAACACCTAAAAGAAGCATAAACTTGACACATAATTTCTCTTGCACAACTAAGACATTGAGCGAGGTCCTGAAGTTTATTTTAATGAAGTAGAGGGTGCTTGCATAGAAAAGAAAGTCAGCCCCCTATTTTCAGATCATTACCCAACAAGGGTGCTCATTATGTAATGTATAAATGGTACCAAGATAAAATATAGATCCAATGATAATTGCGCCCTCAAGATGTTGGTTGTATCTCCAAAATATATAAGCACTTGCTCCAAAATAGCTCCACAATGCCAATGCACCCCACACCAAATGTAAATGATGCCAAAAAACAAATGCACCTTCCTCAATATAATAGAGACCACCTAATGATGACGCCCCTCCAAATGAATGTAGAAGCAAAGCAAGTCCACCCCTCTAATTTCAAATGAGTGCTAAGTGCATCATCTCCAATAGAATTCCACAAGTGCCAAAGTGTGTATCTCTCCAAGAAATTCAAAACTAATTCCAACAATGCACCCTTCTACAATAGAATGGCCAAGCAGTGCCAATCGTGTGTCCACCTCCAAGTAGTGCCAAGTGATGCACCCTATCCAAGAAGCTATGGATCCCCAAACCCCAACTGAAGCCAACAAAACAATCTTTGTAACAATAGATCCAAATGGAAGACTTGGATGATATCCCCACCAATGGAGAGGGTGGAATCTCTCACCACTGAAACCATATTAGCTAGGGTGGATAGTCTCACCACCGAAACCAATCAAACAAGGGTTTCCTCCAAACCCCAAAGGATCTAAGAGCTCTCCAAACCAATAGGTAAAATTATCAATCATACATAATGAGAGAATGAGCTCTCATATTTATTTTATTCCTCTCACCTTTTTTATGACCCTTTTACCCTTTTAGTTGACCCTTTTTTACCTTTTTACTTTATTAAAGTGACTTTATAAAGTTATGCACTTGATTCTTCAAGTCACTTTTTAATTACTTAATGTTACTTTATAAAATATTCTTTTCCCCCAAATGAAATCAAATAATTAATCAATTAATCCCCTTTTTAATCGACTATGGCCTATGGGAATAAGATAGACCACTAAGTCTCCTTCCTAGAGTAGTCGTTTGGAAAGGGACATTACAATCCCCCCTTTTCGAAATTACTTGTTTTCAAGTAATTCCAACACTAACATACGAACAATAGACAAAACCCCACTAAAAATGAGAATGATCTGAGGGTCCCAAACCACTCTGAAAGAGGTGGAGTACCTATTACTCACAATACGGTCCTACAAGGTACTAATACAAGAGACCTTTTGAAGGTCACCAGTCAAGAAATCAATAAGATACTGTATGTGCTCAGTCCATCCCACATATAGTTTCCCTCCTAGGAAGCGAGTCCAAATCCCTATAGAAATGAAATCCTAATAATAAATACTGACTCTCCCATCTCCACCAGCTTCCAAACTGTCAGACCATGAATTCCTAGGGTCCCATGCTATCCCTAGAAAGAATCCACCATGTTGATGTTGCACCACTCTGATCATACATATCTGGCTCTCATGCCTAGACTGCATCCTCCAGTCCCGGAATCCCAAACTATAATGTCTTGAAGAGCCATCCCCACTATCAAGGATCATGTCATGAAAATGTATCTTAGTGAAGTAAAGGACTACAATTCCACTTTCATACCCAATATTAGGTATCGACAAAGATAATTTGTCCTGCCAAATAGAATGCATCCCAACATCTGCTCTCAAAATAGGAAAAAAAGGAAGCGGATCCATCAAATGAGTTCCTAGAACCCACAACCAAAATAGGCGTTCACCATCCCTAAAACCAACTATCTTCCAGTACTGTGCTATATTGATAACCACTGGAAACCAAATATTCCAAGTCTCTCATCCAACTAATGGAAGAAAAATTCCAGACATCAACTCTATGCCTGCTAATTTGTACCACTAGTCTTGCAAAAATGTACTGAGAAATGTGTTATCCCAATCATTGTTAGTGTACTCATGCAACCCATGGAATCTAGAAATATCCTTGAAAGACAAATATGTCACCCGAGGCACTTCATACTCTAATGAACTCAAGAATCACGATGAACTGTGCCAACCTTGTCCACTGACCATCAATGAAATAAATACAGTCCCTACGATACACCTTTGACTCGTTTTGCTGACAAGTCATGCAGTCCCTCAGATTTCTTGACACATCATCCTTTAGGCCCTTCCATGAGAACCTCTCTCTGATATGCCAGTAAGTATTGAAGTGCTCATGATTTCCTGCCAAGGGTGTATCATGAAAAAATATCATGACCTCCTCTGTAAGTGTGGACTCTGTAACCAAGTATATGCGGCCTTTGTAGTAGATGATGTCATCCACCACTCTATAACCGTCATATTGGATGCGACCGTCCATCAACTTGCAAACAAATTGGTCCTTGGAATATTCCACCAGAAGATGTGACTTCTGATAAACTAAAATGCCTTTGATCCAATCTACAATAGCTTGGATCTCCTCCTAATGTTCCTGTACATTCTGCTCATTGATCACATGGTCCACATATAAAACATTCATCATGCAAGGATCCTTGTGCCTAACCTGTTGACAGTCTGATTGAAGATCAATCTATGGAATGTACTCTATCCCATACCTAAATATACTCTCCACCCACTACGTCGAAAACATCCTAGGAGCTCCACTGGTCATGCCCCTCAAAACCACCTTCCTACCATCCACTGCCCTGAACTCTAGCTCCATGGCTTGGTAATCAACAACATGCTTTCCCAAGGAAACAAGCCATTGAACTCCCAATATGATATTAGTATTTGACAGCTCAATTATGTAAAAATCATTGGTCACTATGTAGTTTCCCAATGCTACACCCAACTGTGGAACCTTTTTGTGTGCATGGAATACTATGTTCACTTGCTACCCATACATCAAATCTCTCAATGTCTACTGTAGGAATACCTCTCCTAGTCACCAAGGCCGAGTCAACGAAATTGTGGGTTGCGCCACCTTTAATCAGAATTGTGACTCGATGTCCCTGTAATACCCTATAGACCCTGAAGGTGTGAAATCTAAGAACAATTGACAAAGTGGTGATAGTCACACCCTGCATCTCCACGTGTTACTGCTCAACAATCTTAGCCTCCACACATGGTTTCTCATCGTCTGAACAGTTGTGCTCACTGCCTTGCTCACGTCCTGCCTCCTCATCCTCATCACTGTTAGGAAGTACCTCAATGTAATGTACCTTACCTTTCCCCATGCAACTGTGACCCGACGCCCAAGGTTCTTTGCAATTGTAGCAAATATTCTTCCTCCTCAATTCTCTCCGAACCTCCTCATCCACTCTCTCTTTCCTAGACCATTCCTTCCAAAAGGGATTCTTATATTTGTTCTTTTGAGGTATGAGAGGTTTAGAAGGGACTTTGTTTTTAGGCACTGCATCCTCCATGTCACGTGTCATGTTGATAACATCCTATAGTGAAGCTGGATTGAAGGCATTAACCCAACCACACAAGGGTTCACAAAGTCCCTTAATGAAGAGCATGGTCAATCTATGCTTTGAAACACATGTCACCATGAATGCAGTCCTTTGGAAGTCTGAAATGTATGCATCTGGGGTACCTGTCTTTCTGAGATGTGCCAAATCCCTGAAATATATCTTTGGATCCCTCCTCTCAAATATCTCCATCAACCTCTAAGTGAAATCGAAGTATGAAGTGATGCTATTGTGTCCCAATGTGGCTAACCCATGGTACTGCCACTCGTGGGCATCTCCATCCAAGTGCAAGGTGGCATACTTAATGGCCTTTAACTCTGTCATGGGGTTGAGTTGGAAATAAGTATCCAACTTTTGTACCCACACCCTAGCAATAGATTTACTAGAGTTATCAAAGCAAGAAATAGACAACTTCCCCACTTTCCTCTGAAGCTCCCAACTTTGTGTGCGCTTGTTGAGCTCTCTCGGCCTATGATCCGGATTTAGGAGCAGAACAAAATGATTAAAAGACTAAATACAATAAACACAGATATATGAAGAATAACACAGATATCCAATGAAAAATATATTCTATTGAGTAGTTAAATAGGTTGAAATTGTAAAACTGTAGAATCGAAACACTTGCTCGAATGGTGGTGGCTATCTCTGAGAAGAGATGCGGCTTCTATGCGCATCCGTCTAAGCATAATGAATTACAATGAGGCTCTAGAGGCCTTTTTTATATTACTCATGAATTCCAAAACCTTAGACATCCAAAAACCTAACCCTAGGAGGTGAAACATCAAAAGTCATGTGGTCCCCTATGGGTAAGTTGGTACCTCAACTTCCCGCGGTCGTAAATTTTGCATACGACCTCTGTTTTAGGCGTGTGATAGCCTGTTGGAAAGGTCTTTCAGAGAAATACACATTCCGATGTCAAACTCTAACTCCATCTACAATTTTACTGTGGTGAGACAAAAAAACATTGTTTAGGCCTCCAAAACGGCCCTGGAAGTACAACAAGATGTACTGACATGAAAACATATAAAATAAGCCAGTTGGATTAGGTGAGAGGCCACAATATCCACCTGGAAGATGTGTGAGGCTTCAGACAACCCCAAAAGTGTAGAACCCATAATTACAGAGAAGTACAAAAGAACATTTTGAACTAAAAATGAACAAGAGGAGCTAGTTGGAATAGGTGGGTGGCCACCAAAAGCCAACCAAATCAATCCTCCCCCCTTAGGAAGCAATGGTATCCATTGCATTGAGTTACCCCATCAGGTGAGGAAGCTTATGATGGATTTGGCCCTAGGTGAGCCACTTGCCTTGGTGTAGGAGTTGCCCTGCCTTGACAACGTGATAAAGTTGGATCCTCTGCTGGCGAGTGCCCTTGAACTGTGTGTCGACTATGTGATCAGTGGATGCCTGTTCTATGAAGTCGCGGTTGAGCTTTGTGGGTGTTAGTTTTTCTAAGATCTCTGAGGTGTCCAATAATGGTGGAAAATATGGTTGAAGGAGGTCCACATTGAACACTAGGTGCATGCCAAGGAAGGGTGGAGTGTTGAGCTCAAAAGAATTGCTACCCACAACCTTGGTGATATTGTAAGGCCCATAGCGAAGTGGGCGAAGCTTCATATGGGGCCCTGTGAGACGTTCCTTTTGCAACTGTAACCAGAATTTAGCACCAACCTAAAACTGGTGTGGTACCCTGTGTTGATCATGGCGCTTCTTGTACTTAGCATTGGATTTCTGCAAAATCTCTTAGGCCTGTTGGCGGATGTGATGAATCTGCTTAATGAATCTGGTGGCTTTGTTGATCGCAGACTGATCATGGGAAGATTCTATCTGTGTGGTGTCAAGAGGAAGTGCAACATCAATGGGTCCCAAGGGTTGGAATCCCAGACCCACCTGAAATGGGCTATGGCCGATGGAGAGCCATGTTGCAACTGTACCGAACATAGGGGAGACTCTCATCCCATGTATGGGGATTCTTAGAATTTTACATGCATAGGATGTGCACAATCATCTGATTTGATGACCTCTGTTTGGCCATCTGTTTGGGGGTGGAAAGTAGTGGATTTTGTGAGCTTGGTGTCCAACAATGACTAGAGAATCGACCAAAATGTATTGAGGAACCCATTGTCCTAGTTGGAGATGATGGTCTGTTGTATCCCAAAGTGGACCCACACTCATTCAAAGAAGAGATTGGCAGTATCCACCGCTGTGATATTCTTCTTTTAGGATGTGAGGATGGCCATCTTCGAAAACCAATCAACGACCAAAAATATGCAGTCATTTCCTTGCTTGGTGGCGAAAGGCTAGACATGTAATCCATTGAGATGTATTCCTAAGGCTTCTCGGGAGTAGGAAGAGGGGTGTATAAGCCTTGCTTCTTAATGGTTGGCTTGGAAATGGAATAGGCAGTGAAAGATTAGATACACTTGCTAATGTCCTGTCTAAGTTTTGGCCAATAAAAATGTTTTTGAAGAACGACCACAATTTTCTCCATGCCAAAATGTCCTGCCATTCTACTATAGTGGGCTTCCCAAATCAGCTTGGCATGCTTGCTTGTAGGAACACAGAGATGGCCCACATGGCATAAGAGTCCATCATAAATGTGAAAATCGGTGACATTCACGCATGTACCCAAGAGATGATATGTGGTGGCGAATTCCAGATCTTGTTGATAAAGTTGGGGCCACTCAGATGCTTCATGTCCACATGAATGGAGCACAGTGGTGAGTGAAGCTATAGGAGGTTGAATGAGGCAGTCAGTGAGACGATTTGAGATACCTGTCTTATACTTGATGTTGAGATGGAACTTTTTCAGGTAGGTGGATCACTTCTGATGGCAATCGTTCTGCAATTTCCCCTGTGTTTGTATGAACTGTAGAGGCTTTTGATCAGTGTGTATGATCGTCTCCTTTTCCAAAATGTAATGTTTCCATTGAAAATAGGATTGTACAATGGAATACATTTCCTTGTCATAGGTGGGGTATTTATAGACAGTATCTGAGAGTGTCTCACTATGGTATGTCATCGGATGGCCGTGTTGAGTGAGAATTGCGCCCACAACATAGTTAGATGCATCAGTCTCAATCTCGAATGGTTGTTGCCTGTCAGGAAAGGAGAGTACCGGAGCTTAGCACAAGCGATGCTTCAGATCATCGAATGCTCGTTGTTGTTCCTTCCCCCACACAAACTTGGCCCTGCCACCTCCCTTGGTCACCTGGCTGAGGGCCCATGCAATATGGGAGAATCCCAACATGAACCATTGGTAGAAGTTGGCTAGTACCAAGAAGCTCTGAAGCTCGGTCAGTGTGGTCGGGGCTATCCAGTCATGGATGACTTGGATCTTAGCTGGATCAACATGTACCCCATGCTCATCAACAATGTATCCCAAGTATTTGACCTTGTTCATGCCAAAAGAGCATTTTTCCAAGTTGGCATATAGCTTGTGCTGCCATAAAGTGCTCAAAACTCGTTGAATATGCCGCATGTGCTCCTCCCACGTTCTTTTGAAGATGAGGATGTCATCCAAATATACCACCACAAAACAATTGGTGAATGGTCTCAATACATCATCCATCAAGCTCATGAAAGTGGCTAGTGCATTTGTTAAACCAAAGGGCATGACTAGCCATTCGAAGAGACCTTCTTTAGATTTGAAGGTTGTCTTCCATACATCAGTTGGTTAGATGCGAACCTGGTGGTAGCTATACTTTAAGTCAATATTGCCGAAGAACTTTTCCCCCTTGAGTTGGTCAAGAAGGTCATCAATCCTGGGAATAGGGTATTGGTTCTTGACTGCGATTTTGTTTAGGGATCTGTAATCAATGCAGAGTCGCCAAGTCCCATCCTTCTTCTACACCAGTACAATCGGGCTTCCGCAAGGGGAAGAGTTGGGTCTGATGTGCCCCTTTTGAAGAAGCTCTTGGATTTGATGCTTGATTTTGTCATTTTCCATCAGCGAGGGATGATAGACTGGTCCATTAGGTAGAGGTGCATCAGAGGTCAGATCAATTATATGCTTGACTTGGCAGTGTGTCGGTACCCCTGTAGGTGAGGAGAAGATGTCTATGTATTCTCCCATGATCTCGTCCACTTTCTTATGATGCAAGGAGAGGCTATGTGTAGAGGCCACAAATGTGGCAGTGACCTTCTTCTTACTGTGAGCATGGATCACAAAGAAGACAAACTTCATGGTCTGTGAGATGACCTTACTGCATTTCTTAGCCAATATTAAAGAAATAAAAATAGGCGGCGTTACCTCTAGTATCCTATACAATTATCTACCCAAAGTAATAATAAAACTATGAGGTCTAGACTCATACACAACATGATGCTTCCACAAATATGGTTTTCCTAAAAGAACATCATAAACTTCAAGGAGATAAATATCACACAGTACCTCATCTTTGAAAGGCTTGATGTCATAGGGCAGACAACATTGTTGGCTGACACAAATATCTCTTCCTTGGTGAAGCCAACCGATGGTGTAGGGTTCTAGGTGCAATTTCATTGGCAGGTCCAACCACTTGACGACCTCTGCTGAAATTAGGTTCTTCTGACTATCGCTATCAACAATGAAATGAATTAGAGCCCCCTTTACCCACATCTACAAGTGAAAGAGGCGCTCCCCTTCCTCTGGTTCTTCTGATTCACTTGGCCAAACTTTGGTGGTAGTGATAGTGGCACTGGGTTCAACATCGATAATCTGCTTCCCTCCTTCAGGATTTGATTCAGAATTAGAATCAACCTCTAACTCGGAAGCCTTCAGTTTGACCATGAGTGACTACTTGGAGCGACATTATTCGATGTTGTGCCAAGGGATTTTATGGTACTCACACCATTTTCTTGTGTCCTTCTTCATATTCTCATTTCCCTTCTTGTGTTGTGGCTTGGACTGGTTGTCCTAAGGGCGACCATTTTGACTTGGTCCCTTGTTGTATGGGTTGGGGCCACCTTTTCCCTACTTCTACTGTGAGGGGTTTGCAGATCCAAACTCTTTCCTTTTCTTCTTAAATTTATGCTCGATCTTGACAACGTATCTATAAGCCATTCCCAAAGAGGTGATGTTCAGAAACTCCATTTATATTTGAATGTATCTATGCAAACAACCACAACATTTGAGCACCATATGATGCTCATAGTCTTTGATACCTAATTTGGTGCGCAAGGTATGGAAAATATTGGTGAGATTTGGTACTATCTGGTCCCTTTCTTGACATAGGGTGGTCCATCTGGTGTACTAGTCCTCGTAGCTTCCAACAGGGTAGTACTCTTCTTTAATGGTGTCCTAGAATGAATCCCATGTTGGGGCCACCACAAACATTGCGGATTCCTCTACAACCCTTTGCTTAGAGTAAGTATCCCACCAACCTTTAACATGGGGAATGACCTTGAGGAGTGCAAAAGTGATCTTTTCCCTATCGAAAAAATTGTGGATCGAAAAATACCCTTTGAGCAGATTCAACAATTTATCTACAACATCCGCATCTATCAGTCCTTTAAATAATGGAATATCAAAATTTACGTGTACCTTGAAGGGGGTTGCATGGCTGTTTGATGAAGATGCTTCTATTGTGGGTAGTCATCGAAGGATCTGCATGAAGTTGTCCATCATTTTGTTCCTTTGTCGTGTGAGGGATTCCTCGAGAAACATTTTAATAGGATCTCCCGCTCCATCGTCTTTCTTTTCGTCCCCTATGGGTTGTGTGTGACCGATCTTGCAATGGCTCGATTAGTTCGAGTCCCAATGTCTTGTACCCAGATCTTGTTGGGGACATGCACAAAGAAAAATAAATGAAGAGTAGACCACTCTGATACCACTGATCCGGATTTAGGAGTGAAAAGAAATGATTAACAGACTGAATACAATAAACACAGAGATATGAAGAATAACACAGATATCCAGTGAAAAATATCTTCTATTGAATAATGAAATAGGCTTAAACTGTAAAACTGCAGAACTGAAACACTTTCTCAAATGGTGGTAGCTATCTCTGAGAAGAGATGTGGCTGCTACGTGCATCCGTCTTAGCAGAATGAATTACAATGAGGCTCTAGAGGCCTTTTGGATATTACCCATGAATGCCATAACCCTAGACATCCAAAAACCTAACCCTAGGAGGTGAAACGTGAAAAGCATGTGGTCCCCTATGGGTAAGTTGGTACCTCAACTTCCCGATGTCATAACTTTTTCATATGATCTCCATTTTAGGCACGTGATAGCCCAATAGAAAGGTCTTTTAGAGAACTACACATTGTGCTGTCAAACTCTGACTCTGTCTACAGTTTGACTGTGGCGAGCCAAAAAAACATTGTTTAGGCCTCCAAAATGGCTGTGGAAGTACATCAAGATGTGCTGACATGAAAACATACAAAATGAGCCAGTTGGATTAGGTGAGAGGACACCAATATCCACCTGGAAGATGTGCGGGGCTTCAAACAACCCCAAAAGTGTAGAACCCATAATCACAAAGAATTACAGAAGAACTTGCTGAACTAAAAACACACAAGAGGAGCCAATTGGAATAGGTTGGTGGCCATCAATAGCCAACTCGATCATCCTATTTCTATACTTGATAGTACATAAATCCTGCAAAGACATGGCTTTCTAAAAATCCTCCCCTAGAGTCTGATACTCCCTCAAGTACTTCGTAGAATTCTCCCCTTGTTCCTACTGGTCCTGATTTTCTATCAGGTGTCCTTCCAAAAATATAGGCTGATGTGGTCTCAGAGTCATCCTACTAGTGGAACCAATGTGGATCCATGTAGGTACGTGTGTATGACTCGCTTCTGCATGGTTTCCATTGTTTCCCTAGCTGCCATTAGTTCATTGAGTGTTTGCCACAAGTTGGTTTAGAGGCTCAATCATCTACTGCTGCCCTCTCTCCATGTTGTTCTACACCCTTGCTAATTCATTCTGTGTCCTTGCCAAGTTATTTAAAATTTGCAAAGCAGTGTCCTATGGCTGCTCATTCATATCGCCCATGTCTTCCTCTCCTTATGAATCTTACTGGAAGATGTTCTCAACTCCTCTATACCTTCTTCTCGTGTATGTAATATGTGTTCCTTCCCCCAAAATCATCAAAGTATAGTGTAATGTACAAGCTGGTAGGAAAACCAACTCTGATACCACTGAAATATCCCTTGCCTTACTACTAATTTAATTTTCTGTTTTGCTGATTTGTTTGGGTGATTTTATAGTTCAAAACTTTCGTCAAACACCTTGCTAACACACCCAACTACCAATGCAATATTCCCCTCTACTTTTTGGCTGGAATATTTTTGATTTGTTGATGTAATTTTCAGATTTAATAACCCCTCTTATGGCTGAAATAAATATGGGCTTGTTGTTGTAATAATTTAGGAGATATGCGGTTCAGAAATTTTGTCGAATAGTTTGCTAACTCCCTCAAAAACCACTGTTAAAGTCCCCCTTTTTACTTCTGGTTGGTATAACACCTTTGTGAAACACTTGGGCTGCCAAAATGGTCTTTTATGGCTGCCAATTTGACCCCTTTTGCCATACAACTTGATGCTGGTATGTTTAGTAGTTTACTTTTGATTAGTGACTTTTGTCAAACACCTTACTGTTGTTGTTTTTATGCTTTGTTTGATTCTAGAGTTTTGACAAATAGTTTTCTAGCAAATAATATTTAGGAATTTTAACAAACAATTTGCATATATTCCACAAACATATGAAATAACGCAAGGGAAGGAGGATTTTATTTAATCATTCAATGCCAAACCAAGTACAAAATGCCAAGAAATGATGGCACCTTACCCAACAAGGGTGCTCCTTATATAAGATATAGATGGTACAAATATAGAATATAGATCCAATGATAAGTGTTCCCTCAAGATGTTGGCTGTAGCTCCACCATATATAAGTGACTCCTCCAGAATATCTCCGCAATGCCTACACGCCCCACACCAAATGTAAATGATGCCAAAAAACAAAGGCCCCTTCCATAATATAATAGAGACCACCTAATAATGGAATCCCTCCTCCAAATGAATATAGAAGAAAATCAAGTGCACCCCTCTAATGCCAAGTGTGCCCTTTCCAATAGAATGCCACGAGTACCAAAGTGTGCCCCTCTCCAAGAAATTCCAAACTAATGCCAACAATGCACCCTTCTACAATAGAATGGCCAAGTATTTCCAATCATGTGTCCACCTCAAGAAGAGTACCAAGTAGTTCCAAGTGATGCACCCTATCGAAGAATCTATGGCTCCCCAAACCCCAATTGAAGCCAACAAAAAAATCTTTGTAACAATATATCCAAATGGAGAACATGGATGATCCCCCCACCCATGGCCAAGGTGGAATCTCTCACCACCGAAACTAGATTATCTAGGGTGGATAGTCTCACCACCAAAACCAGATTAGCTAGGGTAGATAGTCTCACCACCGAAACCAATCAAACAATGGTTTCCTCCAAACCCCAAAGGCTCCAAGAGCTCTCCAAACCAATAGGTAAAATGATCAATCATACATAATGAGAGAATGAGCTCTCATCTTTCTTTTATCTCTCTCACCTTTTTGATGACCCTTTTACCCTTTTAGTTGACCTTTTTTACCTTTTTACTTTATTAAAGTGACTTTATAAATTATGTACTTGATTATTCAAGTCACTTTTTAATTACTTAATTTCACTTTATAAAATAGCCTTTCCCCCAAATGACATCAAGTAATTAATTGATTAATCCCCTTTTTTAATCGATTATTGCATTTGGGAATCAGATACACCACTAAGTTTCCCTCCTAGAGTAGTCATTTGGAAAGGGACATTACATCGGGGAGGATTTTAAATCCTTTCCGATCCCATAAATACATTTTGGCAAGCATTGATCCCAAAGCCTCTACTTCTAGCTTTCCTAGTGACTCCATTAGGGGAAAGTTCC
Organism: Picea sitchensis; assembly: GCA_010110895.2. Lineage (NCBI taxonomy): Eukaryota > Viridiplantae > Streptophyta > Pinopsida > Pinales > Pinaceae > Picea > Picea sitchensis. The sequence goes on along the minus strand of SNQJ01S0003897.1, from coordinate 36,991 downwards.
CTTACAAATTTTGATGAAATTCATATAAGTTTATCTGGGAAATCCATTGTGATAAGGTGCAAATATTTCATTGAGCATTCATGTTGAATGTGCATATGATGAAGAATGGATTTTTGGGTATTTCATGGGGTGTATCCTTCCCTTGACATTGAGGAAATTACATGGTTCTTGTACCCTCCCCCACTAGAGTTTAACAAAACTATTTCAAGATTCAATGAGGATCCTTCTTGCGTCATCCCACATATCTTGTCATTTGCAAGATATACATCCACGTTCGACGAAAGACATGAAGACATTTTAGTGAGAGCATTTATATCCTCATTGGGACCAGGGCAAAAGGATTGGGTCAAGCACTCTTATTGTCCAAAGAGTATCCCTTCCCTCAAGGTCTTCATAAATGTCTTTCTCAATTATTGGGGTCCAAGATCCCAAAATTTTGAAGACATGTATCATAAGCTTCTGACAACCCTGCAAGAGGAGGGAATTTTAGGTCTTTTTGAAGGTAATACCAAGGTTGATGATGATGAGGCTTCTCTGGAGGAAGAATGCAACAACAACCTTGATGAACATTTGGAAACATAATTTTTTGGATAATAGGTCCATAAAGAGGAGGAAGAATCTAAGGAAGTGCATGATCTTGACAAGATATCACCTGCTAAAGACCAAGCCCATGATGGCAAGAAGAACAAGAGTTTCCTTTTTAATCCTTTTGAGAACAATCATATGAAGCACTCCTCATTCAGAATTAAGCCTCATATAATGAAGATATGTCTGAAGAACATGCCCATGAAGAAATATGTCAAGAAGAAAAGTAAAATTTCCAATAAAGTACAACATGTTGAAGATCCAGACGAAACATTTGTATCCGTGCTCCCACTTGATGAAGATGAAGTTGTCCAACCATGCTTTCCTCCTACACATGAATATGAAGAAGCGATTAGTCCCAATTATAAAAAGGATTTCATGGAGGAACCATATGACATGGTTGATCAACACATTGATGATTTCATACATATTGGGAGGCATGGATGTGATATGGGTTGTTTTGGTTTTGATGGAGATCCCATTTATGACATTGAGGGAAAATTTCAGATAAGGAATGCAAAAGTCTTTCCTTTGGAAGGTTGATTTTCATATGTGGACAATCAAGATATTTGGTAGCCTAGTGATGATATGATCACAGATCATTTTCATCCACCAAGGGATGACTTGTTGCAATACACTTATGTTGATTCCCAACCATACCTTGGGGATTATCCTTTTGAGGAATCAAAACTATTACTTGATGAATATTCTCAACCATATTTGTGATTGAATTTCGATGGACATGAGGACATGGAAGGGTTGTACAAACCCTTGGGTGTAAAAAAAGGTTCATGTATCACCTCATAAAATTCCAAGTGGCTTTAGAGAATGGCTTCCCACCTTTCTCATATGCAAATACCATATCGACTTGACATCATTTGGAGACCTTTTTGGAAGTTTTCAATTTCCGTGCCTCCCGAAACCAATATGAGGATGTGTGCATGAAACTCTTCTCTTCATCTCTCATATATAAGGCCAAAGAATGGTACACCAATATCCCTCCAAAAACAATTAATACTTGGGAAATGTTTCAAAACCTCTTCATGAAAAGATTTTTATAAAATGAAGGCAATGTCTCCCGATCTATGTTTGTCCCTTGTCTTTTAAATCATTATATCCTTTTTGGATCTTTCATCTCCTCTCAGTCTTCAGAAAGAAGTGATCATGTTAGTGAGGAAGAATATGAGCCATCATCTATATATGATATCCTTATTAAGAGATGGGTGGATCAAGTTTGTGGCTATTCTTTCCAGTAGGATTGTCTCCCTCCCACCCACCTCCACGAGTTGCTTTCTATGATTGATCACATGCTCATTTATGCTCATGATTATCTTTTGCTTAAATTATCTTTGTTGTATTACATGATTAAACACAGGGGGAGATACCTTGATGAGATGATTGATTGGTTGCATTGGTTGTTCAATTTCACCTGACATATTTAGGGTTTGACTTTTATGGGCCTCAGGCCTGAGGTAAGTATGTATTTCATTTGATTTCTTGCATTCCATTCATGTGTTCATTATAGTGTAGTTTCATTGGATTTCATTATTTTCTTTACATATTTATTTATTTCATTTATTCATACTTGTTGTGATGCATCTTCTTGAACTATTGACATGTTAATTATAAGTTTTTGAAAAATGCAAAATTTCCTTCTTAAGGAATAGTTGTCAATTTTGAAATTTTAAATTTTTGCTTATATGAATAAAGGGTGAGTAAGCCACCCCTCAATGTTCTAATATATTTCTTGAGTATGTGTAGGCATAGGTATTACCAGGATATGTTGAGGTTTTCATATGCTTTACAATGAGCACATGTCCCATGTAGGATCCAAATGTTACCCCCCTAGTCTAGGGGTAACTGCGGAGATGATGTCTCAAGGCTCGCAAGAAGAAGACATGGAGTGCTCAGAGATAGATGACTAGCCAAGAACACATTGAGCAGATAGAGCCCCTCCTCTCCACCACACATCACCATTCATCATTAGCAGCACAACAACATCCGCCACATCGACCTGGCCCAGAAAGAACGACAAGTCTTGCTTCATGAGATAACAAGTCCAGTCTCGTGGTAAGTGTCACTTAAGAATTGAAACATTTGAACATGTTGTAAAGGGTCCTTTCTTGCTTATAGAACATTTTATTGGAAACTATACCTTTTGCCTTATTTCACTTTGGTGGTTGACATGTTTTCCTAGTAAGTGGGTCACCCTCGGGGAAAGGGTTGCTACTAGGGGGTCTCCTTGAAGGGTCAACGTACCATTCCCGCACATACTAGTCACTTTTCACACCTCTTCCCCTCTGTTTCCTCACCTTTTCGGTTTTTGGGCTCATTGACCCCAAGAAGGGCTTGTATCTCATTTCATGGGAAGAAGGGGATAAAGGTCCAGAGTTGTTGTAGCTGGAAAAAGTCAAAATCCATAACTAATCCTTCTAGATGCTCACTTTAAGGTCCCAAGGGAAGTGAAACACTTCACCATAAAAAAGGGAAGGATCTTTTAAAAAAGGAAAATAATTAATAAATGTCCTGCTTAATGGGGGAATGCAATTGCGGTGTCTTTTAATTTCCATTGCATATGGAAGTCAATGTATTCTAACTTTAAGTGGAATTATGGTGCTCCTTTTCTTTCATTGCACATAGCACTTAATGTTCAGACCATAATAAATGAAAGACACATAGAGGGCTTGGAAAAATGTTGCATTGCAAATGAAGGATGTAGCACACCCTCCACAAAGGCACCCATAAATGAGGCAATATGATCCCTTGATATGTCAAGAACCCCATGCCTAAAAATCATACCCCCATCCACCTCACATTCACTACATGACCTAGAGAGGAAATTCTTGGGAAACATTCCTTGACTTGGGGATTGGCATACCCAATAGGGCACCATAACAACCCTCCCATACCTAATTTTGGCAAAGTTTATAAGGTATTTGAGCATTTGTTTAGTTTGAAAATGGGGGATTTAATGCACATGTTTGGGTGGTTCTTTTATTAAATGTGGCTTACTTGGCATGATACATGTGACTTGTGGACCCTTGGAGGGCATACTTGTTTGTCTTTGCAAGACCTTTCCCAGTGAAATCTATTCATGAAGGGACTAAGGTACTTGGACCTTCCTAGGGGATGGAAAGCCCATTGGTTGGATGTAGTGCCCCACTTATTTGAGGACTTTGAAGATGAACGTTGCACTTTGGAAGGTGACTTTAGGACTTGAACGGTGCTTGGAACCATGAAGGAAGGATGATGTCACCATTATATGCCCAAATGTCTCTCTTGGGAGGCATGATGTCACATTAATCATGGAACGTTCGACATGTTTAACACATTAGGTGATGTTGCGGGCTTGAATCCCCACTCTATTGCTTGATTTGGGAATGATGTGGCACTCTTCTAGCTTGAGGTCCTAGCCTTTGGAGGTTTTTCCATCTCACGTGCCACCTCAAAGAAGATTTTTATGGGATAACGTCCCATCATTTCATTATTTTTGGTCATTTTGTAGCCTATGTGGGAAAAAAGGCAAATTGTTTTGCTAATTTAGCTTTGTAACTTATGTTTTGGCTTAAAATCATGGATTCAATTGTAAAGTGGACAAATTAGGGCTTGTTTTCCTCATATAAATATGAGTCAAGTCACTTGTCACAAACAAAACACTTGTATGTGTCTTCTTGAATTCAAGGTTATTGTGTTAAAACCCTAGGAGGAGTATAAAGGAATACACCCTCCATCAAGGAAATTTATGCTATTGTAATTGAAAAGGATTAATAATTGCTACAAGGAGTAAGAGGGTTTACACCCTTGTAGCAAAACCTTGCTAGGGTTTGTATTCTTTAAGAAGGTTTACACCCCTAGAAGATCATAAAACCCTAGTTTAACTTGGTTGTGACCGAGCAAGAGACTCCATAACCTAATAGACAATCCATTAGTTGCATTGGAGATTGTAAAATCCTGCATTGATAAATGTGAAATTTAGTGGTGGGAAACTACTCACAATAGAGTTTGATACTACATGCTATTGTATCTCTTCTATGCTAAGGGAATCATAACTAACCAAGTGATCGATCTGTTGTTATAAACTATTTGCTACAACCATTAGGGATGATATAATTGCTTCTATATTTCATTTTAATTGCAATTTAACCAAGGAAATCATGGTTTGATCATTGGAATTGAAAGTGTTTGTATTAAGCTTCATTTTGAGCCATTTACTTGTTGTTTTCCATGGTTAAATATTGATTCTATAGAAAAATAAGCTAAATCCATAAGACTGCTATAAATCTTGTTTTCCTTGTGTTGGACTTGTCCATCACTAAAATAAGGGGGATATATATTGAGGTGACAGTGATAGGTGTCCCTAGTTGTGTCTCACACTTTTTGCTTGGGTTGGGCTTTGCCCAAACTACAATCTATGAGATAATAAGGTGCTAAGTGATTAATATTGTATTGGGGCTCTTCTTAAATAGAGGTTCCCCCCTCTAAGAGACAAGTGAACATTGCTTCCTATTCAAAATATCAATAAATGTTTGCTTATTTCCTATCACCACTATTTGAATACTTTGATTTTATTTTGTATGCTTTATATAGTTACATTTATGTCAATATCACTCTAATTTTTTTCCTTTCATCTATTAAGGTACACCACATCCTCTTTCCTATACTTTTTGGCCTCTAAATAATTAGGAGGATCTTCTTATTTTCTTTTCTTGTTGGTATCCTCGTCAGAACCCATCTTATCTGTATCTTCTCCATTTGGATCCTTAATGGGATGACTACCCCCAACATAAAGATATGAAGTATGAAGGACACTATCAGTATGCGGCTCTTGAGAACTTGGTTTAGAGTGAGTTGAATACTAGCTTTCTTAGCATTTGTCTACTTGTGTTTTTTATTATTGTTTCTCACCTGGTCTAGAGACAATATTATTGTTTTCTCCACATGCTACAAAAGTGGTAGCCCAAACGTATTGGCCCCTACCTTATCTCCTAGTCCTTTCTTTCTCTGATTTTGTGTGGGTTTTGGAACAATCCATGCACCCTTTTCTTCTTTATCCAAGGTCTTGAAATTTGGACTTGGATATCCTATTTCATCAACTATCTTGAAGCTCAGACCATATAATTGTGTTTTTCTTCTTTTATTTTTCCTAGGTAGATATATTCTCAACTAAAGGAGTGCCAACTTATTCTACATCCTCCTCCTCCTCCTCATCACTACCTTCAATGTCATATATGCGTTCTTTTCACAACAAATTATAAATTAGGCTTGCCAATCTCAAACCTAACCAATCTTGATTCCCTAATTTTTTTAGTTTCTTGTGATTTGGCTCTTCGATTATTTTCCAACAATTTGGAAGATTTATTTTTTCCTTAAGGATGGTTGCTCCAGGCTTCCTATAAAAATTAAAATAATTAAGAGGTGAATTTAGTTGATTAATCTCCTTGGCATATTATTTCCATTCATCCCATGTTCAATTTCCTTGTTTCTCGGAGTTTGGAGCACATGCTCTCATGTATGTAGATTCTCCAAATTTTCAATTCATGGCCTACTATAGTGGGAAAAATCCATTGTATGATCCTACCTTCTTATCTAAATCATGCCATGGGGATCATAATTCCATTTAGTATATCCTTCAAAATTTGCATGTGAATTTGAATAACTTTGTTGAAGGCCTCTCTAATAGCAAGGATAAATTTCTTAATGGGAATGGTGTGAAGTGACAAGGCCACTTATGTCCTCTAAATAACTCCAAGTCAACCTATTCCATTTCCCTTATGAATTCCAAGGAAAAAATTCTGGTAGTAAGGAAACCAGGAAGATTATATGAATTTCTAATGAAGCCATATACGATGATTACTATGTAATCTTCATATACATACTTATCCCATTTCCTGATATTTTCATCATAATGAAAGGTATGCTTTCACTCTAGGGGAATTCTTGGAGTTAACTCTCTTTGAAAAATTTGAAATACCCTTCTCATAAACCCATCCAAAAACATATTATGCCTTGTTAGTGTCTTGTTTTCCTTCAAATCACTTGTCCACTCAGTGGGATTGGCTATTGTGCTTCATTATTATTTTATAGGCCCAATAAATCAAATTGATTATCTTGGTAAAACAACATTAGGTAGAATAGATATGAGTAAAATCTAAGTGCCCAATCTGTTTAAACTCAATTTCCTTTGCATGGATTAGTCTAGGTATTTAGAGTATATGACTACCCTACCATGAGTGTGAATTTAATTAATTATGGGTATGATGAATGTCTCCATTATTGAATGTGTATCGCAACAACATGAAAACCAACACTTAAGCCTAGTTCTTAAATAAACTAATAGAGAATTTGTCATTTTGGGACATGGATTATCCCTATTTCAAGAACTTATTGAACATATCGACCTTGCCCATGTTTGATGTGTGTGTGTGTGTGTGTGTGTGTGTGTGTGTGTGTGTGTGTGTGTATGAAAACCAATACTTAAGCCTAGTTCTTAAATAAATTGATAGAGAATTTGTCATTTTGGGACATGGATTATCCCTATTTCAAGAACTTATTGAACACACACACACACACACACACACACACACATGTTCAATAAGTTCTTGAAATAGGGATAATCCATGTCCCAAAATGACAAATTCTCTATTAGTTTATTTAAGAACTAGGCTTAAGTGTTGGTTTTCATGTTGTTGCGATACACATTCAATAATGGAGACATTAATGGTACCCATCATTAATTAAATTCACACTCATGGTAGGGTAGTCATATACTCTAAATACCTAGCCCAATTGATGCAAAGGAAATTGAGTTTAAATAGATTGGGCACTTAGATTTTACTCATATCTATTCTACCTAATGTTGTTTTACCAAGATAATCAATTTGATTTATTGGGCCTATAAAATAATAATGAAGCACAATAGCCAATCCCACTGAGTGGACAAGTGATTTGAAGAAAAACAAGACACACACAAGTGATCTGTGTGTGTGTGTGTGTGTATAGTTTTTTGAAGTAGATAAGAAAACTGTAGAACCTTCTCAGAGCATTAACATGGATTGTATTTCTTGTAGGGTCACATGGAATATTATGAAGTATAATAACTAGACAAAATGTATTGACTTGTAGGGTCATAAGGTTTTACACATAACTCAACAAACCCAAGGATGGGGTACATAGTTGGAACTATATCTTGGGCTAGCTCACTTTCCCAAGGATTTAAAGTTTTATTTCTAGTTGGATACTTTTGGATTTCCCTAGGGATGAATACCTAAGGTAGCTAGCTCAATTGTACATGACAATGAATTTGTAGACATTAAACATTTCCTCAACATATTCTTCTCACTAATATTTCCAAACTCATGCATTAAAGTAGTAGATGTTTTCTCCTTAGGGGCCATTTCCATGAAAATGAATTCTACAAGAGGCCTTGAAGATACTTGGAATTGTTACTGAACTAATGGTGAGCTCAATTGGAAAGAGAGGGAAACAATATTTCCAAGGTAGGTCAATCTTCATGATCATAACTTAAATAGTTTTTTTTTTTTTTTTCAAATTAATGAATACTCAATGAGATGGGAGAGAAGATAGGACTTTCTTATTACCGAAGAATCAAATTTTTTATAATATCACAAGATCTACCGTGAATTCAATATCAACCATGCAATTTCTTTATTTTGTACATGGTCTCTACTTCCTACCTTTGTAATTTACATTTTGGTGAATTGTCCCTTGTGCCATGTGGACCAGTGAGATAAACATCAGAGATCACGAGGGATCCTTTGAGAAAATATGAATCTTAGGGGTTGGGCAATGAATATGATTAATCTACCTCACATTTGTTTCCTTTACCAACCAACACAAACTGGGTGTCAAATTGTCTTTGGCAATGACCTTTAATGTCATATAGGTGAGGTTGTGTTCGAAAGTCAATATGCACTGGATATTTTTTTCACTCTAAGTGATGTTAGGCCCTTTGTTAGGAAGGAGTGGATAATAACACCTTGTGTCATGTTTAAGTCACCAGTTAAAGTATTTTCCTTATTCTCATTCCAACTAGATATTAATATTTACTCCTTGGTCCACCATTCCTATGTATCTAATGAATACATTTCCTTTTAGTATTGGTTGAAGCCTTAATGTCATTCCTATGTGATATTGTCATAGGGAAGGTCCACATCATCAATCTCTTTACATTGGATGAGATATGCATCTTGGGAGAGTGCCAAAGAAGTTGTCAGGTTGGGATGTGCAATGATGCTAAGTATCTTATGGGCCTAAGGAATATAGGATATCCCAAATGACTAAGCATTACTATTTCATTATATCTCATTGTTCTTGTGATTTCTTAGTGGCCACATGTCTTTTTATTATTTGGGAAGGTTCTAACTTTAGAATGACATGAAGGTTCCAGTGAGAAAAGTTGCATTGCCAATCTCCCTCGATTAGATGTCATGCACACTCCCTTTAGGTGTCCTAGGGTTTGTTGAAGCGAAGTGTGCATTATCTTGGTCTGTCATTTCTAGTCAATGGGAAATCTTGTTGATCCCTTATTATCTTGCTACATGTGGTTGACAGGTGTCATATCCTTGGTGGTAGGGGTTATGTAATATTCTTACATGATTTTTCAATCTTACGACTCCATACCATTGATATAATATGATTAAATGATTTGTGAATCATGGGGGAGCATTATAGGTCCATTCAAGAGGGGATACGTATTTGTATTACATGTTCTGGAGTGTCAAGATCACTTAAGGGAATTCTCTTCACTTGTAATTTTTCTTCTTTCTTTTTGATGCTCAGTTACACTATAAATTTGCACACACAAGCATGAATACCTACTTCTCAACTACAAATGGCCATGGGATGTTCCTCAAAACATAATTTTCCTTAACCTAATGATAGTAACATACTACCATAATTTTCTCAATGTTCCCAAAATGGTCGGTTGGTTTGAATAAAGGATTTTTTCATGGAAAATGACCCCTAATACTTGAACCTTGACATGTGTGAGTCTATAATGCATTTTTTCTAAAAAAGAAAGGGGGTTGTAGCTTTGAGCTACAATAGCCATATCAATATAAAGAGATTTTTTTCTTTCTTCATCCATGCTTCTAACATTCAAAAGACACAACTTCCCTTATATATGACCATGTAGAACTCCAAGTTAGTTCACTACTACCCCTAGTTCTTCTAGCGAGATTTCCAAAATGATGGATTTCTTTTAGAACGTGGAAGTGCACTCTTGAACACTTTGTCCTTTCTCTTTCCAGTTTTACTAACATCTCATGGGTTGATCCTTTTCATAGATTATTGGATATAATTGTGATTTGATAAATTCCGTGAAGTGTACCCATTTAGTCACCATGGGATTTTTTCCCAATCCCAAATCATCTACTTATCTCTCCCAATAAATCAAATCATTACCAAACATTTTTAAATCGATAAACAAAATTTGGTGCTCCTCTCTTATTCTATGCATGTTGAAATATATATCTACCTTCTTCAACCAACTATTGAGATTTTCAACTTCTTTTTCTCCATGATAAGAGATCATTTCAACTTTTGCTTCTAATTTGATTGGAGCATTAGAATATGGAAGAAAATAATTTTTATTATGAAATATTGTAGGCCATCAGTCAACATAGGTCATGACATCTAGAAGAGGAGGTGATTAAAGATGGGGTTGTTTGAAGAGGTAGAGGAAAAATGTCTACAAAATAGGGAAAGAGATGAAGAACTAGTGGACTATTTAGTGGATTCGCTGGAAGGATTGGTGCCAAATTTCATAATTCCAAACTAAGATGTTTCTACCCTAGGAGATCATCTTAGAAAGTATTTTTCCTTGGAACCTAGTTTTTATTTTTATATAAACTTGGTATAGGGTATGATGGAAATGTTGGAACCTATGGTTCTTATTGTAAACTCATATTTACAGAATTTGTATCCTACCATGAAGAGGGAGTCGACCATTAAGGGAGTTGACCGAGGAGTGGGCCTGATTGGGTGCATGGAGTTGAAGTTTTCCACCTTGATCAAATAGATCCACATTATATGGATAGTTGTGGGATGTGTTCCTATACACAGAGGGTTTATATTATCCACCTAAGAATATTTATATGATCTTATAGATCGACCTATCAATCATGTATTCATGTAGCCATGCTCATTGTGATTAAGTGCTAACGATGTCTATTGACACCACCTTTTCTCTTGGAATATTTGTGATTCACTTCTACTATATTTTTTTCTTGTTCCAAGCAGAAACCTTAAGCCCTTATCATAATCCAATGGAATGAGGAGACTTGAATATTTTTTAATGGGAAAGTGTAAGGATAATTCTTAGCCCCTTTCCACAAACATACCCCCATTTGAAAAAGGATAAAGTGGGAGCTCCACCTCAAATCCTCAAGTAAAAAGTTTTGTTTTGTCTCATAATGAATACTTGGTTGATGTGATAGGGGGAGACTATAGATATTAGATTCTCCCCCTCCCACGAGTGGAGTAAATCTTTAGAAAACACCTTGAAGGTAGAACACAAGTTATTATTCTCAAAGGCCTCCAAAATTAATAGACTTAGATTCAATGCCACCTATGTTGGTAGAATAGTCCATGAAATTTGTTGATTAATTGGGTTGGTTGTCATTGATGTCAACCCTTGAAGAAAGTCTGGTAGCGAATTACGATAGCACAAAGGTTTGGGTAATGGACCCAAGTTTGCTTGATGGATAATGGTATGAGTTTTTATATATTTGCAGGTAAGACTATTCTAAATGGATAGTACATGTCATGCCATTTCCGATGGTATGTGGAACATCACATAACTCCTCATGGTTAGAGAGTTATGGCCATGTGAAGTTGGAGAACCCTCATGAGTCATCTAGAAGCCCCAAAAGGTCAAAGTAGTCAAAGTGTTTGCAAAATAAATTATTTAAATAATAAAGTTAATGGAGAACTCCCTAAAATAAGGAAAGTGGGATGCTACATGAAAGTATAAATAAGAGGCAAGGCTCTCTCATTTAATCACACTTGAACCTATTGAATATCATTGAATATCTATTTTGTGAAAGGTTATTTGGGCAAGTATTATTCATAGAGAAAAGTGCGGCAGGAAAAGTGTGACAGAAAAAGTGTGGTAGAAAAAGTGTGGCAGGAAAAGTGCGGTAGTAAAACTACGGCAGGAAAAGTGCGGTAGTAAAACTGCGGCAGAAAAAGTGCGACAGAAAAATCGAGGTAGAAAAATCGCGGCAGAAAAAGTGCGATAGAAAAATCGTGGCAGGAAAAGTGCGGTAGAAAAGTGCAGTAGGAAAACTGCGGCAGAAAAAGTGCGGTAGGAAAACTGCGGCAAAAAAAGTGTGACAGAAAAATCGTGGCAGAAAAATTGGAGCAGTAAAAGTGTGACAGAAAAATCACGGCATAAAAAGTGCGATAGAAAAATTGCGGCAGAAAAAGTGCGGTAGAAAAATCACGCCAGAAAATGTGCGGCAGAAAAATCACGGCAACAACATGGTTGGGGTCTATTTATGAGAGGTATACCACATCTTGTTTGAGGTATTTTTTGTGAGCTAGGGTTTATCTCTTGAGATGGTATTGGATGTTTAGTATTGTTGCATATATCAGATTTGTTGAGGGATACAATTGGTATTTTGTTGTTGGTATTTGGCATATGGGTATTGGCCTTTTGGTTGTGATGTATTGCTGAAGTTGTTGGTTTAGCTTGAGGCTACATAAAAGTGAGGTTGTGGCACATGGTTTGATGTAAGGGTTTATGGTATTTGGTTTATGGATAGAGTGATGAATTTTTTTTATGGTTATATTGGTGTATGTATTTGGTATATGGTTGAGGTACGTGTTGGGTACATGATTGAGACAAGTAGTTGATGAGTTGGCACATACATGAGGTGTATAGTTGATGATGTCGGTAGATCTTGATGATTTATAGTTGATGTGAAATTGATGCATGGTTGATGTATGGTTGATGCATGGTTCAAGTTATTGTTACAGGTTGTTTGGTGCAGGTTGATTGGTACATGTTTATAGTAGTATATCTCACAGTGATAGTGTGACAGTGGTTCCATCATTCTACTTTTATTTCAGAATGGTTGGACGGGGCAAGGACAGGTGGTTGTAGCTAGAGAACATAGGGGGTTGTATCCTCCTTCTGGTTGTAGCCAAATAATTGGGGAGTTGGAGCTTCCCTCAAGTTGTAGCCTGAGAAACTAGGGGGTTGGAGCCTCCTTCCAGTTGTAGCTGGAAAACAAAGGAAGTTGGTGCTTCCAATGAATGTAACTCTTAAAGACATAAGAAAAAGCATTCTGTGGTTTTCTCCTGCTTTGGGTTTCCACGTAAAACACTGGTGTACTGTATATGTGTATGATTGCTCATTTCTTCATTGTTTATTTACTCTGCAACTATTGGATGATAATGCTACATTGATATAACACTTGCATTTTGTGGTTGAAAAGGATTGGATTTATCTATTACTGATTCAACCCCCCTCTCAGTAATCCAACGAAATTGACCATGGAGGAGATATGTAGAGATCATTGGTAAAATTCTCAGAGCCTGAGATGAAACCATCCGGGGAAAAGAAGGTTTATAGAAGAATGGAGGAGACTAAGCTTAGGAAAAGGAGAATATGGGTTGTTAGGTAGAGAGAGGAGATGCCAAGGTTGATAGTGGGTAAGGGAGTCATGTTGGAGGAGATAAATCATTATCAACGTTAGGGTTTGGTGGGGAAATTCCACGAGAGATATATTTTTGAAGTTTCTTTGAGGAACTTGGTGGAAAATAACATGTTTTTGATAATGGGATATGTCCCATCCTTCCATGTTATCTCTAAAGGTTGGATAAAATTTGTGTTTTGGTAGGAGAAGAATATTGAGACTATCAAGAAGAGACATTGGTTATGGAATAATACACATCCGACACTAAAAAATGGGAACCTTTTTTCATCATAACAGGGAGGTTGTGATTTCTGAAGTAATATGGGTAAAACTATTGGGTTTAATGATTGAAATATGGTAGGAAAAAATATTGATGGACATTGGAAATAATACAGGTAAGTTCGTATTCTTTGGTCCTAATCAATGTACTGATTTTGATAGATTTGTTGCAAAAAAGTGTGTCGATATGGACTTAAGAAAGGGATTGCCAAAACCTTTGGAGTTTGTTTATGATAGATGGAACAGTATTCAAATTATGGATTACTAAAATGTTCCATTTCAATGACATTGGCATCACTTATATGGACATATTAATTATGAATGCCCTTTAAAGAATGGAAGCATGGTATTTCCTAAGGGAAAGGTGGTTCGAGTGAGAGATTTGACACTATATCAAAGGATGTAACAATGTAGATGGGAGCTTAGGAACAAAAAATATTGGAGAAAAGGATAACCTAGGCACCCACAAGACCTCATCCTTTATTTCAAGTGAGAAATTGGTTACATTAAAAGATGAATGTCAGTCTGTAGGAGAGAATCCCACGCGTGAGGATATTTTCTAGAAGAATAGGTAGGTCTCCACTCTTGTGGTGAACTAAAAAATTATTCCCATGAGGGACAAGAGTATCTCATTCATTAATCACGAGGAGGTGCCAAAGTATCCCCATGAAGTTGAAGTAAGGGAATCCATTTTAAGTAATTAGTCCCTCCTTAGAAGAAATGCAATTCCTAGATATAGTGAATGAAGTGGTGTTGGATCATCTGTGAGAGGAGTTGAAAACAAAAGGAAAATCTTTAGACCTTTCTTCAAAAGAGATATGGGGATGGGTTTTCTTTAAAGAGGGTATAAGGGATTGAGAATAAGGTCTTAAATGGTCTAATTGAAGAGAAAGAAAGAAGATGTATCAATCGAGATCCTCTAAACTATTGAATGTTGAATCATGGGATGCAAAGGTGGAAGGTTGTGTCTAATTGGATGGAGGTGAAAATGGCACAAGACCCTCAAAGTTGTATATTCACTTAGTAAAGGAAAAAGGTTGAATGAGAAGTCAAGTTTGGAAAGCAAAGCATGATTCCAAGGACCCTTGGAGTAGGGAATTCCTTTAAAAAGGTTAAAAAATAATCATTGTATCTATGAATATTTGAGGTGTGGGTACAATCCACAAAAGGAGTGTGATTCATTAACTAGTTAGTTCTCATAATATTGATATTATTTTCTTGTAGGAAACCATGGTGGTAGGTAATGTGGCTATTGAAACTCTTAAGGGGATTCTTAGGGGTGGGACTTTGTGGCCTTGGATTTAATGGTAAGGTTAGGAGGCCTAATCATAGGGTGGAATAAGAGGTGATGGTTGTTTAGTTTAGAAATTCTCCAGTCATGAATAAAGGTATAACTTCAATCATTGAACTTGGTTAAGATATTTTCATTTTTCAATATGTATGGAACTTTTGAGAATCAAAGAAAATTCCGTGAGAATTGGTTTGAGCAAGACAACATCAAGAGGGGGAATGTCATCATTGGTGGCCACCTAAAATTCAATGGTGTAGATAAGAGATATTAGGGGAAGGAATGGAAGGCCATATTCCCTAACATATTTCCTCGTACAAAAATCTGAAGAGAAAAATCTTTTTGATGTGGAGTTAGTCAAGATAACTCCTACATGGAAAAATAACCAATAAGGGGAAGATGATATTTCAAAATGGATCAACATGTTTTTTATTATTGTTTTAGATAGAATCATGGTAGAGGTAGAAAAGGTCAAAAATTGGGTTGGCCCTAGGGGAGCATTTGATCATTCTCTAATTTTTCTTCAAATGGAGAATGATGACTTGAAACCCCTTGAACCTTTTAAGTTTACCATAATTAGATGTAGGATGGGGGTTTCAATGAGATGGTTATCATGTAGTGGGAGCATGTCAATCATGATAATGAAGAATAAATTATGTTTCAATTTAATGCAGCCTTAAAAGGGTAAAGAAACTAACACTTAAATGGGTGAAGTATAAACAAAATAGTTCTCACATGGATATGCAGGCTACAGAGAACCATATTGCATAGATATATGTACAAAATTCTTGTGGTGTTTTTAGTGAAGATGAATAGGTAATCTTGAAGAGGTTGGAGGACTCAAGGAGGGTATTATTAAACATAGAAGCTTCATAATGGAGACTAAAAAGTAGGGCTATATGAATTGCAAATGGAGATGGTAATACTAGATTTTTTCTTAACTATGAAAAAATGAAGAAGAGTATGAATATAATAAGGGATATTCAAAATGCTAAGGGTGACATAGTTAAAATATTCCAAGAAATATTTAAGGTAGGATAACACATTTTCAATCTGTATTCAAGGAGCCAAAAATGACAAGTATTGTTGAAATTGTAAGAAATTTTTCATTCTTCCCATGGTTTGTGGAGGAAAATTAGAATGAACATATGATGAAACATGTGATATAATAGGAGCTAAAGGAGGTAGTGCACTCATTTCAAAGAGAAAAATCCTAGGACTTGATAGCTGGTGATCCAAATTGGATCATTATATTATTTCTCATCTATCTTGATTCTTTTAGAGTGGAAAAAATTGGAGGAATCAACTTGCAGGGTCATTTTAATGGCAGGTCCCAGTTTGGAAAATTGGGGTTTGAAACCTTCTAGAGCCATTTTGAGGCATCAAACAACATTTTTTGGGGTCAAAACTTTCCCAACATATATCAAACCCCGTGAAGATATTCTAGACATTAATACTTTTCCAATGGTGCAAACATTGTGTCAATAAAAGCTTGTATGCAAAAGTTACGCCTCTCGCAAGTTGACCTATCATGTTGACCACCATGGTACAATAGGATGATACTTCAACCACCATTACTCATGCATATGGGGCTAGCCACGTGGGGAATTTCAAGAAGATTATAGAAGGTATAAAACCTTTCACAATTGAGGGTTGAGGAAGTAAAAAACCTAACCCTAGATGATTATCAATCTATGTTAAATACCGAGCCGCTAGGAGGAGAAGGGGTTCCATTCTAAGTTATTGTATTTTGTTCCATAGCATAGCAGAACAACTGGGAGTGGGAAAATTAGATAGCCTACCAGAGGAGGTTAATGTTCTGTAGCAACCTAACATTCTATAGGTCTTAGGTAACTCCATAGATATTGCCCTCTCCTTTGTAGTCACATGTTTCCATATCACATAAAAGAGAGCAAAGCAACCTCACTTTTTAGCTGAGTTTTCTCCTATAATTTTTTCCCAAAGCAAATATTTGTGTTATTTTGTGGATGGTGTGTGATTGTATTTTACTCTTCTCTATTTTCAACATTTTATCTATTTCATGTATAAGCATAAAATCAATAACTAAAGATTCTGGAATCTAAAGGAATTTAACCTTCATAATGTATATTTCAGTTTTGTTTATTAGATTTGTTGTGATGAACTATTCTAGTGGAATATCCATGGCAGTTTACATATCAATTGGCCCATATAATTTTGTATGGGGTTTTATGAATGCATTGAGGATGATTTGTTGGTAGTTTTAGAAGAATCTAGGAGCTTTGGGAAATTTCTATGAGCTTTCACCTCCACTTTCCTTTCATGTTTCCTAAAAACATTGATCTAGACACATTTGAGGACTATAGGTTCATTTCATTATGTAATTCAATATATAAAATCATTTCCAAAGTAATAGAAAGTAGGATCAAGCCAATCTTATCCAAATCTATTTCACATGAACACTTTATATTCTTGAGTGGGAGACATATACATGACACAATTGGGGTGGCACAAGTAGATTTACATACTATTAAGACAATAATACCAACTTTCATCATGAAATTAGATCTCTCCAAAGAATATGACACAGTCTCATGGTTATATATGAAGGCACCGGTACAAAATAACTATGAAAAAATCATCTCTTGTATTGCTTATAATTTCTGAGGGACAGAGAAAATTTCTCAAAACCATTCTCCAGTTCACTCAAACACCCTTCTAAAAGGGGATAAAATACATTGGATTCAATTTGAAGGCCAATGAATATGTTTTTAATGAATGGATATGGTTATATACTAAGATAGAAAAGAGAATAGAGGTCTGGTGTAATAAATGGATATATTTGGGGGGAGACTTAATCTTATAAATTTGGCCTTAGAGGAAACCCTTGCACATTTTAAATCCATGGAAACACATTCATATTGGGATTCAAGAAAATATTAGGAAGAAAGTATTCAATTCTCTATGGATACGTAAGAAAGAAAAATATGTTATGGCTTGGGTCAATTGGTGAAGACTCTCCAAGTCTA
The DNA here is from genome assembly GCA_010110895.2 of Picea sitchensis. NCBI lineage: Eukaryota > Viridiplantae > Streptophyta > Pinopsida > Pinales > Pinaceae > Picea > Picea sitchensis. The sequence goes on along the minus strand of SNQJ01S0003897.1, from coordinate 19,169 downwards.
ATAAATTTAGGGGATGGGGATTGAAGAACATACAATTTGTTTGACAAGAATTAACAACTAAGATATTATGGAGGATATTCAAAGGAGAATAAATATGGCATGAAATCATGAGAATTAAATATATTAATCCCCCATCCTTTGAGGTGTTATCTCCTCAAATAAATTGGTGGAAATTTTGCTTTTGGGGTGATAGGTTGTGGTCCAAAAATTTATTTCTAAATTTTTGTAGGTAGGTTAGAGAGTCTATTTTCTGTAAATAAGCTTAGAAAGAACTTTTGATTTGGTTTGGTCAAGAAAAAGACAGAATCTCAAGTTTCAGTGGTTTAGGCGAGCCTGAAACGCTCTCATTAACCACCGAAAGCCTTCATTCCCGGTAGTTAGGAGGGAAAAGCAAAAGCGTGGTTAACTACCGAAAAGATTTCAACGAGAAAAATGAAAAGTCCGTGCTTTCACACGAGCCAGTTGTCAATTGGTGCAATGATGAAAACATAACCGCTGAAAGCTCATGGAGGTGGTAAGGTATGCATGTTCTTGTTGTATCTATCTGAAGATTGATATCCTGTTGTCCTTTCAACTGCATTTGTCATTTCAAAATTAAGACTCGGCAAAGATACAAAAATTCATGTGTGTTTCCCGACTAACAGAAATGATTAGTCATGTAGCCCCTCACCATTTCCAGTCACGAGTACACAAATCCATTATGACCCCGATTAATCTATGATTTGATCTCCATTCATTATCAATTTGAATTCGGGAGTTATTGAGATAGTATTGAGCTCGTGATTTCATCAAGCAAACACATATCTAGAGGTCATAATCTCGTTTCTTGTGGTGATCTTCAAGCGCAGTTAGAGTTCAGAAAATCACTCCCAAGCCAATTGTCATACCAATCAAGCCAGGTCGAGTCATCAGGTAGTTCAAAGCCCATGCAGTTTCAATTTAAATGTATATCTCACCGAAACTCGAAATTTTCGGCATGTTTTCAGTTAGTCTGTTGCCTAAACTCGGTTAGTGATTGAGCTTTGCGATCCGAACTCTGTGTCACCCTGTCCCGTTTACTTTTCTATGAGTCATACTCTTTGTCATCCTAAATCATAGAGTCTTTGTCTTCCTAGCACAGAGTTTTTCCTTAATCGCAGGTATAGTCAGCATTTACTAATGCTGAAAGCAGGGCCAGTTCTAAGGGCTGAATTGGATGGAGTTTGGTACCTTGAGGCGCACCCTGAGGTGGCCGAGTTCTTTAAGCAGACTGGAGTCTATACATATTGTGAAAAACTGGTAGATTTTCATCAACAGGTGTCCGAGACTTTTTCTAGCTCGTATGATGGAAGAACAACAACAGTGGGAAAGGAGCAGCTTGTGGTTGATGAGGCAGCCATAGTTGAGTTCACAGGTCTTCCCAGAAAAGGTGATTGTTGGTTCAAATCAACGGTACCTTCAAACATTGAATTTAGGTCCTACCTACAGCCTCTGCACAAAGATCTTACATGGAAAAAAGACATACCAATGTCTTATCTGGAACCTAAATGGAAATCTCTCCTGAAGGCAATCTTTTTCTATATCATTTGTGAAGGTAGATACAACAGAGTCATGTTCGACCACTTCAAACTTTTAAATCATTTCACAGGGAGATCTCCCATCAATTTACCATTTTACTTGCACAAAGCCCTCACGAAAATGGCTAGACAAGTCAAGGCCAAGCCCACTAAGGTGGCAAGTAGATTGTCTCATCAAGGACTCATTACTCTCATTGTCAAAGAGTCATTGAAGAAAAGGCAGGTAGATTGGAACTACTTCCTCTTCTGGAATGAATTCTAGACTGACTGGCAACAACAAGAGAAGGGTAAAAAGGCTGCCACTAAGAAGACCATTACTCCTAAAAGTAGTCATAGAAAAAGGAAGGGTATCTCACCACCAAGAGATCTGATAGAATCATCCTCTGTCAAAAAGAAAAGAACCAAAAGAAAGTTGCAGTTTGAGGGTGAGCAGTCTAAGGACCCTGCTGAAGGAAGTAACCCTTTAAACCTACCCTATAGTGATTCAGAGCCAGAACAGGAGTTAGCAGAGACACGAGGTAATGTACAGGCTAGACAAGTTGCAGATGATTGTTCCAACTTACCCTCACCAACTCCTCCAAAGGCACACAGTCCACCATTGGCAAAATCCTCTTCAAGTAAGCCTAAAGCATCTAGGGCACATAAAATCAATGAACTCCTGCAACAAGTCTATGAAATGGAAGTCTTGGAAAGAGTTATTAAAAAGGCAAATATAGACTTGACTGAAAGAAATGCAGAGCTTTTCAAAATAAACCAAACCCTCAAAGAAAAGCATGATAAGATAAAGGACAGGAATAGGGTGTTGATAAGGGAAAACATGAAGTTGTAAAGGCAGCTTAGAATTCTGAGACTGAAATTAAAAGATTCTCAATCACCAACACAGGAGCAAACAGGTTTGGAGACTCTAGCTAACTTAGCTACAACCATGGTAGATACACTAGAGCCCTCCACACAACAAGTTGAAGTTCGCAGATCTACACGAGCAAGAGATGCATCGTCCAAAAGACCTTGAACATTCAGCAAAGAATCAAGGTAATCATTTTTGCAAATTTTGAAGTTTTCTCAAAGCTGAAGTTTCGGTGGTTTAGGAAAATAGGATGATTGTTCATTAACCATCGAAAGCAGAGCTTTCAGTAGTTAATCCACTCAGGAGTCTTCTAGGTTAACCACCGAAAGCCTGTCACTGCCAGAATGACCGAATTTTTGCCCAGATCGAGATTTTTTGAGTTGGAATGGTTTGAAACCTCTTCAAATGGACATTTGTTGAATTGTCAAGTCAGATCCAATAGCTATTTTTGATGGATAAGGGAAAGAAGAGGTGTTTTTATCATTTTTGGTACCTTTGACAAAGGCAGAAAATCAGGATGTTTGCCCACCTCAACAAATTCGAATTTGTATCTCTTGGAAGGGTCATCACTCAGCCTTGGAAGGCTATTCTACATTGCACCATGACTCTACAAGATATGAGGACCATGAAATGTGGGATTGACCTCATTTTGAGGATCATTCCATATCTTTTGCAAACTGAATTTTGACTTTCTATCTTTAGCATATTTGATCCATGCTTTTAGGATCTCAAAACTACATTGTAAAGCTATAAAGCTAAAGGTAGAAGAGGAACTAAGGGTTCGACTTTTGAGACTTTTTTCATATTATGTACTCAAACTTCTCATTTTCATATTAAGTAATACAAGCTTCTTTTGCCATAACTTGTTCAGATTTCATCTTCTTATCTATTCTGTACTTGCACCTGGATATTATATTCATGCTGTTATGCTTGTTTATGCCCAATAACTGTCATCTTATCATTGCATTCATAAGTTAAACTTTGCAAGTATTCCTATGATTATTGTAATTGGCCATTCATATATGCTTTATATGTGATTCTGCTGATATAATAATTATTTCTACATACATCTCTTTATTTGTAAACTCTCTGAACATTTGTGGTTGAAAGCCTTGTCCATCTAAATGTGTTCATGTGTGTTTTGAGTGAGAAATGATTCAGTCATTTGACTTGATCCAAACCCACACTTATTATTGAGAAAATAGTTACCAAAAGATTAAGTTACCAGGCATCTCTGACTTATAGCCTAGGAGAGTTTCCTGGAGTGATAACAAATTGGCGCCGTTGTCAGGGAGAGGAGATCGAAGCTCAGCTTCCTTGGGAGATGACATAGATCCATCTTTGATGATAGACAAAGATTGGACATCATTTGGGTTGTAACCATCTATCTGGCGACTCCATTGAAATGAAGTGGCTCTGAAAAGAGCTCACACCAGGGCGAACCAAGAAGGCCCACTGGCAGCACCAGTTCCTAACCCTGAGAAGATCATTAGTAAGGGAAAATATTTACAAAGACAGGCTTCCGGATCTGCAAAGACATCAAATCTAGGTATTCAAACTGACACTTCTTCTTTCATATCTAAAAGGCCTCTAGTTGAATCCCCTGCGGCTGAAACTCATAGTTCTCAGGAGATTGAAAGTTTATCTAAAATATTGAAGGTAGAGGAACCTTCACTTTCCTCTAATATTACTGACTCCTTTTTTGAGCATGATATTTCATCCAACCGTAAAGAGGTACTTATAGGGTCCCCTCAACAAAAAGAAACCTCTTCTTCATCTTCTTTGAATTCCTCACCCACCAAGCCTACAAAGGGTGTTTTCTACACTCATACTTATCTGCCTGTTCTTGAAGATATTTTACATGATATGTCCTCTAAGGGAGAAGAAATCTTAGCCTTGTTGCTCGATCAGTTTTACAAGGCCTCCTATTTTTCACCCATCTCTGAAAATTTTGCTCAAAGTGAAATAAGACAACCATTTTATCTAAACTCAGCCATCCCAACTCAACCTTCATCTCCTGAAAATTCTTCTTCTGTATCAACCCCCAAGACTGCCATGGTTGTCCCTTTAACCAAGATGGAACAGATTCTAGCAAATAGGTATGCTCCACTTGTCTTGCCCAATCCCTTATCTGCCATGCCAACCAGAGATTATCAGAAATATATGCCAAAGTTTACCGGAGCTAGGGATTATACTGCTAAAGAACATATAAAGGATTTTTATGCTTATGCTAAAAATATTAACATTTCAGAAGAATATGTGTGGACCAGATTTTTTGTGCAGAGTTTGGATGGTCAAGCCCAGAAGTGGTTCAAAGAGCTACTGACAAATTTAGTCACATATATTGAACAACTAGATGAGGTATTCTTAAAACACTGGGGAGAAAGAAGAGATCTACTATATTACATTTTTGAGTTAGGAAACTTAAGAAGAGAAGATGGAGAGTCGGTCTCAGACTTCATCAAAAGGTTTAATAGAATGTTTGGCAAGATCCCTGCAGAGATCAAACCAAGTGATGTATCGACAAAGATCACATTCTCTGCTGCTTTTGATCCAGATTTTTGTCTAATCCTCAGAGAAAGAAGATCATTTACACTTGCTTTAATGCAAGATGCTGCCCTCGAAGTTGAATCAAACATTATGGCATCTCAGAAGCTCAAAGGAAAGGTCGAGAGAAAGAAGTCTGCTGCTGAGCCCCCTTCTTCTTCTAATAGTAAAATGGAAAAGATGGCCAAGATGTTGGACAACTTGACATCTGAAATGTCAAAATTGAAGATCCAGAATCAACAACTAGCAAGGACAAAAGATCCAAATGCTTTTGTCTCGAGAAATCTGAATGCTTTCCCTTATAGAAGAAACAATCAACAAGTCCAGATCCTTCAGAGAGACAAGAATGCAGCTGATGATCAGAGAATCATACCCCCTTTTCAAAATGCAATGTTAGAAGAAGAACAACAACCATCTCATGATGAAGTTGAAGAAGCAGATGATATAAATTGTTTTGGTGATGAAAATGATTCCTCCTTTTTGACACAAGTAGATTATGAAGAAGCCCTAATGGACCAACAAATTCATGAGGCAAGTATTGAAGAATTTGTCTACCTGATGGATGATCAGAAAGGTTATAATTTAAGATCCAAAAATGATGCCCCTAAATCATTGCTTGCTGCTCCTATGAAGAATAAAGAAGTTGTTTCCAAGCAGCCTGCTGCTCCTGTAAAACAGACCTCCGCTCCTGCAAAACAATAGTAGAAGCAATCACAACCCCTAGCCAAGGAGCAAGTCATTCTCAAATCTCCTTCCAACGAGGTAAAATCTTCTGATAAATCAGCTTTCTCTTTTAATTTCGAATCAGAAATTCAGAAAGTAAAGATACCTATGCCATTAACCGAACTCATGAAGAATGATATCTTCAAGTCTGCCATCCTAAAGTCTCTTGAACCGAAGACCTCTTCATCTGCTGATTTTGTAAACCTACAAGATGACAAGCCAACAGTAACTATAGGGCCTATGATAGAAGACCGAGATGATTCTTGTCCACCATTCTATATATCCCTAAATGTCCATGATAAGATCCTCCACAACTGCTTGCTTGATTCAGGAGCATCACATAATCTT
>SNQJ01S0003897.1:0-13098 GCA_010110895.2 Picea sitchensis | reverse complement strand
CTGATTTTGTAAACCTACAAGATGACAAGCCAACAGTAACTATAGGGCCTATGATAGAAGACCGAGATGATTCTTGTCCACCATTCTATATATCCCTAAATGTCCATGATAAGATCCTCCACAACTGCTTGCTTGATTCAGGAGCATCACATAATCTTATGCCCAAAGAAGTGATGGATGAGCTTGGGCTTAAGGTCACCAAACCATATCATGATCTCTTATCATTTGACTCTAGGAAAGTCAGATGCCTTGGCCTCATAAAAGGCCTTGTTATAAACCTTGCCCAATTGCCAATGAGAAGCATGGTAATGGATGTGGTGGTTGTTGATATCCCACCCAGGTTCAGACTCCTCTTGTCTCGTCCATGGAGCAAAAGGTTAGGAGGTACTTTGCAGATGTATCTTTCGTATGCTACGATCTCGATGTTTGGATGAGAGCTAAAAAGACTTTACAAAGAGAATCAACTTGCCTACATCATCAGCGATGCAAAAAATTCTGTAAATCATCCTATCTATGCTGTGGATACAGACTTTGGCTCGTGCATTCTTCAAATAGATGATTCTCAATCAACTCCTATGCAGCTTGTGAAGCCCATTGAACAACAAACTGATGATAAGAGCGTTCCAGTTTGGACCATGTATTTTGATGGGGCCAATACCAAAGATTCAGCAGGTGCAGGGGTAGTTTTGATTTCTCTTTCAAAGGAGACTATACATTTGTCTTTTAAGCTCGATTTCAAAACTACTAACAACATAGCAGAGTATGAGGCCTTGCTGTTGGCATTAAATTCAGCTAAGGAGATGGGGATAAAAGATTTAAAGGTGTTCGGATATGCGGATCTCATCATACAACAAGTAAACAATACCTTCCAAGAAAAGCATGTTAGATTGAAAGCCTACAAGGATGAGGTATGGAAAATTAGAGATTCTTTTTCCATTTTTGAGATTTCTTATATACACAGGGATATGAATCATCTTGCTGATTCCCTTGCTATTTCAGCCAGCATGTTTATTCCCCCCAGGCTCAGTTATGAAATCCAAGTCAAATATAGGCCATCTTTGCCCGACAATATTAAATACTGGAAAGTTTTTGAGGATGATGATGAACTTAATAGATTTCTTCAAGTGGTAGATGAGTTTTCTGATATGCATGTTGATCAGCAGAATCTAAATATAGAGGAATCCCAGAAGCCTAAGCTAAAACAAAAATTGGGTCAACATGATATTGTTCAGCTACCTAACAATTATATACCTCGAGGTTTGGTACCTCTCGAAAAGCTATTTGATCACAACGATGTCCCCTACAAGCCAGACAAAAAGGAGAAGGATCCTGCTAATCATGAGCACAACATAGGGAGCGAAAGCCAGCCTAAATTCATAAATCTATCCTCTGAATTGACTGCTGATTAGAAGTCTGAATATTACAGCGTTTTGAAAGAATTTTCTGATGTTTTTGCTTGGAAATATAGTGATTTGAAGACTTATGACCCTGATTTCATTCAACACAAGATCCCTCTTGAGAAGGACACCATCCCTTTCAAACAAAAGCTCAGACCTATCAATCCTCTTCTTTTGCCTATGATTGAAAGAGAAATAAAAAAGCTTCTTGATGCTAAGATCATAATCCCTTTGAGATACTCCAAATGGATTGCAAATCTAGTAATAGTGAGAAAGAAAAATGGTGAGGTCAGGTTATGTGTGGACTTTAGAAACCTAAACAGATGCTCTAAGAAAGACAACTACCCCCTACCTAAAATGGAACATTTGCTGCAAAGAATTTCAGGGGCTACTGTCATGTCTTTCCTAGATGGTTTTTCCGACTATAACCAGATTTCTGTCCATCCTGATGACCAAGAGAAGACTGCATTTACTACTCCTTGGGGTACCTTTATGTACGCCAAAATGCCATTCAGATTAATGAATGCAGGGGCCACGTTTCAAAGGGCCATGGACATATCTTTCGTGGGTGAGAAGGAAAAGTTTGTCCTCATATATCTTGATGACATCATAGTTTATTCTAGCAGTCATGAAGAGCATCTAAAGCATTTAAAAAGAGTGTTTTTGAAGTGCAGATAGTTCGGAATCTCATTGAATCCCAAAAAGTCCCATTTTGCTCTTAGGAAAGGTAAGCTCTTAGGCCACATCGTTTTAGCAGAAGGTGTAAAAATTGATCCAGCTCGGGTGGAAGCAATTTAGAGGCTGTCCTTGCCAAGGTCGAAAAAGGATATTCAATCGCTGCTCGGTAAGATTAATTTTATTAGAAGATTTGTTCCAAATTTTGTCGAGTTAGTAAAACACATAACATGTATGCTGAAAAAGGGATCTGAGATAAAATGGACAGAAAACGCAAGGAATTCATTTCAAGATATCAAACAGGCTATCATGGAATTCCCGACTCTGATCAGTTCGGATTATAGCAAGATTTTCTACATTTTTTCCTTTGCTTCTTATGACACAGTGGCAACAGTCCTGCTATAGAAAGATGATGACAATATGGATCACCCATTTTCTTTCTTCAGAAAAACACTCAGAGATGCTGAACTAAGGTATGATCCTATTGAAAAACAAGCCTATGCTCTCATAAAATCTTTAAAAGATTTCAGAATTTATATCCTCCACTCAAAAGTCATTGCATATGTTCCTTCATCCTCCGTGAAAGATGTTTTGACTCAGCCTGATATTGATGGAAAGAGAGCTAAATGGATTGCAAAGTTGATCGAGTTCAACATTGAAGTGAAGCCCACCAAATTGGTAAAAGGCCAAGGCCTTGCTAAGATTTTAATGGAGGAAAATCATGAGATGCTGGACATAAATTTCATAGGAGAAAACTCAGTGAATTTGCAAACATAGTTGTCTACAGAAGGACAACATAACAATCAACAAGTGGTAGAGCACTTGTCGTCTTGCGAATGGTACTCAGGTATTATACATTTTTTGCAAAAGCTAGAAGTTCCTCCTGAACTCAGCATGACTCAAGCCCGAACCCTTAAGCTCAGAGCCATCAGATTTTGCATTTACAATAATCTGTTATATTGGAAAGACCCTGCTGGTTTTCTACTCAGATGTTTAGACAAAGAAGAGTCAGTGGAAGTTATACATCAGTTTCATTCAAGTGTTTGTGGAGGTCATCATTACTGGAAGATCACTGTTCATAAAATTCTAAGGGCTAGATACTATTGGCCTTTTGTTTTCTCAGATGTGTGTGCCTTCGTCAAAGCTTGTGATAAATGTCAAAGATTTACAGGAAAACAACAGCTAAAATCTTTGCCCCTGAGACCTATAGTAGTGAATGGCCCTTTTCAGCAGTGGGGTTTAGATTTTATAGGTGAGATAAATCCTTCATCTAGTGGTCAACATAAGTGGATCTTAGTAGCCATAGATTATTTTACAAAATGGATAGAGGCAATTCCCACCAGGAATGCCACTCACCAGGTTGTCATGAAGTTTCTTTATGAAAATATCTTGAGCAGATTCGGCTGTCCCAAAAGGCTGGTAACAGATAATGAAACAACGTTCAAAGTAGAGGCATTGGTAGACATGTGTGAATCAATGGGCATCCAGTTGGTACATTCGACCCCCTACTACCCTCAAGGTAATGGCTTGGCCGAATCATCCAATAAGAGCTTAATCAAAATCATCAGAAAACTGTTAGAGGAAAACAAAAAGAATTGGGATTCTAAACTGAAATTTGCTTTGTGTGCAGATAGAGTAACTATCAAAAAGTCCATAGGAACCTCTCCATTCAAACTAGTCTATGGGACTGATGCCATTTTTCCTGTTCAGTTAATTTTACCAGTGGCTAGATTCTTTCAGGAAGAGCAAACTGAGTCAAATGATATGGTAAGGAGAATGCTTGATTTGGTGGAACTGCAGCAGGCCCGCTAATAGTTAGTGGACAGATCATAGGCTCATCAAAAGAAGATCAAAGATACTTTTGACAGAAAGGCAAAGGTGGATAATTTTCACGTTGGTGACTGGGTTCTGAAATGGGACGCTCTCAGACAGGATAAAAGAAAACATAACAAGTTCGATTCTTTGTGGATTGTCCCTTTCATGATAACTCAAGTACAACACAACAACACATTCATTTTGTAGAATCTGGGAGGTGAAGAAATGTTTGGTGGCCCGGTCAACGGACGATTTTTGAAACTCTATTTTGTCTGAGGCTATGAAGCCTGGACAATGTAAGTTTAGTTTTAGTATTTATTTTTACAGAATAACTCCATGCCCAATGGAAACACTAGCAGATAATTTTTAGTTTTCTTTTCAGGAAAGGCATTGGTTCTGTGGTTCTTGAAACCTCACAGGGAGGCGTTCATCCCCAATAGGAGCCAGTGTAATCTCCTCAAATAAATTGGTGGAAATTTTGCTTTTGAGGTGATAGGTTGTGGTCCAAAAATTTATTTCTAAATTTTTGTAGGTAGGTTAGAGAGTCTATTTTCTGTAAATAAGCTCAGAAAGAAATTTTGATTTGGTTTGGTCAAGCAAAAGACAGAATCTCAAGTTTCAGTGGTTTAGGCGAGCCTGAAACGTGCTCATTAACCACTGAAAGCCTTCATTCCCAGTAGTTAGGAGGGAAAATCAAAAGCGTGGTTAACTGCCGAAAAGATTTCAACGGGAAAAATGAAAAGCCCGTGCTTTCGCATGAGCCAGTTGTCAATTGGCGCAATGATGAAAACATAACCACCAAAAGCTCATGGAGGTGGTAAGGTATGCATGTTCTTGTTGTATCTATCCGAATATTGATATCCTGTTGTCCTTTCAACTGCATTTGTCATTTCAAAATTAAGACTTGGCAAAAATACAGAAATTCATGCGTGTTTTCCGACTAACATAAATGATTAGTCACGTAGCCCCTCACCATTTCCAGTCACGAGTACACAAATTCATTATGACCCCGATTAATCTCTGATTTGATCTCCATTCATTATCAATTTGAATTTGGGAGTTATTGAGATAGTATTGAGCCCATGATTTCATCAAGCAAACACATATCCAGAGGTCATAATACCGTTTCTTGTGGTGATCGTCGAGCGCAGTTAGAGTTCAGCAAATCGCTCCCAAGCCAATTGTCATACCAATCAAGCCAGGTTGAGTCATCAGGTAGTTCAAAGCCCATGTAGTTTCAATTTAAATGTATATCTCACCGAAACTCGAAATTTTCGGCATGTTTTCAGTTAGTCTGTTGCCTAAACTCGGTTAGTGATTGAGCTTTGCGATCCAAACTCTGTGTCACCCTGTCCCATTTACTTTTCTATGAGTCATACTCTCTGTCATCCTAAATCATAGAGTCATTGTCTCCCTGGCATGAAGTTTTTCCTTAATCGAAGGTACAGTCAGCATTTACTAATGCCGAAAGCAGGGCAAGTTCTAAGGGTTGAATTGGATGGAGTTTGGTACCTTGAGGCGCACCCTGAGGTGGCCGAGTTCTTTAAGAAGACTGGAGTCTATACATATTGTGAAAAACTGACAGATTTTCATCAACAAGTGTCCGAGACTTTTGCTAGATCGTATGATGGAAGAACAACAACAGTGGGAAAGGAGCAGTTTGTGGTTGATGAGGCAGCCATAGTTGAGTTCACAGGTCTTCCCAGAACAGGTGATTGTTGGTTCAAATCAACGGTACCTTCAAACATTGAATTTAGGTCCTACCTACAGCCTATGCACAAAGATCTTACATGGAAAAAAGACATACCAATGTCTTATCTGGAACCTAAATGGAAATCTCTCCTGAAGGCAATCTTTGTCTATATCACCTGTGAAGGTAGATACAACAGAGTCATGTTCTACCACTTCAAACTTTTAAATCATTTCACAGGGAGATCTCCCATCAATTTACCATTTTACTTGCACAAAGCCCTCACGAAAATGGCTAGACAAGTCAAGGCTAAGCCCACTAAGGTGGAAAGTAGATTGTCTCATCAAGGACTCATTACTCTCATTGTCAAAGAGTCATTGAAGAAAAGGCAGGTAGATTGGAACTACTTCCTCTTCTGGAATGAATTCTAGACTGACTGGCAACAACAGGAGAAGGGTAAAAAGGTTGCCACTAAGAAGACCATTACTCCTAAAAGTAGTCATAGAAAAAGGAAGGGTATCTCACCACCAAGAGATCCGATAGAATCATCCTCTGTCAAAAAGAAAAGAACCAAAAGAAAGTTGTAGTTTGAGGGTGAGCAGTCCAATGACCCTACTGAAGGAAGTAACCCTTTAAACCTACCCTATAGTGATTCAGAGCCAGAACAGGAGTTAGCAGAGACATAAGGTAATGTACAGGCTCGACAAGTTGCAGACGATTGTTCCAACTTACTCTCACCAACTCCCCCAGAGGCACACAGCCCACCATTGGAAAAAGCCTCTTCAAGTAAGCCTAAAGCATCTAGGGCACGGAAAATCAATAAACTCCTGCAACAAGTCTGTGAAATGGAAGTCTTGGAAAGAGTTATTAAAAAGGAAAATACAGACTTGAATGAAAGAAATGCAGAGCTTTTCAAAATAAACCAAACCCTCAAAGAAAAGCATGATAAGATAAAGGACATGAACAAGGTGTTGATAAGGGAAAACATGAAGCTGTACAGGCAACTTAGAATTCTAAGACTGAAATTAAAAGATTCTCAATCGCCAACACAGGAGAAAACAGGTTTGGAGACTCTAGCTAACTTAGCTACAACCATGGTAGATACACCAGAGCCCTCCACACAACAATTTGAAGTTCGCAGATCTGCACGAACAAGAGTTGCATCGTCCAAAAGACCTTGAACATTCAACAAAGAATCAAGGTAATCATTTTTGCAAATTTTGAAGTTTTCTCAAAGCTGAAGTTTCGGTGGTTTAGGCAAACAGGACGACTATTCATTAACCACCGAAAGCAGAGCTTTCGGTAGTTAATCCACTCAGGAGTCTTCTAGGTTAACCACCAAAAGCCTGTCACTTCCAGAATGACCGAATTTTTGCCCAGATCGAGATTTTTTGAGTTGGAATGGTTTGAAACCTCTTCGAATGGACATTTGTTGAATTGTCAAGTTAGATCCAATAACTATTTTTGATGGATAAGGGAAAGAAGAGGTGTTTTAATCATTTTTGTACCTTTGACAAAGGCAGAAAATCAGGATGTTTGCCCACCTCAACAAATTCAAATTTGTATCTCTTGGAAGAGTCATCACTAAGCCTTGGAAGGCTATTCTACACTGCACCATGACTCTACAAGATATGAAGACCATGAAATGTGGGATTGACCTCATTTTGAGGATCATTCCATATATTTTGCAAACTGAATTTTGACTTTCTATCTTTAGCATATTTGATCCATGCTTTTAGGATCTCAAAACTACATTGTAAAGCTATAAAGCTAAAGGTAGAAGAGGAACTAAGGGTTCAACTTTGGAGACTTTTGTCATATTATGTACTCAAACTTCTCATTTTCATATTAAGTAATACAAGCTTCTTTTGCCATAACTTGTTCAGATTTCATCTTCTTATCTATTCTGTACTTGCACCTGGATATTATATTCATGTTGTTATGCGTGTTTATGCCCGATAACTGTCATCTTATCATTGCATCCATAAGTTAAACTTTGCAAGTATTCCTATGATTATTGTAATTGGCCATTCATTTATGCTTTATATGTGATTCTGCTGATATAATAATTATTTCTCCATACATCTCTTTATTTGTAAACTCTCTGAACATTTGTGGTTGAAAGCCTTGTCCATCTAAATGTGTTCATGCATGTTTTGAGTGAGAAATTATTCAGTCATCCAACTTGATCCAAACCCACACTTATTATTGAGAAAACAATTACCAAAAGATTAAGTTACCAGGCATCTCTGACTTACAACCTAGGAGAGTTTCCTGGAGTGATAACATGAGGAGTGGATAAGGAAGGAGCCAAAAATTCTTCAAAACTATTCAATCATGTGGTATGCTCTAGTTGAAGCCTTACCTTCAATAGGATCATGATTTTATTGGAGGATTATGGATGGTAAGAAGGTGAGAATGGGAGCAGATCTATGGGTGGGAGATAAAGGAAAATTTAAAATTTCATAGGAACTTTAGGATCATCTCCATAAGATTAACATCCCCTCCCGTGGAGATGTTTCTGCATTTGTCCAGGTCAATCCTTGGAGAGAAGATTGAAAGTTAGCAAATGAGTTAGGGATGGAAGGGATATTGGCATATGAATGGACTTCTCATGCTCAAATTTTTATAAATAGTGGTATCAAGTTGAATACTAGAGAGGATGAACTCCTTTGGAAAACAAATCCAACCTTAGGTAATGTTGATGGTTGGAAAAATTCCACCACCAACAACAAGGGAGGATCGCCCAATGGCAAGTCCCAATTAGACTCACTCTTGTTTGGGGTAGCAATATCCATTGGTATGTGGGCCCGGTTGCCACCAAAAAGGGTTGGATTCGATTTAAATATCATTTTGATTTGAAATAATCAATCTAAAATGCCTAAAATCTAACTATCTATATTATATATTTTATTTCTAATAAATACTATATCTAACTAATATATCCTAGATATCTAGGAGTGGATTTGTTAAAATCAGACACAAGATCAAATTATTGATTATTGAATATAAATAAATAATTCACCCATTCAACAATATATTAAGCATGCATACAGATATAGTTATTTTTTGAATAAATGGCTATTCAAAAAATTACAACAAATGTACTCTCATATCTAATATATGATCAAATTGAAGAATTTAACATAAATGTGAAAATAGTTTCACATGAAAAATATGAATGATAAATTTGTATAATTCATAGTAATGCAGAAAAATACTACCTTAAATTCACTTGAGCATATTTCTTCAAAAATATCAAGGCCTTCACTTTATTACCAAAGCTGATAAAAATATATAGTTTCAATACAAATTTGCAACCTCAAATTTGCGATTGTTGGCAAGAATTCCTACTAGTAAGAATTCCTGATAGCAAGAACTCTTGCCACTAGAAAAAACCCCTCTCTTTCTCTTGATAAAAATATGCATGAGAAATACAATTTTTTTTAGACTCTTCCTCCCTTTCATCCTGATACAAATACACAAGTCAAATTAAGTCCCAACCTCCCGACAATAAAATCCAGCCCCCTCTTCCTAGAAATATACTCCTTTTAAACTCTCCCTCAGTACATTCCATTCAATTTCCTTCTTATTTCTATTTTCTCCTTGGTTACAACCACTTCTATTTTCCAACTCGTGCTTTGATAATTTTTATTAAAAACCATTGGAACAATATACTATAACAAGTACAATATTTTCTCTAACAATCAAATTGTTACAAGCTTTATTCATTTTCTAATCCAAGGACTTCCTTTGTATAAAAAAATTAAAATCGTTATACACGTGACTTTGCATGATTGAGGATCTTAAACTCACACTTTCTTTTTCGTTTTCTTGTCTCCTACATCAATTTTTTTTTATAACACATCCAACCCCCTAATCTTGCTTAGGCTGGTGGGATGATTGAATTTCTCCTCAATCTTCGGGGTAAGAGTTTAGTTCTCCAATGTTTAAGTGAAGATTTCTCTGATCACAATATTTATTATTTAAAATCTTACTATTTCAACCAAATTTCCAATGAAATCCTTCTGCAAATATCATTGTAGTGATTAGGGACCTACACACCCTGAATCAGGTGGTTAATGCTACTCCTAGTCACCAGTTCAATGGTTTGGATTGAATCCGAATCTTTCCCATCAAAATAGTAGGTTACGAGCCTCAAATTCCTCTCCAACAGTTTCATTCCGATGGATCAATCCAAAAGATCCAATGGTTCTCGGACTTGGAAACCAATGGCCTTGATCCCTTCGACTCTTAAGCTTATACGATGGTTATCAACCACCTCTCCATTTTTTCTTTAGGAGATCAAGTGGGACCCACAATGATCCTACGACTGAGGTTCACACTTTCCCCTTCACCGATCAACGATCCTCCTTTGCTCTCATAGTTCCCCACCATTGGAGTACATCTACCCCGGTGTCATGAGTCACCGTGACTGGCTCACTTCGACCACTAAAACTCCAACGGATCTGACGATCCTCATTCACCTCATCATATGGTATAAATCCATTCGGTGGTCGCAACTGCTTGATAGATAATATACTTAGAATTTCTTAATTGATTCAAATCTTACAGAAATTAATGACTGAGATACTATTAAGTGTACCTGATAGATCGATGGTCCTCAGACTTCCCCGTCTTTAGAATCCTAACTCAAACCCTATCTCTTGGGCTCCAATATTCCTCCTTCCAATAGACCTATAAGTGACATCAATGGTCACCATCTAATCGTCTAGTCCTCTGATAGATCAACCACTGTTGTTGAATCAAAGTTCCTTCCATCGGAACCCTAATACAACCTTGCACTTGACCACTCCAATGATTGCATCCTCTAACCGACAGTCAAGATCTACTTACAACGTCGAATCAACAGTTGCAATTTCCTTCGACTCAATCATAGGAATTCAACTGATTTACAGTCTGATTTGGGACTTAACCATTTTCAAGTTTCTTCTAGGCCGTCCCTAAGACTTTATCAAACATGTGTGGGCTCTCACCTTCTCTCCAAAACTGTCTAAGGCCATTTTCGTCTTGGACTTGGATGAATATTTTCATATCTTATAAAGTTTCCATTTAAAGCAAGTGGTTCCACAGGGCTTAAGGATCCCTAATTACTTAGAAACTTTCCTTAGGCTTCAGAGCATTCTTGCCAACTCTGGGTGAATATTTTATCCATATCTTTCAAGCTTTCCACTCATAAACTTGTAGTCACACAATATTGCACCCAATATTGAGATTACACCTCCAGTGAAGGTTTATGTCATGCAAGCCTTCCATTCTAAAGACTTAAATGACTCCTAGGGATACACCCTACCCTTGCACAGTTTTCTTGGTTACATAAGTCTATCAGGCTAACAATGAAAGAAAACATACGCACTCCATTTTACTTAGGAATTCAACCATTCCTTCTATACATTCACATTTATTATTTAAACCAAAGAGAAACACATTTGCATCATTAAGCATATCAAGTTAAACACTTATTTTTTTAGTGAAATGTGTCAAACCGACAAACCGACTAAGAGAGGACACCTTTCCTCCCAACATTAGGCTATGATACAGAGTGCCTTCCTAAAACATGCCACCCCCATTATAAGCCATGATATCACAAGGGTATTAACTTAGCTGACTACCAAACTAAATGGCTCGAGAAGGTTACTCTCCATCACTCCACTTGCAACAACTAAAGTTGCCTTCTTCCCACTGAGCTTAGGGCCTCCACGATTTCATTTGGCACCTTCCCAACTGAATCTCCTCTACACAAGGGAGTGCTTTATATACTATATAGTCCCTTGATGATATCCCCTTGCCAATTCCAATTTCTTTCCAGTAAATGCCAAGCCATGACCCTCTACTGTTTTAGTCTAGATTGGGGTCTTCTCTGTTCTAGGGTGACCTTTAATCTCTTGGGAAAGCTTTCTATTTTCTTCAGAAAAAATCCCAACTCCTCTATTGCATTAGAGAAAGCACATGAGTCTCCTCCTCACCGCTTTGTCCAACCATGATTTTGCAACTTGTTGCATTATTTGTAGTCATCAGAGAGAACCTGTTCACAGATCCTCAGATTTTTCAATTTTCGTTGCTTGTTTTCTCTCTTTGATTCCTCTTCTTTTGTTCTTCTTGTTTGGTGTCTACGCATCTGGTGGTGTTTTTCCACCTTTGGCCTCTTCTTCCACCAAATCCTTGGGATTTTACATGGCTAGTGTTGTCAGATGCAACCTCCAGTCAAGCTTCTCGATTTTGAAAGGGAAATCTAAGAGTGTCCTTCTTGTTGGAATATTGAGAGGGCGGGTGTGAATCAATATGAGAACTTTTGACCACTTTCAATCACAATATATAAAATTCAACTTTATCAAAAATATATCATTTATGATTGCATTCAATATATCATGAACATATAACCATAAGTAGTAACAATATCACATCAAATACACAATACACCATAATTTACGTGGAAACCCAAATGGGAGAAAACCACACAATGCTTTCTTATATATGTCAAGATTACATTTATAGGAAGCACCAACTTCCCAATTCTCCAACACCAACTAGAAGGAGACTCTAACCCCTTATTTACAGGCTCCAACCTGAAGGAAGCTACAACTCCTTGAATTCTCTAGCTACAGTTGGAAGGAGGCTCCAACCCCCTAGTTTATAGGCTCCAACTTGAAGGAAGCTCCAACTTGAAGGAAGATCCGACTCCCTGTATTCTCCAGCTCCGATCGGAAGGAGGCTATGAACCCATGATTTACAAGCTCCAACCTGAAGGAAGATCCAACTCCATGATTTCTCCGGCACCAACCAGAAGGAGGCTACAACCTCCTTTCCTTGCCCCATCCTACCACCCTGAAATATAAGTGTAGATTCAAACTGTCACTACCACTGATAAACTTGAAACTGCCACTTCCACTAATACATCAACCTGTCATTGTCACTTTGTCACATCAACCTGTACCAGATCATGCATCAACCATGTACCATAACCTGTACCATACCATGCATCAACCATGTACAAAAACATGTACCATATCATGCATCATTCATGTACAAAAACCTGAACCATATCATGAATCAACCATGTACCAAAACCTGTACCATATCATGCACCAACCATGTACCAAAACCTGTACCATGAGATGTACCTCAAACATGTGCCATATCATTCATGATATGCTTCAACCATAATTCATAAACCATGTACCAAATATATATTCCAATGCATCCAAGATATGCCTCAAGCATATACCATATAGTAAACCATATGCCAAGTATCCAAGATGTTCCAATGTCTCAACATTATGACTCAAGTATGCACCATAACAACCAATATAATATACCAAGTATATGCCTCAAATGTATTCCAATATCACGCATATGTGTCTTGTAATGATCCCAAACCATTATGCAAGGATCATCATTGTTTTGGTGTCTTTTTAAAACTTTTTTTGAGTGAGGTATTTCGTCAAACACTTTGTTGATCTACTTTTTAGATGTGTTTATATGTGTGTATGCAGAAAATAA
>SNQJ01S0003896.1:225735-242465 GCA_010110895.2 Picea sitchensis | reverse complement strand
AACAAATACCGTCGGACATATGGACGGCTAAAGAACTTTCCACGCACACAGTGTGAAGCCAAAGCGAAGTCGCAGGTCTCCCACTCTATCTTTAACTCTGCTCCTTTATCTGGATCCTCCTCCTCCTCCTCATGATCCATCCATTCCATCCAGCGCAGATTAGATCATTTCAGGATTGAAGTGCTTTCTCTGTACATTAGCTGCTACATCTGTAACCACAGATCTTCCGTTCCCTCTAAAATAAATTAATGGCTCTTGCACTTCCACGGGACGAGAGCAGCAGAGTGGCACTTGCCATCTACAAGCCAATCACTGGCTACGATATTCACGACGCGCTCCGCCATATTACTACAACACTCATTCCCGCCCTTCACAGGGCAGGCAGCACCAAAGAGGTCGTCCTTAAAAGTGTCAATGGCTCCTGGGTAAGCTTATGATGTTCATACACTGAAAATATAGAAACATATGTTCATGCACTGAAAATATATATTTCCATATCTCTGTGATATTACAGGTAGCAATTTTTTCTGTCTGGAACGCGGCATTATCAGAAAAAGACGATTCTAGAATTGCATTACAGATGAACTGGGGAAACGATTGGAATCGTCGGTAGTGAGGGTGGTGGAGTGGCGATGGTTCCATTTAAGCTGTGAGGAGCACCGAGATGTATCGTTTGCACAGCTGAGGTTTGGAGACATTGTGAACATCCGTAGAATACAGTCGAGCAGAAGGAAACAGGAGGTGCTCGCCTACAGCTGCCTTGCCATCATGAAGGCATACTTTAAACAGACGAAAGGGCTTCGTTCCTACACATTTTACAGCTCTGTGGAGGGGAAGGGGATTATGGGGTTGAGCATATGGGACAACATTGAGTCTGCGTCTGCCCTACTGAAAGAATCAAGTGGGAGTCCCGCAGAGCCCTACTGGTACGGTCTCGGAATGAAGACGCTCAAATACGAAGTGTGCCAGGTCGTCTTTGTCCGTGACAGCACCGCAGCTGGACAAACAATCTGATAACATTGAGTCTGCGTCTGCCCTACTGAAAGAATCAAGTGGGAGTCCCGCAGAGCCCTACTGGTACGGTCTCGGAATGAAGACGCTCAAATACGAAGTGTGCCAGGTCGTCTTTGTCCGTGACAGCACCGCAGCTGGACAAACAATCTGATGCATATTAATGAAACGTGGGCAAGATTTTTCTCCAGTGAATGTACCACCACAGTAGCTTTGCTCTAGAGTCTAGACCCCTGCACAATTTTGATGGCCTGCACACTGCAACTTGTAGCCTGTAGGCTATTATCTTTGAACTTTTCACCCGATTGAAGACCCCGTACTTTGAACTCGCAGGCTTGCCAAGTCTAAGGACCAGAGACGAGCTGGGTTAACAGCAGAGCTAGAGCCGGAACCCTAAAAGTTGTATAAAAGTGCAACACAGTGACCTTCTTTCCACAAGGAAAACGTTCTCTCGTGCTCACAGATTTTCCAGTGCCATGGGGGGTTGGAGTCTCTGAATCAGCGGTGAAGTCACAAAAACTGAAAACGCGAAGAATTGTTCCGACGAATTCTAGCCACGGTTGCCGGGAAAGGTGCGCGTATGTGACTTAAGTGAATCCACGCGATGTATGTCACCATTTTCAAAATTGGAATATGAACGTATGGAAATATGAGGGTATATAGTGAATTCTACCGTTCTTTGGAAAAGTTGGTGAAGTTTTAGTTATCTTTATTCTTAATTCTTAATGTTTTGTATTGGAAAATGCCGAAAATCCAAGGCGAGCGCTCTAAAATCCAACGACGGTTATCTCTGCCTTTTTAATGTAGTTGGAATGGTAAATAATCAAAGCGGTTATGGGAAGAAACTTCATGTCACCTCTACTGAAAATGACATGGCGGCATGTAGACTTTTAATTTCCATGCTAATATGCACGTTACTTTGAAATGAACTCCATCGAATAAAATTTACCTACACACCAACCTCCAACGAACATGAATTTGTGCTTGTCTTCGTATGTTACACCAGTCATTGAGTAGATGTTTTCTGCGAACGCGTTGGGGGTTGTTAATCGAAGGTGCCTCCCAAAACTGCAGAACCAGAATGCCTCTCAAAACTGCAGAATCATAAGCTTGCTGTAACCTGCAAATATTCCATCCATTTCACTCAAAATTATCATTGAAGTTTGAACGCCATAACCCATCAATTCCAAGCTCATTGCAATGCAAAGAACCGCTCAGGTTGCCAGAAACGCGAAGTGCAGCAACCTAACCCGTTACTTTTCCTCAGCAAGATGGCTGAGGCCATATTGCTGCTATAAAACGGGTCCAATGGCCAGTGCCTTATAGCCAGGTAACATGCTGCTATCATGCATCACACAACAATGACCAGATAACTGAATATCATGGCAAATGTTGAACGCCGTTCCCCTGTCCGATGATCGTTTGCTAAGGTTGTTTAATTAGAAATTGAGATGGAAGACATGATTACACAAAACATTTAATTGTATTACATACTAGCACATTCACATATCCACAATCTTGGGGCTGATGAATCCGGAAAAGGCTTATTTCATTTACAAACCTTAATTAGGGTTTACCTTAGAGTTTTGGTTCCGGAAAAAAACAGCTCTGCCGATCCATGAAAGAGGTTCTAAATGGCCTGGGCCTCGTTTGCAGGCTATTTAACTCTGCTAATTTGGAGAACATAAACAGCTAATTTGGAGAACATAAACAGTGGCTAGACAGGGAAGACCATCAATATGAAGCCAAGGAAGCCAACATCTAAAACCATCACTCAGACTTAAAAATGAAGTAACCGAGGGGTAATCACTGATAATGGTTGAAATATTAATCATATTAAGTAAATATGAAAAAGTAAACAAGGAAATTTAAGCATTAAAAAATGCAAGAAAGTTATGAACATGAAATCTCTAGGACTATTAAGAATATGTCAACATCTTCAATTGCTAACCATAAAATTAACTTTTATAATTAAAACATTATTAATTGTGCCCATCTTCTATAAGTGTACTTCTTTCGACCTAATTAACACATCAAAATACAACAAGTATATATAGTTGAAGTGAGATCTAACTAACTCCACATATAGAGATGTAAATTGAGAAAATATCTCAACAATCTCCTACACATCCTCAAACTTTAATATACCACATTAATAAATAAAGCATTATTTCTAACATGTTTGAGCCTTGAAGCAGTACTCTTTCCTTCAAATTGGCAATTTGCTTCTTTATATAGCTTTCAACTATGGTGTGAGCCTCGTTCCAAGTCGCCGAAGGCATTTGCTCATTGGTTGTTTGTAAAGTAAGAATTAACTTTTGCACTCTTCTAAGAGGTTTTCTTTATTTTGCGTGTAAAACGAGGATTGATTGAAAATTGTGATTCGGAGTTACAAATGTAAAAATCTCGGAATACCTGCGCACATTTATGTAAAAGCTAATATCATGCCTTCAAAGATGTCAATTTGGAACCACGTTGTTGTATCAACTTTGACGATATCCTCTGCTCGACTCACATTTCCACATTCACGTTGGGCGAAGTGAAATTTGCACGTTTTAAAAAAAATTGCGTTATGTCCATTTCTATGATTATCGTTAGCATACTGAAATTTGAAAGCACTACATAAAATTAGAAGTTGAACTAAAAGAATATGGTGAAATTTGCACGTCTCTATAAAATATTGCATTCGGTCTCTTCGCTGTTAGCATCTCTTAGCATAGTGAAATTTGAAAGCATTATAGACTAACACAGCCACAAACTCGTGGCTGATGAAATTTGCACGTTTTGCACGTTTTGAAAAGTAGAGTGAAATTTGCACGTTTTAAAAAAAAAAATTGCACAGCCACAAACTCGTGGCTGATGAAATTTGCACGTTTTGAAAAGTAGAGTGAAATTTGCACGTTTTAAAAAAAAAATTGCGTTATGTCCATTTCTATGATCATCGTTAGCATACTGAAATTTGAAAGCACTACATAAAATTAGAAGTTGAACTAAAAGAATATGGTGAAATTTGCACGTCTCTATAAAATATTGCATTCGGTCTTTTCGCTGTTAGCATCTCTTAGCATAGTGAAATTTGAAAGCATTATAACTCGTGGTTGGTGAACGGGCTGGCCCAGAAAAGAAAATGAAACCCAATCATAAATTGAAACTTGGTCAAGTTTCAAATTTTAATTTGATATGCTACTTAAGTTGCAGAAAAAATATATATGTTTAACTTATTAAAAAAATAATAACCTTCTTTTATATTCTAGAATTATATTTCAATTTCAATAAATTTATTAAAAATAACGGCTTTTACGCAAACTCGGTAAGAGCTTCACGCAGAAAAATCCCGCCCAGTAAATAATAGCCCCATGCAGGGAAATCCCGCCCAGTAAATAATAGATGTAGTAAAATTGTGGCTGGTGAACGTCCGAAAATTTCGGATTGGTCCAGAAAATGAAACGTTAATTACTCAGAGCCAGAGAATGAAAAGTTAATTACTTAGAGGTGGCAATCACTTAGCCACCATAGTAAATTTTAAATATAATTAAGTAAAAGTAAAAAAATAAACATGTAAATGTCTTTATAATATTGAGGATGTTAGTGGTTGAAATCACAACTATTGATTTATTGGGACGACTAAGAATATTCTATCAATATTTAATATTGTCCATACAAAAGTGATTAAACACTAAAAACTTATTAAATGTACGCCTTTCGACTTAATAAATATGTCCATTATCAATAGATGTATGCCTTTTCAATGTAAAAATATTAAAATCAAAATGGATCAACACAAGGAATATTTTGGTACAACAATAACTATTATCATGAAATAGGATGTTAATCGGATAAAAATGATTTTATCCCATACATCTTACATCTTGTTTTATAATAAGTATAAATCTTGTTTTATAATAAGTATAAATCTTGTTTTATAATAACTTAATAAATAAAGTGTTATATTCTTAGGTTAAAGTGTTATATTCTTAGGTGTGGGTGAATAGGGATTTTCTATAAAAAAAAAAAAAAAAATTACACTGCAAAATTTATTATGATTTAATTATTGAAAACCATGTCATCTAAATGACTAACTGATTGTTTGAGACGGACACTTGGTGGTTAATAGATCTTGGATTATTAATGTTTTTCCTTATTTTTAGAAATACAAGTTATTAGTCAATTAAAAATATTTTTGTTTCTTACTCTAAAACCAAAAAATGTTTTCAACCAAATAATATTAAAACAGATTAATATTCCATACTATCATCTATCTTTTGTAAGGTTAGTAAAGTCTACATCCAATTACACAATCGTTTTTAATTTTTATAAAACTTATCATATATTAATGAGATAATTTTATTCAATCAAATCAAAATAAAGAATAAAGGTGAAAACTTGGAATTGATTGAATAATTTTATTCAATCAAATAGAGGTGAAAACTTGGAATTGAACTTCCTCAAAAGTAAAAGCCAATAAGATAATCATTATAATTATTAGGTATGATAGTCATTCATTATGATTCACTTGGAAATAATGGAGCAAGAGTGAGTTGTAAGAGTCAGTTGCAAGAGTCACTTGTTTAGTTGAACTCTACTTCACTTAATGTAGATTTTAGTTTTCTGTGGTTTGTTGTAATCGACTAAGTATAGTCGTTTCCTATATAATAATGTAATCAATCTTCATTGAATTTTGAGTGGGGCCTCACCTATGTTTGTTTCTCATAATTCTAAGTTGGTATCAGAGACACAGAAGTGAGGAGCCGCAGAAAAGAGGTGCGTCAATTTCTAGAAGTCTGTAGGTCCCTCCTCTGGAAGGGTGCAACGACATACTACTCAAACTTTACGCACGTTTGAAAAACTAGAATTTCTACATTCCAGCTGTGTATTACAATGCGTAAATCCTTAAAGATTTCCTCACTCCAAATGAATCGTGAGGTGTGGACTCGCCACACTCTAATGGTTGCATGAGGTGCGGAAACACGTGTGTTTGTGCAAGCTGCGTGTATAGCGTGAGGAACGTTTTTTCTTGGGAAAGGGGTCTGAAATCCGTGAGGTTGAAGTGGATCGACGTCGATATCCTGATAGAAGGATAATAAAATCGACCCTCTACCAGTATTCATGGCCACTACAGCCACGAATTGATTCAACGAGCAACACCAGAGCTGAGTATCGCTGGATGCATGAGGGAGGTAAAAGTCAAAGTTTCTTATTAGTGCCAGGATTTCTTATACAAATGAGAAAGGGGTTATATTTTAGATTGATTTATAAATGGTGAAGGTTCTTTTTCATAAAGGGTGAGTTTTTTATTAAAAGTGGATATTTTCTTTTGAGGTATAAACCTTTTATTAAAGTGGATATTGTTGTGAGGTATCAACTTTATAACGTGGATATTAAAGATTATTCAAGTGGATATCATTTGTTGAGGTTTCTTTTGAGGATGAGTTTTTTTTGCATGGAGTGGTGTTAAGGTTTCTTTTTTTTAAGGTTTTTTTATACTTCTTTTAAGAAAAATGAGAGTCAAGGTAGAGACGGATCGGTGGATCCGAAGGCAGAGTGATGGAATGCTCAACACTTGACGAAAGTTTTGCATATTCTTGTTGATTCACCGCCTTCAGGATTGAAGTGTGATTGGTGATACATGGATCTATTGTCTGATTGAATGAGAAGACACTTACAGATATGGTGAATCCTCTGGCGGAGACCTACCTCAACGAAGCCAACAAGTTAGATGGCTCGAATTTCATTAACTTGAAATTCAAGATGCAGACCGTGATGGAGGGCTATGGTGTCTGGACCATTGTGAAAAGAACTAAAGCGAAACCAAATGCAGTTGCAGGTGAGATAAGAGCACAGATCCAAAATTGGGAGAATCGTGAAAACAAGGCAAAGGTATTGTTGCGTATGTCTGTTAAAGATAACATAATTCCACATATTAGAGAAGCTAACACTTCTGCTAAAATGTGGACAACGCTTAAAACCTTGTATGAAACTAGCAATACGAATCACATTCTGTTCCTGAAAACTAAATTGCTAGGCATTAATATGGATGGAAATGAATATGTTAGTTCATTTTTTGGGTCGTATTAAAGAGGTGAAAGACAAGCTAGGAAATATAGGGGAAATTGTTTCCAACATTGATCTGGTCACTATTACCTTAAATGGTATGCTAGAAGATTATCAGATGTTCATAACAGGTCTCGTAGCAAGGGAGAAACCTCCTACTTTTGAAGAACTAATAGGTATTTTTCTGCAAGAGGAAGAGAGGCGCAAGAATTTGAAGCCTCACAATACAGATTTGGCACTGTGGTCAAATAAGAGATCCTCGAGAGGAAGCTTAGGAGAAATAGGCAGAGGAGGTCGTTCATCACAGAGAAGACAATCCCCAAGGCTGAATCAAGGTATGCCCTCTAACATGAATGAGTCAAAGAGTTTCTTTTATTGTGGTCGACATGGACATATTGTTAAAGACTGTCATAAGAAGAAGAGTGATGAGGCTAGGAAAAAACCTAGAACACATTCAGGTGTAATGTCCCCCACCTCTTGATGAAGAGGTTAGAGAAGACTTAGTGGCCTAGGCATCCCCACGAGGCCATAGTCTCACATTGAGGGGAAAAGTCAACCAAACTAATGTTATATTCTTAAGTTGACTTAATAAAAAGGTAAAAGGACTTAAAAAGATAACTCAATGAAGGAATAGAAGCGTTGAAGGTTCAGTAGGAGTTAACCCTAGGGGTTAACTTAACTCAACAGGGAAATAGAAGAAAAGTATAAAGAGAAGGGTAGGGCGCACCTCTCATTCATTATGGATTTTGGTATTTTCTTGTTGATGCTCTTGAGCATACAGTTTTGAGGGTTTTGATATTACAAACCCTAGTGAACAACTCAGTGGTGAAAGATTCTACTCACCTTGTTCCAAGCTTGGTCTCGGGAATGAAATACTCCACCCACACCATTCTACGTTCATCATCAACTTAGGAGGACTAGTAGGGTTGTACCAGTTGGACCAACAGGGTCGTATCGGCTAGGGTTTTCTTGCAGGGGCGCACCATTGGTTGAGGAAGAGTTCGATCAAACATATTGAGGGAGCTTATGGGGTTTTCAACATTAGGGTTTTGCTTGCAAGCCCTTGCTCATCATTTTGAGGGCTTCTTTGAGTATTTATCACATCCTTATCATCTATTTGCAGGCTGAGATGACTTCAGGAGGAAGAGGAAATTTTGTGATTCAATATTTCTCAGATCTAGAAGGCTATAGGGTAGATCTTCTCTTGAAACTTCTCTCAGGTGCTTGTGGCCACCTGATCTATCATTCTAGAGAGTTTCAGGGGATTCAGAGCCCATATTCATCCAGGCTGTATTATTGGCCATATCAGGGTTTCAGGAGGGCCGTACCAGCTTAGGGTTTCAGGAGGGCCATACCAGTTTAGGGTTTCTACAATTTGAGGAGGAAACTTCAATCTTTGAGCTCCATACTTCAGGAAGAAGTTTCTATTGCCTTGATCTATCTTTGGGAGGAGTTTGACAACAATTGGGGGTCTTCATCTTCAGGAGGGCCGAACCATGGTATGCATTGTCTTCAGCAAGTCCTATCAGCAGTCAGCAGGGCTGTACCAGTTGCTTGAGGGTTAGGATTAAACCATAGTTTTGCAGTTGAGCGTTCATCTTCCATTACAACCTTTGGGAGGCTTGATCTATATCACCGAAAGCATTTTGTATGCAGCTCTATTATTGTCTTCAAGCCATATGAAGCTATTCCATATCTGCTTCTCTATTTGTATTAGGTGCTTGATTTCTTATAATAAAGTTCAGTTATTGCTTGTGGTTCCTATCTTGTGCATGATTAAAGATCTTCATATGTTGGAAGGCTTCTTGTCTAAGTCTTGGTTAAATAACTGAATAAACCCTAAGGCCTAAATGTTGGTGGCCAACCTGCACGCATAACAATAAACAATTAAATCAGTGGTTAGTTAGTGATTCCAAGAAAAAAATTTGGTTTGGAATCATTACAGTGGTATCAGAGATTTGATCCTCCAGACCTGTGAGGATTAGAGCATGCAGAGGTACATTGGTATCTTTATGGGTAGAAGGAAGAAACAAACTAGTGAAACAAAGGACGAAATGGAGGGTTTAGGAGATGACCGTGAGCCACAGGGCCTTGCTTACTTGGCAGCTGAATTCCATAAAACCCTAAACCGTATAGAAAGAACCTTGGTCCATCACTTATAGGAAAACCAGGAAACAAACCGGAAGGGACAAGACGAAATCTCTAAGACCCTGAAGAAGGTAGATGGGAATCTAAGGAAGATTGATGAGAACCAGACCCAAATAACCAAGCTATTGATGCAAATGACTCATCAGGGGAAAGACCCTGAGACGTATGGAAACAAAGAGGTTGGTGGATCCCATGGTGAAGTCAGGTATAATTCGGAAAGGCTCCTAGGTCCGAAGGAAGCCACGGAGGAGGTACGTCACATGGGCATATGGGGAGCAGGGCTAACCCTAGACCGTATTTTCCCACATTCACAGATGAACAGGTACATCAAGAGCTCGTGGACGACTTTGTTGAGAAGATGGCACCGTGTACTAGGGAGTACCATGGCTTGGATATGATCATTCAGAGGCAGATGTACCTGGATCAATATTGACAACTCAAGTTTAGAAACAAGCCCATGTCGAACCATAGGAGCATTTTTGAGTTTGAACGAAGAGTAGGGAAGATAGAAATCCCATACTTTGATGGTATGAACAAGATGACAACACAGGCGTGGGTACAAAAGTTAGATACTTATCTACAACTTAATCCCATGAGGGAGATGGAAGCCATCAAATTTTCCACTATGTATCTAGATGGAAAAGCTCATGACTGGTGGTATCATGGAATCACCACCCTAGGCCACAATCAGATAGTGACCTACACATAATTCACCCAAAGACTCATGGACAGATTTGATCAGGGGGATCCTGAGATATCCTTCTGGGAGCTCACACAGCTCAAGCAAACAAGGGAAGTCGAGGCATACATTGAGGAATTGCAGAGGCTGGCAGTCATGGTGCAAGATATATCACCAACCAGATTCATGATGCTCTTCACAGAGGGGTTGATGGATCCCTTGAAGGGTTGGGTAAAGGATTTTAAGCCTACCAACCTATAGGATTCTATTTGGAGGACAATGGACCTAGGACCAGCTACCAAACCAAAGTTTGTACCTAGGCCACCTCTTAACACCGAAGGAAGAGATCAGAGACCTCCAATGAACCAGGGGGGACGTGACCCAAGGGGGTTTGACAGGGGCCGTGGAAGAATGGATGATAACACTAGGAGGGAACTGATAAGGAAGAAACTCTGCTTCACATGCAAGGAACCATGGAACCCATCACACAAGTGCATGGGCCATGGCCAAGTGCACTACATAGAGGTGACCTCAGACAATGAGGAGGAGGAAGATTACGACCAAATTCAGAACATGGAGGCCAAAACCACATAGACAGTAGAGGAGGTGATCACAAAACATGACAATTCGGTTGAGGGGAAAGCCACCTTGGCATCTATCAGTGGGGTGTCAAAATTCAATACCTTCAAGATGAGAGGAGTCTTTCAGGGGAAAAAGGTATCAGTATTGATTGATGGGGGAGCCTCTCACAACTTCATTGACACAAAATTGTTGAGGAGGAGGCATATACGCATGGTGGAATTTGAAGGGTTCAAGGTCGAGGTAGCAGGTGGAAGCACTATGCCTTGTGACATGTACATTCCAGTTATGAAGCTTACATTGGGTAGGCATGAGTTAGTACAAGACATCTATGTGATGGACCTTCCAGACACTAACATAATCCTTGGAGTTCAGTGGCTCAGCACATTAGGGCCTATCACCACCAACTACAAGACCATGGAGATGTCTTTTATAGAGGAAGGTGGATGAAAGGTAGTGCTCTGAGGCATGACAGGTAATTCAGGCAAGGTAGTCACGACTAAGAGGATGGAAGTCATCTTCAGGAGAGAGGATATTGTGTATGCAGTTGAATGTAGAATTTCGGCACGTGTGGATGAGAAGGGTAAGGTTCACTACACCCCAGAGATCCAAGAGATCCTTGACAAGTACCACATAGTGTTTGGACCGATTCCTCTAGGGGTGCCACCAGACAGGGGGTTTGAGCATATCATTGAGCTAGAGACAGGAGCTAAACCAGTCATCACCACACCATACAGGCATCCGAAGAAGTATAAAGACGAGATAGAGAAAGCCATCAAAGAACTTTTGGACATGGGACACATCAGGTCGAGCTCTAGCCCTTTTGCTTCTTCAGTAGTGCTGGTCGAAGAAAGATGGAACTATGCATATGTGCATTGACTTTTGGGCTTTGAATAAAAAGACAATAAAAAATAGGTACCCTATCCTTAGGATTGATGAACTGCTAGATGAACTGCATGGGGTTGTCTATTTTACAAAAATTGACCTACGTTCTGGCTACCATCAAATCAAGATGAGGGAGGAGGACATCTCAAAAACTGCTTTCAGATGTCATTATGGACATTATGAGTTCTTGGTGATTCCCTTCGGGTTAACCAATGCCCCAACTACATTCCAATCTTGCATGAACCATGTGTTCAACAAACAGTTAAGGAAGCACTTGTTAGTATTTTTTGATGACTTGTTCATTTACAAGAAGACGTGGGAGGAACACCTTCGACATTTGGACCAAATTATGTCTATCATGGAGGAACAATCACCGTATGCTAAGAAGTCCAAATGTGAGTTTTGAATGATAGAAGTTCTTTACTTAGGACACATCATCGGAGCAAAGGGGGTACAGGTACATCAGGAGAAAATAAAATCCATCATGGAGTGGCCTACTCCTAAGACACTCACAGAGTTAAGGGGATTTCTAGGCATGTGCACGTACTACAGGAAATTTGTCAAATGGTTTTCCCAGCTGTGTGCACCCTTGACCGATTTGAATAAGAAGGGAGCCTTCAAATGGAGTGAAGAAGCTCAACTTACGACGGATAAGATGAAAAAGGTGATGAGCACGTGCCCAGTCCTAGCTCTTCTAGATTTCAACCTGCCTTTCACTTTGGAGTGTGATGCTTCAGGAGAAGGTATAGGGGTCGTACTGATGCAGAACATGCACCCTCTTGCCTATGAGAGTTGAAAACTCAGGGGTTCTGAGCTACTCTACAACATTGATGACAAATAAATGTTGGCTATCATGCACACACTAGCCAAATTCAGGCAATATCTGGTAGGTGCACAGTTTGTGATCAAATCAGATCATAACAACCTCAAATACCTATTGGAGTAGAAGGACTTAAATAAAAGGAAACATAATACATGCCTATGACTTTGACATTTAATTTGTCAAGGGGAAGAACAACATGGTGGCTGATGCATTGTCCATGAGGCCATCCATTTTTTCCATGTCAGGTGTATCGGTTGATTGGAAGGACCACTTGGTTTTGGATTATACTAAGGATCAGTTCACTTGTCAGCTATTGGACGATCAGGTACAACATGGCAACTTCAGAATTATAAATGACCTCATCTATTACAAGGGCCGAATCTTTTTGGTTCCTGGACCGGCTTTCCAGGCCAAAGTGTTGCAGGCATGCCATGACTCACCCATGGCAGGGCACCAAGGGATTAGTAAGACGTACAGGCAGGTGAGAGAGAGGTTCTCATGGAAGGGCCTCAAGGAGGATGTAATAAGGTATGTCAAGGAGTGTACTACATGCCAGGAGAACAAGGATGAGCACACTCACCCAACATGACTACTGCAACCCTTACCCATTCCAGAGCACAAGTGGGAAATCATGTCCATGGATTTCATCACCAGGTTTCCAAGGACGCAAGGGAAAGACTGCATTTTCGTAGTGGTGGATAGGTTGACGAAGTTTGAACACTTCTTCTCCATAGCCAAAGACTTCAACGCATCACAAGTGGCCGAATTTTTTTCCAGGGAGATATCCAGGTTGAACGGCCTACCCAAGACCATTGTCAGTGACATGGATAACATGTTCATGAGTACATTTTGGCAATAATTGTTCAGGTTGGTTGGTACGGCCTTGACCCTTAGTACTAGCTATCACCCTCAGATGGATGGACAAACTGAGATAGTCAACAAGTGGGTAGAAGGATACCTCATGAATTATGTAGCAGGGCAACATAAAGCGTGGGTCAGATGGTTACACTTAGGAGAGTACTGCTACAACACCACCCAACATGTGTCCATAGGCATGACACCATTCAGGGACTTATACAACTATGACCCACTATCTTTTGTGGAGATTGCTTTTAGTGACATCAGGGCACCAATGGTACAGGATTGGGTACAACAGAGCCAAGACATCCTAAGAACGTTGAACGATCATCTATAGAGAGCACATAACCAAAAAAAGGTCAAAGAAGACAAGCACAGAGTGAAACATACTTTTTAGGTTGGTGACTTAGTCTATCWAAGGATCCAACCATACAGGTAGGCTTCTATAAAAAGAAGCGGAGCAGAGAAGCTACAACTACATTTCTTTGGGCCCTACAGGGTCAGCAGGAAGATAGGGGCTGTAGCTTATGAGATGGAGCTTCCACAAGGCAGCAGGATACACAAAGTCTTCCACAATGTCTTCCATGTGTCCTGCCTGAAGAGGGCCATCGGCCAACACATCACACCCATTGAGGTACTACCTCCCATGGACGAAGAGGGGAATCTTATTTTGATTTTGGAAGAGATACTAGAGGTTCAGGAGAAGAGGCTCAGGAAGAGAAGCATCAAAGAGTACCTGATCGGATGGAAGGATCTACCCATTGAGGATGCCACGTGGGAGAATGAACAAGTAGTAGAGGAAACAGGTTTGGAATTGCTTGAGGGAAAGCAATTTCTAGTAGGGGAGACTGTAATGTCCCCCACCTCTTGATGAAGAGGTTTGAGAAGACTTAGTGGCCTAGGCATCCCCACTAGGCCATAGTCTCACACTGAGGGGAAAATTCAAGCAAACTAATGTTATATTCTTAAGTTGACTTAATAAAAAGGTAAAAGGAGTTAAAAAGATAACTCAATGAAGGAATAGAAGCGTTGGAGGTTGAGTAGGAGTTAACCCTAGGGGTTAACTTAACTCAACAAAGAAATAGAATGAAAGTATAAAGAGAAGGCTAGGGCACACCTCTCATTCATTCTGGATTTTGATATTTTCTTGTTGATGCTCTTGAGCATACAGTTTTGAGGGTTTGATATTACAAACCCTAGTGAACATCTCAGTGGTGAAATATTCCACTCACCTTGTTCCAAGCTTGGTCTCGGGGATGAAATACTCCACCCGCACCATTCTACATCCATCATCAACTCAGGAGGACTAGCAGGGCCGTACCAGTTGGACCACCAAGGCCGTACCATCTAGGGTTTTCTTGCAGGGGCACACCATTGGTTGAGGAAGAGTTCAAACCAACATATTGAGGGAGCTTGTGGGGTTTTCAACATTAGGGTTTTTCTTGCAAGCCCTTGCTCATCAGTTTGAGGGATTCTTTGAGGAGTTATCACGTCCTTATCATCTATTTGCAGGTTGAGACGACTTCAGGAGGAAGATAACGTTTTGTGATTCAGTATTTTTCAGATCTAGAAGGCTATATGGTAGATCTGCTCTTGAAACTTTTCTCAGGTGCTTGTGGCCACCCGATATATCATTCTAGAGAGTTTCAGGGGATTCAGAGCCCATATTCAGCCAGGTCGTACTATTGGCCATATCATAGTTTTAGGAGGGCCATACCAGTTTAGGGTTTCTGCAGTTTGAGGAGGAAGCTTCAGTATTTGAGCTCCATATTGCAGGAGGAGGCTTCTATTGCCTTGATCTATCTTTGGGAGGAGTTTGATAGCAATTGATGGTCTTCATCTTTAGGAGGGTCGAACCCCTGGTATCCATTGTCTTCAGTAGGCACGTACCAATTGCTTGAGGGTTAGGCTTAAACCCTAGTTTTGCAGTTGAGCGTTCATCTTCCATTACAGCCTTTGGGTGGCTTGATCTATATCACCGGGAGCATTTTGTATGCAGCCCTATTATTGTCTTGAAGCCATCTGAAGCTAGTCCAAATCTGCTTCTCTATTTGTATCAGGTGCTTGATTTCTTATAATAAAGTTCAGTTATTGCTCGTGGTTCCTATCTTGTGCATGATTGAAGATCTTCATATGTTGGAAGGTTTCTTGTCTAAGTCTTGGTTGAATAACTGAATAAACCCTAAGGCCGAAATGTTGGTGGCAAACCTGCACACATAACAATAAACAATTAAATCAGTGGTTAGTTAGTGATTCCAAGAAAAAAATTTGGTTTGGGATCATTACATCAGGTCATTATGTAGAAAAATCCTCAAATCACAATCTTAGATTATTTATTGCTAGTGATGATATTGATGAATCCACGAATTTTGATTCACGGGATCTTAGGCTGTTTGTGTCTAACACTGCTTTATCTGTTGAATCAGATGATTCTGATGCCTGGTTTGTGGATTTCGAAGCATCAGTACATATGACATGTAATAAGATGTGGTACACTAATTTTAAAGAAACACATAATAGAGCCAGCATATATCTTGGAGATGACCGTGCACATCAGATCAAGGGATATGGAGACATTCATGTGACATTGCCAAATGGTACTATTCGTCACATTCACAATGTGGTGTATGTGCGAGGGATAAAGAAAAATTTGATCTCTGTGTCCACCATTACAAATCAAAACTTGAAGGTTGAATTCTTCAAGAATTATTGCATAGTGAAGGATCTGTTGGACCAATTCAAAACTGTTTCAATGAGAGTCAGAGCAGGACGCCTATACAAACTTGATATTACTAGCAAAGCACATCACGCACTAACTTATGCAACTATGCCAACAGAGATTCTTTGGCATCAAAGGTATGGCCACATCAATCATCCTGATTTATTGTTATTACAGAAACATAATATGGTTGAAGGACTCCCCATGTTAAAGAATGAAAATGTTTCTTGTGATGAATGTGCATTAGGAAAGATGTACAGAGATGAATTCCCCTCTAATCCTGATAGGAAAAAGAGAGTTGTTTTAGATCTTGTGCATACTGATGTTTACGGGCCTATGCAGACTAGGTCTTTAGGAGGTGCATTTTACTTTCTGTTATTTATTGATGATTGCACGCGATACACATGGGTTTATTTCCTTAGAAGAAAAAATGATGTTTTCAAGTACTTTAAGGAATTCAGAACCATGGTGGAAAAGAAGACAAGAAAATCCATCAAAATCTTCCGTTCAGATCAAGGGAGAGAATATAAATTAGGGGACTTCATCAAATATTGCAAAGATCATGGAATAGTACAACAATTTACGGTACCCCACACTCCACAGTAGAATGGAGTGGCTAAAAGGAAAAACAAAACTCTGGTAGAGTGTGCACGTAGTATGATGAAAGGTAAGAATCTCTCGAATGTATTTTGGGTTGAAGCCATAAATATTGCAGTTTATTTAAAGAATAGAAGTCCAACAAGGTGTCTTGATAATGTTACTCCTTTCGAAGCCTTGTATGGTTCCAAACCTGCATTTCATAATTTGAAAGTATTTGGGTGTAAGGATTTTGCTCATATTCCAAAGGAGAATAGGAAGAAATTGGATGCTAAAGCCATTAAATGTATTTTCATAGGGTATTGTTCTGAATTCAAAGCATACAAACTGTTTGATCCTTCTACTCACAAAGTATTTGCGAGTAGAGATGTACTTTTCCA